>JAWLRI010000274.1:3686996-3708445 GCA_034781795.1 Crypturellus tataupa
AACGGGTTGGGGGGGAGGGTGAAGGGGCGGCCGGGCCGGGTCTCCCCCGCCTGAGGCCGCTCTCCCCCGCAGGGCACCCGCGACCAGCGGCCCGCGCACATGGCGCTGCGCGAGCGCCTCTTTGCCGCCGTCGTGGCCTGCTTCAAGCGGCACGGGGCGGCCGCCATAGACACGCCGGCGCTGGAGCTGCGGGTGAGGCGGCAGTGGCTCCGGCAGTGGGAACTCGACCCCGAGTGTCCCTGCGCCGGCCCCGGCCGCGCTCGTGCCGCGTCGCCAGCGGCCGCCTTACCTCTCCCTAGGAAACGCTGACGGGCAAGTACGGGGAGAGCGGGAAGCTCATCTACGAGCTGCAGGAGCAGGGCGGCGAGCTGCTGGCGCTGCGCTACGACCTCACCGTATCCCGTGGTGGGGCTGGGACATTGCCCTGTGCGCTCGTGGGACCCATTTCTATGTCCCTGTCAGAACTGCCCTCCTTAGCCTGGAGCGGCTGAGATCCCAACAGTCTGGCTCTCCCTGGGCAACCTCTGCCTCTAGCTGCCTCCCAGTCAGTCCAAGTTCTGCAGCAGATCCGCTCTCTTGGCCCCCTGCGTGCCTAGTGTCTGTCACGACACGGGTTCTATTGCTTCCCAATCAGGGTTCCCACCTGTGAGCACTGTTTTTTCCCTGGCCCCTTCCCCAGGCCCCTGCAGAGCTCGGGGGTTGGGAGCAGCAGCAACGGCTGCAGATTCAGAACAAGGATCCCTCCTGCGTCCTCTCCATCTCCACGCGTCTCTAAAAGCTCTTTTCTTTAATATTTCCTGCACTATACCCTGAATTCTTTGTATTGCACCTCAGGAAAGCAAAACAACGCAGGAAAAGTCAGTTTTTGATGTACTGCAAGGTATTCATGTGCTGCAGTTAGAAAGGAAATTAAATTGTCCCTACATTAGAAGAGCCAAATGCAGTTCCTGTGCATCAGTCTGTGCTTTGGAGACCTATTATGCAGGGAGCAACCTGTGCAGTGACAGGAGGACACGGGTGGCTTTGGGATCTGGTCGTTCCCCAGGGAACGATGGCTTCTTCCTTAACCCCTTGGGGCCAGGTGCCCTTCGCTCGCTACTTGGCGATGAACAAAATCACCACCATGAAGCGCTACCACATTGCCAAGGTCTACAGGAGGGACAGCCCAGCCACGAGACGGGGCCGCTACAGGGAGTTCTACCAGTGCGTGAGTGTTCTAGCTGCTGTGAGAGAGGCACTGGGCCCGTCCCAGCCAGGAATGTGGGGAGAGAGGGCTGAGAATGGCGGGAGGGCTGGTTGCCATCAGCTACCCCGCGGGTCTGTGGTTTGTGCCCCCCTGAGCTCTGCAGCTGGAGCACAGGCCCTTCACAGCAGTCCTGAAGCTGTGGATAATGGAAGAGGGGTTGGATTTCAGGAGCTATGCCAGGAAATTCTCTGCTTTTTCTTGTGCCCCAGGACTTTGACATTGCTGGCCACTTTGACCCAATGATTCCTGATGCTGAATGCCTGAAAGTAGTGCATGAGATTCTGAGCGAATTGAAGCTTGGGGACTTTCTCATTAAGGTGAGACAAGAACCAAGGGGCTTTCACGTGTGTCTTCCATTCCCTTTTCCAGCTTTGGGTCTCGAAGACCACTGGAAAGGTGTAAGGAGATTCCAACAGCTGTATCTTCCAGCACCTCCTGCGCAGGAGCTGGGAGAAGCTGCAGTGGGGCGATGGCTGCTGGTGTGAACACCCTCCTTGCTCCGCCTAGGTCAATGACCGACGCGTTCTGCACGGCGTATTTGCCATCTGTGGCGTCCCTGACAGCAAGTTCCTATCCATATGTTCTTCCGTGGACAAGCTGGACAAGGTAAGTTGGCTCTGGGGGCTCTGCCACCTGCTTCCAGGATTGTGTGGTATCCCAGCAAGTGCCTGGAAGTAGCCTTGAAGTTGCAAAATGAGCGTTCTGCTCTTTGGGCGGGTCACTTCACATGCAATTTCAGGGTCTGATTGTCTAGGAGAAAAAAGAAAAATGTTTTTCTGAAGTATCACAGCATTTAACTCATAAAAGTTTGTGAGAGATTCTGAGAGCTCTGGGGCTGGTAACAGTGGCCAAGAATCAAGCCTAGTGTTGCCTGGGATTTCCGTGAAGCATTCCTGTGATACGGATGCAGATCATTAGTGAAAGTGCTGGCAGTTAAGCAGCTACCCTGCTCCCACACATGCTCTGAATCCACGGCCTGGTGGAGGGCATGGAGGAAGGTGGCCTGCAGTGACAGATGTTCTTGTCTGCCCCTGCAGATGCCGTGGGAGGATGTGAGGAGCGAAATGGTGGCAGAGAAGGAGCTCTCTCCTGAGACTGCAGATCGCATTGGGGAATACGTGCAGCTCCACGGTGAGTGCTCTGGGGCAGATCCTGTTTTCTGAAAAGCCACCCCACACCGTGCCCCTCACTGTCCCTACAAGTGTGACAACCCTCGTCCAGGCCAGGCAGAGAGTGGTGCTGCCCAGCTGTTGCCCCACAGCAGAGCCCACACATGCCCTGTTCCCACAGGTGGCCTGGAGCTGATTGAGCAGCTCCTGCAGGACCCCAGGCTGTCTCAGAACAAGCTGGCCAAGGAGGGGCTGGGGGACATGAAGCTGCTCTTTGAGTACCTGACGCTGTTTGGCATCACAGGGAAGGTGAGGAGGCGCTGGGGGCAGAAGGAGCCCCAGGCTCCCCAGCTGCGCCGGCTGACAGGGTTCTGTGTCCCGCAGATCTGCTTTGACCTGAGCCTGGCCCGAGGCCTGGACTATTACACAGGGGTGATCTTTGAGGCTGTGCTGGTGCAGCAGGAGAACGACCACGTGGAGGAGCCAGTCGGGAGCGTCGGGAGTGTGGCTGGAGGTGGCCGCTACGATGGGCTGGTGGGGATGTTTGATCCCAAGGGGCGGAAGGTGCCATGTGTGGGAGTCAGCATTGGGATCGAGCGCATCTTCTCCATCATGGAGCAAAGGGTGAAGGTAAGGGTGGCAGGCAGTACTTGATATGAGAGTGCTTGGGAGCAGCCAGCATTTGTTACACACAATAGAAAACACTTAACTCCATAGTGCCCAAGAAAGGACCCTTGAGGAGAGGACACTAGCCCGAATACCACTGTGAAGGACAGAGCTCTTTCCTCCTCTCTTCTGCTGCCTGGCACTTGTTGGCATCTCAAGGCAGACATTTCACAGCAGACACTCAAGAAGTGTCAGAGAGGGGCCCCAAGTTCTGGTCCTGACTTTGATTCCTTCATGACTTGGCCCAATCACTTCACTCTTGTCTCCCCTGCATGAAGTTTTTCTCCTACGGGTTGTGAAATTATAAATTCAGTTAACAGCTGTGAAACCTGCTTTGTAATGAGTGCCATAAAAAACCCCGTGAGGAAAGTAATCACTTTGCATTTAGTTCGGAGCTCATGATTGATAGTAAATGAGGCCAAGGTGATGTGTTTGTACATGAAGAATCAGAAGAAACGTCCAAGTCCCATCTGGGAAGGAGGAAGGCCAATGTCCCACAGAAGCAGCAGGGCACAGTAGCCTCTCAGCACGCAGACTCACTGTAGGGATCATTAAACTTGCCCAGGCTGTCTTAGCTGGGGACTCTTAGCTTCTGAAAGGTTGGCCATGCTCTGTAGCTTTCACGCAACAGCAATGATTTGCTTTTAAATCCACTTGTGTTAGTTAGCCAGCATTAAAGGTCTGAGATGACGCAGGAGGGCAGCTGTGAGCTCCTGCGTGGAATTGCAGGTTCCCTTGGAGCCCACAAGGGTGTCTGTCCCTGCAGGTGTCCGGGGAGAAGGTTCGTGCGACCGAGACGCAAGTGCTGGTGGCGACGCCGCATAAACACTTACTTGCAGCCAGACTGAAGCTCATCTCCGAGCTATGGGACGCAGGCATCAAGGTAAAGCAGGGAGGTTGGCTTGGCCCTGTTACTCTAACTGCACTAACAGGACCAGGAGATCCACCTCACTAGCTGTCTGTTCAGATCTGGGCCTGGCAGATCTCGCAGACAGAGAGGGAAGGCAGCTGTGAGCACCACAGGCAATCACTTGTTGCAGGAGTAATGAGGCAGTTTTCTGTAGGGTTTTGATGCTGGCTGTTTTGCCCTGTGATGTCAGAGCCAATTTTGCATTAATGATTCAACCTACCTGCTCTGCTCCTTTCTAGGCAGAGATGCTCTACAAGAAGGACCCTAAACTACTGAAACAGCTGCAGTACTGTGAGGACACAGGGATTCCCCTTGTAGCCATCATAGGAGAGCAAGAGTTGACAGATGGAGTTGTCAAACTGCGAGTTGTCACAACAAGAGAAGAGGTGAGAATAACCTTTTACACCAGGATTCAAAAGTGCTTCCAAAACCTAGGAACAGTCACCAAAAGACTCCAGCCTTTCCCTCGTACATGGTGTTCCTTTTGGTAGCGGCATCACCAATCTTTTCTGGACAGAAAAGCCTCGCTGCAAAGTGCTTGGGATCCACAGCAAGTCAAAGTGCGCTCTGCCTAGCAGCCTTTGTAGATGTGTCCCCTCAAGAGGAGCGGGACAATGAGCCCTTTTGTTCTTCCCTGTCCCTCTTGGACAGCCCAAGCTGCACAGGAGGTTGAGATCCCAAGTTGCGGGTCCTGTTAGGCCTGGGGGCAGCCAGGAGGAGCTGGCCTCCCCTGCTTACCTCTCCCTTGCTGTTCGCTTTGCAGGTTAACATTCCCCGAGAGAAGCTAGTGGACGAGATCAGGAGGAGGCTGGAGCCCTGCAGCCCTTCCCCACAGCACTGCTGGGTGCTGCGAGCTGCCATTTAGCCAGAAACCCTCAAGCGCAGAGTCCCTGGTCACAGTAGAGCCCAGCTGAGGCAGCACCATGGTGCGGAGGAGCGGACAGCCTCACGGGACGCAGGGCCAGTGCCGGCCTCGGACTGACGGAGCCTGGGGGCAGGAGGATTCGGCGGCCCCACACTGGGATGTGCAGGAGGCCGCAGTGGCTCCCGCGGGCCTGGGCCCGTCACCGGGCAAAGTCTGGCTGCTGCTCCCCGGGTCTCTGCCCCACAACGGGGCCGTTCAGCCCTGCCAGCCACCGGGGCCGTCGCGGGCGGGCTGGGCGCGCTGCCGTGCGGTGTTGGAGCTCTAAGAACCGTCGAATAAACGGGCGCCCTCCAGCAACTGCGGACCGTCGTGGCCGCTCCCTCAACGCGCGCGGGGGCGGGCGGGCCGGCCGGCCAGCAGCAGCGAGAGCGGCGGCGGCGGCAGCGAGAGCAGCAACGGCGGCAGCGAGGAGGACGAGGAGGAGGAGGAGGAAGACGAGGAGGAAGAGGAGGAGGAGGAGGTCTCCGAGGTACCGGCGGTGGGGGGCACGCGCCGGGGGCTGCCCTTCTGATCCGGTTTCATAATTCCCCCCCCTTCCCCCCGCCCGGCTCCCGCCTCCCTCGCTGGGCCCTGCCGCAGAGGCAGGAAGGGGGCAGCATCGCGCCGCCCCCGGGGCGCCTCGTGGCGGGGCGGCACCGGCTCGGGGGCCGCGGGGGGGACCCCGTTCCCCCAAGGGGCTCCCAGTGGCGGGGCTGGTGATGCAGCTTTGGGGGTTCCCTCTTTCCCCCACTTTTTTTCCATCTTTTTTTTTTAAATCATTTTTTTTTCTCATTTTTTGGGTAAGCTGCTGCTGCACGGAAAGGCACTGGGCACGTTCAGTGTCGTTCTGTGTTTCACAGCCATGTCTCCCATGATGTGCTCCCTTGAATCAGAGCCACCGCCATAGGGCTTCACCTTGAGAACGCACTCAGTGTCCCCCAGAGACCCCGGCTTAGCCCTGGGGATGGGCTGGCACCAGGTAGGGCGCCTGGCAGGGAAGCCCTTGGTGCTCTGCATGGCAGGGGTAGGTTAATTGTGAGTATGAGCAGGTTTTTATTTCCCTGCTTAAGCCACGGCTGCTGTGGAGTCCTGTCATTTTAGCTCTTGTCCCAAGTGCTCTCTGAGCTTGATGACAGCTGCCGTTTAAACGTCATACTGAAACAAGTACAGGGAAGCGTTTTCACCTTACTCTCATTTAATGTTATTTTTTTTCAGGTAGGTATTGCTGAAAAGGACAAATAAAGACCAAAACCCCATTCACATTTGCATATATAGTCACACACAGTTGCTTTGCTGACTGATTTTCTCTTTGCAACCTGTCAAACTGGAAATTCACTTCTGCTTTTTACTGAATGGCATCCTCGAAATATCCCCCATAAATCTGTAAGCTTTTCTTTGATGTTTATTTACAAGCTTTTTGGATTTGAAGTGACATATCCTACATTTATGTTAGATATGAACGTGGACAGGAAGAAAGCGAAGAAAGGATCCAGTATGGATAAGAGCTAAGCTATGGCAGTTTTTGCATAGTAACGAAGTACTCTGTTTTTTTATGTCTGTAGAAGGTGATTTTAGAAACATTTTATCGCATTGCTCTAAAGGAGCATGGTGAGTGTGCGTCTCAATTAACAAGCAATTAAATCTGATATTTTGTTTTTGTAGTAGCTGCCTTAGGAAAGCAAATTCTGTCATGGAGGTAAAAGTTCTTAAAGCATGATGTTAGGTAGCTGTGTTCAGGTGTCGAACTGTGACACCTCCATGTACTCCAATAGCTCCTAGTTGGTTATGTGCTTGAGAAGAGGTGGTTGAGTTGACAACGGTGGTGTGCAGGGCACAGGAGGATGCGAGTGCTCACATACCTGGTGGCTCAGTTGAGAGTTAAGCATGAGGTGTATTTGAAAACAACCTTCAACAGAATTTTTGCAAAGGAAGATTTGCTGACAAAACCGTAGGCAAATGCATTATGTGGTTGCTGTCCACTCCTCAAAATGGTTTCGTATACAAGCAGGACAACTGATATTGTACATGGCGTTGTAAGAAATGCCAAGAGAAAGGAGGAACTCATGCGAGTGTCAGCTGACATGAGCCTTGGCCTTCCATAGCCTGATACCTATGCTTTAAGATGTGCAGAGAGATGGAGAAGCAAGTGGTCATTAAAATATCATGAGCCTGAAGAACACTTGCCTTTTTTTTGACAGTACTGTTTGCATTGTTATCAGTAGCTGGGGAGGCCATCCTGGCATCTAGAAGCTTCTTTGGCTTTTTCATCTTAGTCACAGTTAGTGAAGGTTTCCTAGGCTATAAAGAAATTAATGCCATTCAGTTAATGAGGGTCAGGATAAATGCATTATTTCTGCTTCATTTATAGTAATTCTCACTGATTGTTTAGGTTCCTTACAAAAAAAAAAAAAAAAAAAAAAATGAAAGAAAGAAAAACTGTTTAAGTCTTTCTCTCACTGAGTTCAGGATCAAACAGCGTGGTTTGATGCAATGTGCACACCCAAAATCACTGTTTTGCGGAATACGAATGTGTGGGAGGATGGCCTTAATAATGGAGTGAGGGATCTAACCTCAGAGTAGTTTCCATTAACTGCTGGGGAGAAAATGTTTCAAGTTCTCTTTATGACAGGGAGTTTTTGTTGTCTTGCAAACAGCCTGATAGTTAATTTTGACTTTTAAAAACTTTATTTAAAAAATGGTTTGCGCTTCTGCTATGGTATTTTTTTCCTTTTTTTTTTTTTTTTTTTTTGTTTGTTTGTTTGGTTTGATTTTGATTCAGACTTGCGTGAGATGGGCATAACTTTCAGCAGTTTGATTGTGGTCTTCTGACCACAGGCTATCTGGAAAGGACAGACTTAGAATTTGTGTTTCACTTTACGGTTTTGCTGTAAATGGATAATATTGTCAAAACACTGTGTAAGTGCAACAGTTGATGCAGGAATTGTTTCCAATCATTCTGTTGATTAGCTCTGACAACTTAGGACAGTCTTAGGTTTTGTTCTTCCCATGCAGTTTGTCTGCTCTCCTCTCTGAAGTGTGAAATTTTGAGATTTGGCTGTTAACGTGGCAGCTTCTCTAGATTAGGAGTATGGTAGGAACCAGTAAAGGAAGCGTGATTGCTGGCAGGCACTAAATAGCAGAAGCCTCATGAGTGGAAAGACACTGTTTGGCTTGGTCATTGCTCGACTGATGAAGTGAGATGAAAAGTAGTCATCAGATCTTCCCCCTCTTTGTCCATCTCTGAATGCTGTGGCCTGTCACAGTGGAAGCTCAGGCACTGGATGGAATGCTGGAAGAAGTTAAATTGATCCTTCAACGTGGTACAACAGCTTAGTGAGCTCTGGCCACAGTATACAGGATAACCTTGAAGGTAATTTTGTGAAATTGCAACTCAGCTACTGATTGCCAAGAAAAACAATAACAAAAACAAAACTCAAAACCATGTTTTTGATAGTACAGTCCAGTATGATAGCATAGCCAGTAAATGACAAATCATTTTCCTACCCACCAGTTATAAAAGAAAACGTGGGAAATCTTCAGTATTCAGGAAGAGCAATCTTAAGGTGAGAAGAAAATGATAGATGAAGTCCAACATCGCAAAAAAATTGGTCTGTTATTGTGGCAGGTTTCTGTTTTTCAGATGTTGATGCATACCATACGTTTCACTGCGCAGCAGGTCAACATGCATGTGTGCTAGCAGGATTCTGGTCTTGGTTTATGAATCACTGTGTTATGTATAACCAACTGTTCAGTGTTTTAAACAGTAGTCTTAAGGAACTGCATCTACTGTTGTCAAATGGGACTTCTGTGACAATTTGATCAGGTGGCAACTCGCAATCTGCGCATTCAGACAAAAACTGCATAGGTACAAGGCTACATATGAAAATTTAAACTGATGCGTTAAATGTTTATGGCTGAGATATATTTGGATGAAGCATATAAATATTTTTACAGATCTTATGTAGTTTTCTTCTAGCTATTGTGCAGCTTGAGGTACAAGTTACTCATCTGTAGAAAGGGAGTTGCATCCCTAGAGCGGCGTTCATTCCTTGCATCTTCTGTCGGTTGATGCATTTTCTGTTCTGAGGCAGACTCTTGTGAAAAGTGTAATTGAAAATGACGGTGCTTTTAGACCAGTCTTTTTCAGGGATGCTTAACAGAAAGGTGTTTCTCCTGGGGTTCTCTGCAGTGTTTCCTCTATGTCCAATTAAACATGACTTATTCTTGAAAGGTAAACCTGTAGTACGTGAAGATGAAGAAACTGCTTGTCAGATTTCATGTGCTAGGGGATAGGTCAAAAGCTTGTTCAACAAGCTTCTGAAAGTAAGCAAATAAAGTGAACATCGACATATAATATGAATATAATAGTAATCCTTTTGTTAATTTGTGCTTTTATTCATAGTTTCTTGGGGAGGGTGCATAGTCATCTTTATGTTTTAAAATGTCACTTAGTTGTTCCTTGGAACAGGCTCTGGAAGCTTACATAAGTCTGTAGGCTTCTCCCCAGTTTTCTCGTATATACTGACTCTGTTAATCATTTGCTGTGAATCAACTATGGAGTGGTAAAGTGAAAGGGAAAAAAAAAAAGTTCAATTCCTCCTCTGTGCAGCAGCTGATATTTGGGAGTCTGATGTTGGGAATGTGTTAGGATTTCCATTATGAGGTACAAAAAGGTTTAATTATTTAAACTCTGTTTACAAGCTGATTTTGAGTCTTTGAACTTCCAGAATATTTGCTTCTGGCAGTGAAAACGCAAAAATATTACGTAGTTTATGACTGCTTTTTCTTTGTTTCATATATTTTATGAATGTGTGGCTTATCCCTTTACTGAAGAGTCTTATGATAAGTAGATGCAGATCAGTCTTGGACCAGGAGGAGTTGTTTTTTGACCAATTTAGTTTGTCACTGGCTTTCTGAGGATTTCTACAAATAACTAAGGATTGTGTTTAGTAATGCTAATGGGAAACATACCTGAAAACTCTTCCCTAAAGATATATGAAAATCATTTTAGCTGTTTCTTAAGTGTTCCTGTTTTTATTTTTGCCCTCATTGCTTCTATAAAGAAGACACTTTCATGTAGTTCCTTTTCCTTCCCCAGTTGTAGATGGATTAGTAGTTGAATTGAACTATTAAGAGTTTGTTGATGTTGTTTTAAATACTCATTGTGGAGAAGAAACTACTCCTAGCAACTCATTTAACCTTGGGATTTAAGGTGTTAATGTGAAAATTTGGGTTTACCGATGTTACTTTGAGTGTCACAAACATATAGCTGTAATATCTAGAAAAGTTTGTAACAAATTAGAAATTAATGTAAGTAGTTGGCTTCAAGCATGAATTTGATATTCTAATTTTTGCCAAGTTTATGCTAACTCTCTTAATTAGACTCCTGAGAGTACAGAAGTGGGAATGAAAAGGCCTTTGGCTTTTGCAAAGCCAGCATGTGTCAGTTGACCAAGGAATAACACATCCCCTGTCCTGCCATTGCTTTCATCTCGTCAATGCTGTTGCTTTTGTTCCTTCAAATAGAGGGCCGAAAAAGCAGTAGATCAGTATGTGTGCTTGTAGTGTATGGAATTCTGATGTATAGTTCAAAGGCCCATATTTTTTTAGCTTTGTGCCAAAATCCTCCCTGCCTCCTCTTCTGTATTTCTGCTGTAAACTTTCCCCTTCAAATGGAGAAACAATAGTGAAATCTCTTGGCGGGGGGGGGGAACAACTTGTTGCATAAGAGCTAAGGTGACTTTGGCTCTTTTCTTCTCAGTACAGTTAATACAGCCTGTCACGTGGTAGAATCATACTTATCTTGCACCAGTTCAACTGACCTGACTGAGGAACCAGGTGAGCAGCCACATCAGAGTCCATGGCAGACATATTTCCTATTTCTAGAAATAATCTTAAACAGCTTGGAAACCCTAATGCTGACCTGTACGATACATAGTCCTGATACAAAACCCACCCTTACAGAACATATCTGGCATTTGTTTGATGCTAGAGGTGAGATTTGTTTTATTTCATGTGAGAAATATGTTAAGTGTGATGGAATATAACTGTCAAAGAGTTAGCATTCTTTAATTTCTGAAGGTCTTAAGAGGAATTTCAGGTTTCTTTGTTTCAGAGGTTTGTCTGAAAGCATGTAAAGGAGAGCTATCAAAAATGCCTGAACTGTCAGGGCTTATAGAGCAAACTAGTAGTTGAATTCTGCAATGAAGTTTAAAAACAGTAGCATTTTCTTTAACTGACCACTGTAAGTGTTCGCCAAAAATATCTTATGTCCTTTGGTTATTTTTCTCTGGAGTAGGCTCCAACAAAATCAGTTCGGAAGACTGAAATAATGATTTGGCCAATGCTGGCTTGATGTGTCATTACCTGCCTCATCATTATTGGCAGATGACATTACTTACCTCTTCATTTTCTTGATATCATCTGTTGATCATATTTTGCATATGCCCCATATACAGCATGCCTGTATTTCTGAAGCTATACAGGTTGCTCAGATTTACATGCTAGGGGCACATACTGGTGCCTCTCTGTGCATGGAAAAAACATGAGATATGTTGAACCAATAAATGATGTCTTGTTAGACCAAATGTATGTTCTTTTTTTGTCTTCAAGATGTTTGTTTACTTAATTGAAATTATTAATGAGTATCTGTGTCTAAAAAAAGAAGCCCCTGGCATAAAATGATCACTGTGTGATTGGGTGTTATCTGTTCGAGCACCATGTGAATTTGCTTATTTGTTTACATGTAAGACTGTGTTTCTGCAGGAGAAGTACTTAACTCTTCCACTCTGTGCAATCTGGAGCTAAAAGCCCTATATTTTATGTTAGTAATTTATGCCTTCAAAGAGAAATATGTGGAAGATATTTAGCTGAGATGTGAGCAAAATTCCTCCTTTGTTAACTTTAAAGACAAATGGGTTTAGATGTGTTTTTCTATTCTTCGTGATTTTCAAAACAAAACTATTGGTGTGTGCCCGGAATGCGACTGATTTGCAAGTCCTAAGTAGGAATTGAAAATCACTGCTGCCAGTCTGAGACAGATACAGAGCGTTTGTTTCCAAAGGTGAAGAAACAAACCCTTTTGAGTTAAGTAAAAGACGATACATTTTTAATGTTAGTCTTTAGATCATTGTAGGTGGGATCTGTGACTGCCTTCCTAGCCACTAGGCTTTTTTATTTTTATTTTTTATTTTTTATTTTTTTTTCCTGAGGGGGTTAGGTGTTTCTGACAGCTTTGTGCTGTGGCATTCTAGGTGGTTGGTGAGAAGCGGCATCTTGAGAAGAAGGTCTGCTCTGTCTTCTGAAGCTCTGTGTTTTTTCCTGGATCCTGTCGCTCTCAAAATAACTTGATGCCTCAAAAAAGAATGCCAAGCATGGGGGTGGGTAAAGGCTTACTGTTAGCAAATGGTTTGGATAAGGGTGTTTTACTAACAGATATACTGGGAAAGAAATGTCTGCCGTAACACACAAACAGCTTTATCAACGAATGTAAATGTGTCTTGGTATTAGTGCGTGAATTCTGCGCAGAGGCACAATCATTGTGCAAGCCCAGGGAGAATAAGAGAATATATACTTGACCAATAAAGGACAGCATTCCCTTTCTGTTTTCACTAAGCAGTCGATGCTTTGTGTTATTCAGCACCCAGAGGTTATTTCAGAATTCCAGATGTTTTGCTTCTTTTCCTACCTTATAAATTCTAAAACCACGCCTATCTGAAGAATTAAGCTACATCTAGTTGTTCCTTAACTGATTCTTTCACCTTATTTTTTATTAGGTAGTGATTGGAAAGAGACAAGAAGGATGGAAGCAGTGTTTTATTTAATTTCTTCACTTTCTGGTATCACCATTGCCACCTCTGCTTTAATCAATGAAAGGCAGCCAAGGTCTTGCTCTGTGCTGGCTAGCGTGAAGTAGTCATAATGCACAGTTTGGGTCAATAGGGCAATCATAATATGAATAAACAGTCTAGCTTGAAGAACAAGAGCACTCCCTTGAGCTTAGCAGTCTGCTAGATGCATGAACATATGCCTTCTGTCCATCTCCATCGCTAACAGAAGTGAAAGTTGGCATAACAGCACACTGGTATTTTTGGGAAGCATCAGCTTGGTAAAGGATCTCCTCGGTGATAATTATAGTGGCAAACTCCATGTGCTAAACTTTGGAAAGGGTTTCTCAAGCCTGTGTGTGTGGGAAATGTTGATGTGTCTAGGGAAATTTTGTGTAAAATCAGCCTCGCTGTACTTGAATCTTGCAGAGACTTTTTGCATATTAGTGGTATGTGCCCTGAAGTTGTGTCCTGTAGAAATCTTTAGGGCATGGGACAGCATGATGCAGCGGGTTGGTTGATCTAATATCTAACCCTTAGCTGAGCCCTGAAGAGTACCCACTCTGCCAAGTGCAGTGTTTGTTATGGAAGTTACTACAGATGCTAAGTCCTCTGGGGCTTTGGGGCTGCTGGACTGTTGTGAGCCAGCATTGCTTTGGTGTGTTTGTGTGTGAACAGCACCTGCTAGCCAGCAGATCTCCACCTTCAGCAGCTTTGTCTGTGTTAGCAGTTAAAGACGAGGTGCATGAAGGAGTGTCGCTTAGCAAGAAATTGAGTGATCTAGACTTGAAATTTGAGTAGGCATCTAATTCTCAGTGTGTTAAATAATCTTTACATTCAAAACAACAACAGAAAAGAGATTTCAAGAATAACAGTCACCACAGTAGCAGTGGTTTTCATTGTAATCCAGAGATGGGTGTTGCAGAGTAGGCTACTTTTCCCAGCTGTTGGGATAGTTGTTAAAGCACGTATGGCTCAGGTCATTTCTATTAGTAAGTATTCTGCCCAGTGTGGGCCATGTGTAAATCCAGTCTATGATAACCAAAAGTGACTGTCTAAAGACTTTAAGTAACTTGCAATACATTTATTAGGTTTTGTAACGATGAATCAATAATATGTGATGGATTTTAATGTGAATTAAAACAAGAGAGATCACTGCTGCATGCCTGTTGGTTTGGAACGGCCTTTGATGTCAAGGCAGTGAGGGTGGTGTATGTGGTGGTGTTTATTTACTTATTTTTTCAAATTTTTTTAGTCTTCAGCTAAAAATGAGGCTTATATTGTGAGTGCATTTTAGGCGGAGTAGGGCAGATCTCCATAACTTCATTTTTGTGCCATTCTTCTGGTAATTGGAGTTAAAATTGAACTTGGAATCTTCTTCCTGAAGACCCAGTCAATAGAGATGGGGAACAGGAGATACTGACTGGCAGTTAACACTCAGTATTCAACACTCAGTGTTTTAAGCTGTCAGATAAACCATCAGGGCAGCTATGCTACTGTTAAAAGCATCATGTCTGCCATGAGATCTTCAGTACTTCTTGATCTTAAAACTACCCTCAGGTGAAACTAGAAGTGAGCAACCATGTTAAAAGAACATAGCTGCCACAGATGCTCTCTGGGGTTTTATTCCATGTGTGCATTCCTCTTACTTGGGTCTTTCACAGCAGCTTGTTCCCTGTTAGATTTCAGGCTTAGTATTGCTGTAAATGAAAAGAACAATTAAGTCCATAAACCTGAAGATACCAGCTTGTAACTCTGTGTGCTGGTAGCTTTGTAAAAGAAAAATCAAGTACCACATTCAGGGCTCTGCTTGTTTCCATAGCAGTTGGAATAGCTCTAGAAATGTGGTATAGATCGAGTCTGAATTCATCACTACCTACAACCCACTTAAGTGTAGAGCTGTTAAGACGTGGAGATCCTGATCCAGCAGATCTTGGATTAGAAGTTGGCATGGAAATAGGTCATATCAATGTTTAGTTAATTGGATTAGTATGCACATGAGAAACTGATATGCTTTGCTACTTAAGAAGGAAGTGGGGACTCTGATTTAGAAACTGGGTTATTTGGTTTAGAGGATCTTAACTCTTTGAGAAATGTATTTACAGTTGAAGTAGTTGTCAACTTCCAGTGTCTGACAGCCCTTACCTGTAGAAGTTGCTTAGACTGAAAATGTAAACCATGTTCTTCATGTGTTTTCATGTGACTAATGCCTGTGAGCTGGGAGAAAAAGGAAGTAGCATCCTGCTCATTTTCTTCAGCCCTTTTATGGCTGCTGAGGTCGGCGACGCTGTTTGTGTGCCATGTTCAGCTGCTGAAATTGCCAAAATGTGTTGCATCATAGAAGGTCTGAGGGGAAACCCCTCTATTTTGGAGATTGTGCTTACAAACAGTAACCAGGGGAAATATGGAACCACTTTTCCCTAAGTGAACATGTTCTCCTGCTTGTATATGAAATGATACGCATACGTGGTGTATATAAACAGAGCATGGTTGCTATCTGTTACTCCTATTTGAACATACTGATGTCAGGATGTCTTGGATTCATACCTATCTTAGCGTTTTAGAAGCACTACTGTGACTATTGTTGGACCCGCACATGTGATCACTTTGTACCTTGTTTAGAGGCTATGCAAATGCCCCTTTAGCTGCACATAGCTGTCCTACAATGAGTTTTTAATGAGTGGAAAGGGAACGGCACATATATTCAATTTTTGAAGAATGAAGCCTCCCTTCCCCCTATTCCGAGGTTGGTGTTCTCTACATGTATTCCTAATCTTTAATACAAAAGACCAATTTCCTTATTGAGTTTAAGGCTCTCAGAATAAAGATTTAAAACAGTCTTACAATATCGCCCAGTGAAAACATCAAGTTCTTCAAGAGGCTAAGGTTATCTCCTACTTAAAGTTCCTCTTTTACTAAAATTGGGAGCAGCCGTTTTTTCATTTTGATAGAGAAAATGGCTAAGCCTTTTAATTGCTTTTAAAAAATGTGATTTTTTTCATTATTGTATGTTTGTGACAATTTAATTTTCATTTGCTTTGGGCATTCCCTTCATAGCGAAATCATAGGGGCTCTTGTAATAAGATAGAAAATAATTTCCAGTCTGTGTCGTGTATGTCTGCAGGAATATAGCTTGGCAGAATGACTTTTAATGAGATTGTGGTTTTCTGGCATCTTTGGGGCAATATTATAGATAAACAGAAATCTGTTTTTCCTTTCTCTCTCTCTTTTTTTTTTTTTTTTTAATTCTTTAGAGAGAACTGTAATTCCAAAAGGAGTGTAGAGCTTAGACAGGCACTTACAGGAGAAGAATTTTCTTGCTGTACAGAAGAGTTTCTGTCACACTGTGCCAGGCTGCTGCTTACCACATAATAAAACTTCTGAATGTCAATTTTATTTAGTCATAAATGAACACTTATTTCAGAAGTACCTTTATATTGCGAAACCACCTTGTGTCTTTGGCTTTCTGCTGTAAGAATAAGAGATTGCTAAGAGAATTTAAAAGCATTAGCTCATGTGTCTTGGGCTGAGCGCTGGAATCTCACTTGAGACAGAGCTGAGGTCTCAACCCTTGGACTTCCTGGAAAAGTACTCTAAGCCGAATGCCTTTGCTTGGAGCTTGTGAGCACTGTCGGTGAATCCTTGGAGGTTTTCCTTGCATTCTTGGCGTGGCTTTGTTAACTTTTTCCAGTTGTGGGAGTGATTGCCTTCTTGCTGACCCTTGAATGATAGATGTTCTAGGAAAGCGTGTTGCTGTATGAATGTTAAAATCCCCCAGTTATTACTGTGCTTGAAATTCTCTGAATGCGGAGCCATTATCCTGTCCGATATTGCTATATCCGGTTGGGTCCTGCGGGCGGATAATGTGCTTGTCAGCAGGGTGCTTTGATTAGGGGTGAGCAGCTCCAGGGAGGGCTGTGTGATGGACATTGAGCCGCTCTATGTGGTGAGACCATAAACATCTCTCATAAACCTCTGTCAAGTCTATTGTCAACAGTTGGTCTTTAAACCTTTTGTGGTTTTATGCAGTCTTTTAAATGGATGCAAAAAGCTCGGCGCATGTTTATCTGCTCTTTGGAAGGTAGTTAAGTATGGACACAGGTTGAAGGTGCTAGTTTCTTTGGAGCTACAGAGAACTTAAGTCTCAACAATACCACATGAAGACTCTTTTGATGATTTTTTTGAGGATTAGGATTTCATCACCTCGATTTGTTAAATAGCTCATCCAGCAGAAAAAATATTTGGAATCCTTATGGAGAAATTTCATTGTCTCCATGGGGTAGCAGAGCTGCAACAGGGGAACAAGGATGGGGCAGTGGGAATAATCTTGTCATTAGGAGATGAAATGAATGCTTTGCCTCATTGTTAGCTGAGCGCTGTTGAGAGGCTAGATGCTCAGAAATGCTTAAAGGTAAGAGAATAAATAGAAATCTGAATAAAAGGCAACATACGTTAACAAAAGTAGATGGCACCAGGTTAAACAGCCTCTTCCTTCAACCCCAAAAACACAACCTGAAAGAAAAGTAGTTCTGGTGTTGTAGGAATTCACTGAAGTGCCTGAAGGAGATTGGAAATGTTATTAGGCTGATGACTAGAGATGGAACTGCTGAAAGGGGTGAGGTGAAGAAGTAAAAAACTGTATGGGAGAAGCAGATTTTTCTTAAGGCATACTTTTAGACTGATCTGATACAATCATAAACCACTGAGGGTCAGGAGACTTGAAGTTTGACTGGAGAAAGAAACTGAAGCTGTGGGTTATTAGTGTGTGTGTGTGTGTGTGTGTGTGTGTGTGTGTGTGGATAAAGAGCTGAATGACCTTAAAAATGCACCAGAAGTTGTATGATGCAATCTATTGTGAAGTGAAGGTCATGCTTTTGTGGTATAAAAAGACTTTTCTTACAGTTTCTCTTTTTATATTAGAAGTAGCAGAGGGTAAAGAGGGTTGCTGGTTATCTGGTCTTGGTGGTTATCTGAGCGAGTTAATGATATCAAGGAAAAGTGTATATGCACATTTGGAAGTAATTCCAAATGAAGATAGATGAATTCTAGTCTGTTTTTATAAGGAAGCTGGTTTAATTGGATTATTGAGTATCCTTACAGATGTGTAAATTTAAATCCAACTTGGTTGTAGAGGATTTTGACGAAACTATTTTTACATTTAGAGCAGATTGCAGGAACTTGGCTTAATTCAGCAAAGTGAAGGTGGGTAGGAGTATTATCACCCTTGAAAAACATGGATCAAACACAAAGCTGAGAGCTAGTGTTTTATATTTAGTATATAGTACTGTATATATAGTATAGTAGATGTACATTAGATGGTAGGTAATATCAATGTGTCATTTAATGCTGTTTATCTGTTAGTGGATCTCCCAGTCAAATTAAGCCTTTTATATACCGTTTGAATTTCTTTCCTGTGCACTCTCCAAGGTAATTTTGGTGACCATAGAATATTTGGTAGTATTGAAAAGGTTTAATAGCTATATATGTGGTAAGTGTTGGGGGAAGGCCCACTTCTTATGTTTTGGAATAAGTTCCTAAATTTCAAGTGCTGTTCTATTGAACTATTGTTTTGCAGTCTCTAAGAAAAGTCCAGACTAGACCAATTAATCCCCTCTGTGTTTGTTGACTTGTGAAGCTATTCGATTGATTTTCTGCATTATTCTGGAGTTGGTTTCATCTGTCTTATTTATGTTGTTTTGTTCTCCTGTGTAATACTAATGGGAATGCTCTTGCAGCACCAGGGAGATTTCTGACTTAAGCTGGAAGGGGCTGCACTCCCAGGCACTGTGCTACTGGCTTTGCTTTTTTCACCCGCATTAGTAGGGTATTCTGGCCTCGGGAGTTCTTCAAACGTAGGAGGTTTGAAGCAGCTGTTGAAAAAGCTGTGTGAATTTTTCTTGCACCATCAAATGTTTCTCTCAGATATACATTGAACTGCTTGTGTGTCTTATCCAGGACCACTGGTTTTATTTTCAAGTGTTAGAAGAGGGCCCATGGGACTTTGAAAACTTTAAATTGCTTTGTGGATTTCTTCTGTTTTTCATGTGAATCAGAAATGCCAATGTTTCTGTATCATGTCATATTCAAGATGTTCAAATACCGTGTTTGTGACTGCCTCAGTTTTCAAGTTATTGCCTGTGGCAGTGATAGGATTTTTGTCATTTCATGCTCTAAACTAGTTTGAAAATCCGGTTGCTGGGAAACTTCTGTTGGCCGGCCTGACTTGAGTCTTAACTGGCCCCCCAATAGCTTTGGATTCCCTCTAAGGTCGTCTCTTGAGAACAGCCTGCCTGATACTAAGAGAAATGCTTAGGAAAGCCACCTGGAAGGGAATATTGAATGATATTTTGTGCTTTTAATGAGGACTACTTATAGAGGGGGGTTCTTGTTGTCTATTCTGTTTTTTTTTTTTTTTTTTTCCAGTTTCACTTATGTGGATTTTCAGTAATGACTGCACATCATCTGTTTTGTTGAATAAGGTGTTAGGATCTGAGCAGGACACGATTTAAAAGGCCAACCTTTGCACTGTGCTCTGTGGCTCTGAAAACACAGAAAAACTGTTTTTATAGGCTTTGGTACAGTTGGTGACCAGTACTGCTTGATCAGCTGGAAGTGGCCAACAATGTGCTTTTGTGATATAAGAGGGGGAATTGTCTGATCAATCATGGAAACGCTTGCATTTCAGGGCGCCAGAGTGGGCAGCTGATCGATCGTTAAAGCGCCTGGGCTGCAGGGCGACACAACCAGGGATGCCAGTTGAGAGTTAGTGGTGGCAAATGGCATATTGGGGTATTGAAAAGTGTACTTAAAAAAAAAAAAACTTATTGCTATCTCCTTAGTGCCCATAGACCCACCATCTATTTCTTAATGGAAGAACAGCTGGGTTCTTTTAGATGCTTTTATTCTCCCTGCTGTCCAGTCATTTGCTTTTCACTTAGGCAGCTTTAGGTGCCACTGCTGTTCGAACACATCACAGAGAAAACCAACGTTGATTTGCGTGTCTCTGGCCTTGTTTATTCGTGTAGAATACTATCTCAAGATGCTCTTGGGTCTGAGGCATTTCAGTGCAGCTTGAAATATGAGTCTTGTGTTTTGAAGCAATGCTTTTATAAATTTGTTTTTGCTAAGCTGATCTTCTGAGTATTAATTCTTTCAGCTCCTGCATGGGGAGCTTAAGGGTTTCTCTGACTTTTAGGGTTGTAAAATGTGTGTGACTTGGAAAGATTTTTTTTTTTTTTTTAAGTACCACTTGTTTTTTTTTGTTGTTATTTGTTTGTTTTCCTAAATGTTAACGGGTAGTGATAGTTGAGGAGACTCTTCCCAGTAAGAGAAAATAAAGGTAGGTACCTTTTAAAAAAAAAAAAAAAAAAAAAAAAAAAAAAAAAAAAAAAACAGCACCTGGATGTATTGAGGATAGTGATATTTTCTTCTCAAAACAGCCAATTGAACTAATGGACAGGGTGTGTAAACCAAAACTTAATGGACCTCTGTTCACCTTTGCAAACTTAAAGGTATATTTCTTACCTGTGTTTAAAAGCCCAAGTGGTACGATTTAAATGTGAATGATACAAATGGCAGACTTTGATGTAAACACGATTTTTGTTTTTCCTGGATTCCTCTGTTTTGCTTGCAGGAACAGAATGCAAGTCTGCCTGAAAGCCTTCACCTTGCACTGAAGATATCTTGCAGCAAAAAACTCGCGGTTGAGTTTGTTTCTCCCTTTGCTGAAAACCTTGCACTCGTTTCATAAAAACGGGTGGTACTATTTGACTTCCTTTTGTGCCAAGCAGACGGACGCCTTGTTGCTGTGTTATGTGCCTTTTCCATTTGGAAATGTGCTCACTGTGGCAGATAGGATCCAGCTCTAACCATTTCCCGTGCGGGCTTTGACAGGGGTGGGTGATGTAGGCCTGCTGCACGCAAGGTGGATACCACCTTCAGCAGAGACCTTGCCTTGCTGGCTCAGGGCACCTGGCCTCTTGGAGATGCCTTGTTCCCCCAGTGCCCCATGGTGAGATACCTGGTTTCTTGAAAGCTCCTGGTGTTTTCTCTTTATGGTTCTCCCTTTTTTTTTTTTTTTTTTTTTTTTTTTTTTCCGGACATTTCTGAAGTACTTCTCACCCTGCGTTCCCTTGGAGCCAAGGAGGGGAAGGACGGGGCAGGTGGCTATGTGGTGATTGAACCTGGAGTGTTTAGGACAGGCTGGAGCGTTCCGGGAGGGTTTGAGGTGAACCAGTAACCGGATTGTGGAGCAGAAGCGGGGAGAAGGGCTGTGCCAAAGACCTTAGTACAGGCTTCGGCATTTCTGTTTTCTTGAGGTCATTTCCTAAGCCTGCAGGGCTGCCACTCTCCTTTTCTTAGTGAATTTGTGGAGGCCTGAGAAACCCTGTGAAGCCCCAGCAGAAAAGGGGGACAGTGTGGGTGGCTTGGTACTTCTTGTATTATTATTATTATTAAGTTGGGGCTCACCTCGGGTAGCTCTGTTGTTTCGTCCAGTGATGCAGATTGCATGAGCTGCCAAGGCAGTTGTGTGTGCATGAGAAAGGTGAAAAAAATGGGTATTGCAGAACTAATGGTTGGGGGGCAAAAAAAAAAAAAGGAATTTATTGAATAAAAAGAGGAGGAAAAAAGTGTGTGTGGGGGGGGGAGGGGAGGAAAAATATTTGAGCGACTTCTGCCCCTCCCCGCCGCCGCGGTGGGTGTTTGGGTGCATTTCCTTCGCTTTGGGTTTCCTCCATCGTCTCCGCGTGTTTCCCCGTCGCGAGGGGGTCGGCGCGGGGGCGCCCCC
>JAWLRI010000274.1:3710213-3775075 GCA_034781795.1 Crypturellus tataupa
CCGCAGGGCGGCGCTCGCTGCCTCCCGAGGGAGGGAGCCCCGCGCCCGCCCGCCCGCCGCCTCCCCGTGCTCCTGGTCCCGGCTTCCCCACGCGTCCTTCCCAGCCAGGTGGCTTTGCAGAATATTTGCAGTGTGCCTTTCACTGCAGCAATAAGCTGTCAAAATATCGAACGACTTGCAGCCATGCTTGGCGTTTAGGGCTTTTCCTGAAGAGCCGTGCTCTGGTTGCTCTGTAGCATAAAACCTTGCTTTTTATTGAGGTAACAACTCTTAAAACCTCGCTGCCACCGCCAGAAGGGCCTAACACAGTTGCACCGTGGCTCAGTTTGCTCTGAAGAAACTGGTGCAGATGCCTGAGCAGGACATTGCTGCTGGTACCTGCTGTGTGGGCTGGCTTCTGTGGTGAGCTAGGAACGCCAGGGTGAACCGGGCGCTCTGCCAGCAGACAGACATTTGGGTATTTCACTTGTCTTGCCCAATTCTGGAAGTTGTCTGTGTGTTTTGGAACTACTTTCTATTTATTTATAATTGTGACCACCTCTAGTATGTTGCCTAAGTGATATACTTGATATTCCTTTACCTTAATGTTTGGGGGGGTTCAATTAGCAAATGAATTGTGTCTATACAGCATTATTGTGTGGTTGCTTGTGTGAATAAGCATTAACATCTTGTTTCTCAGGTTAGGAAGTAGGCATTTTCCTTGGTAACTTCATCATACCTTGTTTTCCTGGTAATGAGACCACACCAGGTAAAACAGTGTGAGCTCTAACTGAATTGGTTGTTAATGCATCTCTAAAGTACTCGGGTAGCTGCAGAAGTTGTTTGCAGCACATTAGAGAGGTATATAGCTGTCTAGACTTTTTGTTAAGGATCCAGAAATCATACTTGATTCACCTTTTTTACTGAAGATTTAATTGAAGTGTATTGACTGTGTGTGGCTTTTTTTTTTTTTTTTTTTATGAGACCTTTTTTGATGTATCTTAAGAGACACAATATGAAGATTGAAAAAGGTGTTTTCGCTTAGGCAGTGACATCCTGAGTCTGACCACTACCTCATTGGATGGAGTTTGCACTCTTTAGTGGTTGGTTAGATTTCCAAGGATTAGTCCGTACCTTTTTCCAAAACCTTCACACAACTTAATATATTTCTTGACCTCCATATTTCTTCTTCTAGTGGGAAATGGGAAAAAGAGGCTGTCCTGTAGCTTACTGAATCTGCTGATAAGTTCACCTTGAGTCAAAGGTTCTAGTGGTACTCAGGGTTCTTGTTGCAAGGATTGAATATGTGGGGCAAAAATTACTCGAGTTAAACAGTAGATGGTAATCACATAATTCTGCATTCAAATGTTCACATTTGTAGTACAAAGAAGACTTCTGCGGGGAAAGAGGGTTGGGTGAAATAATTTTTCCCATTTTCTCACTTAGCTGCTGAGGCTGCAGGAAGTGATCTTCCCTGACAGTTTTCTTTAGCATGTGAGTGTAAAACTGAAATAACTGGCGAGTTAAACACAACTCCAGGCCCACGGTGTGTCATTCAGGGTCTTGACTGTAGTGTAGTGAAGTCTGCTTGCCTCAGCGATAGCCTAGGCACAGTACTTCAGCATGCTCTGTTTTTACTAGTTGAACTGTCTCAGCTTTACTTTTTTTTTTTTCCTTTTTTCCTCCCTCTCTGCTATTGAAAGCTACTTACAGAAATATATTTGAATAAAATGGAAATATCATGGGGTTCATCTCCGGTTAGCTTTTGTTCATTTAATTCTTTTGATATATGTGCCTTGGCACTATTTGTTGGCGTGCAGCTTAAGTGACGAGGGCTTTTTCTGTAGTTTTCAGCTGATATTAGGTAGCAGAGGAACACTTAAGCTACGAGAGACCTAAATGTGACCTTCAAATAGAGGCATAAGCCTGGGCTTATTCTGCTGCCAATTGTCTTGATCAACAGAAAGATTTTGTTGTTGGCCAGAGTAGAGGTATCTTTGGTCCTGACAGATGGGCATGTGGTCGGTATTGCAGGTATGCTGAACTCAAACTGCCAGTACAGCGCACAGCTAGGAAGCTTATTGCAAAAATTGGTAAACTTACATTCCATATGTTCATTTGAGACTCTAAAAGAGAATGACCCAGGTTTGTCTATACTTAAGACAGACTGACTGGAATATACTGCAAGTTTGAGTGTGATAACTTCCTTTTTTTTTTTTTTTTTTTTTTTTCCTCTCAAATGACCTGAATTGAACTACATTTCACATGCCTTCACTGCCTTTAATTTTCTGGTTTCAGGTAGTTAATGTTAATCTTCCTTTGCTTTGTTAGGCTAAAACTTGAATGAATATGAGCAAATGGCACACCTTCCTTACTTTCTAGTATCGGGAATATTTCCAAGCTTCAGAGAATTGCTGGATTTCATAGTAGCATCGTGAAGAGATTTTTAGAACCCCTAAAGTGCTACCTTGGTTTCTGTAACGCTGTGGCTGGTGTCGATATGGGCAAGGTGATACAAAGGGTTCATCTGTTGTGTCTTGCAAGGTCAAGCCCCAGCATGGAGAGGGGAGTTCAGCTTTTCACGGTAACCAAAAGCTTCGTGTAGCGTGGAGAGCGGCGTCCTGCCTGAGTGCATCTATGCTCAATGAGCTAGTAAATAAAGCCAGAGAAAGGGGATCATTTCATGTTAAATGGGAAGGTAATGCATACACTGCACATGCAGTGACCAGCACGTCCTCCACAGTGCACAGGATCTGTGTGTGTATTTTTTGTTTGTTTTTTGGGGTTGTTTTTAAAGGCTGAGGCTTTTAATATTTATAAAATCTGATCTGAAGGTGAAAATCATGGGTTGACTACAGCGTTTTTGTTTTGAGCATTAATTTATCTCTCTCAAACATTTTGATTCTTTCCCTGCTTCCCCCATCTTCATAATTTGTCGTCATCTTTATCTTCCCCTTTTTTTCTCATGGTAAAATATTTTCCTCTGTGAAATCACCAGTGGTTACTAATGTGCTCTGCAGTTTGCTGGTGATTCTGTACAAAGTTTATTCTGTATATTCTCTACTAGAAGAACTACTTTTTGCATTCTTTTCATTTAATTTGGAGCACTACTGTAATAATGTTGTGATAAAAGAGAATTAATAATAATAATAAATTGGAAGCTTATGCTTCCAAGTTAGTAGAATTTCTATGATGAGTTTTGAGAAACGTTCATTTAACACAAATGAGAGAAGCCCCCACTTAGACTATGATGTGGCCCTATACCCCCCAATGCTGTGTTGGGAAGGCTTTATGTGCTATGGCAAGACAGGATGTAATCTGGAATGCTTGAAGTGTGTCAAGACTTGGCCTCTTGCCTGCTGTAATACTCTTAAGTCCTGCAGTTCTTTGATGCTCTGAAGTAGAACTGAACTTAATGCTGGGATGCCTGTGCAGTGGATGCCACTAAGTAGGACCATAAGTTTCATTAGTCATTTGCATCGAGTCAGACTTCATACAGTTGTCCTAGTCAGTAGCCAGCCATGCTTTGCTCAGAGTTTAGGGAGGAAAGCAGGTGGTTTCTGCTGCGTTTTCTGGCTACGTGACTGGCGTGTTCTGAGATGAACTCCCTCCCAGGAGCTCTTTGAAGGAATGAGGATGGAACATATTTGAATGTGGCTTATCCAAGGATTGATTCACGGAGGAAGAAGAGCTGGAGGACACTGTGGCATGATGACTCTGGCAAGAGGGCTTTGAAATTCATCAGCCACCTGCTGATCAGGAGGTGGCTTCCCTAGTCACCTTAGTAAGGATGAGTAGGAGCAGTCTTAGGTTAAGCTATCAAGGAGGAGCAGGATGCTAGGACTTTTGCCAGATCCTTGTTTGGCTGGTAGGTAATATTTGAAAATCAGCTTCTTGAAAATCAACTCCTTCTTCCACTCTTTTCCTCTCCCTCACTTCTAATCAGCTGGAGAAGAAAGGTCTGTTTCTGGTGTCTTCTCGAGCCTGCTGGCAGAGGCAGTTTTTGCTGCTTACTCAAGTACCGTGCAACTAGTTGACATGTTTTAAAATTCCCATGCTGCCACCTTGTTTTTGTGGCTCTGCGGAATTGACAGAATTGTGTCAGTTTGAGCACTGGTGATGGCAGTCTCCAGGGCTCTGCGAGCTTGGGCGCACTCGCAGCCTTGGGAAGGACAGTGGGAATTAGAGTAGAGCTGCCTGGCTCATTTAATTTTTTCCTAGTGCTTTCAAACCAAACAGGAATGTGATTTATTTTCCCTTCAAACTACCTTCCTTACTCTCATACTGCTTCCTCTGCTTGTTTGCTTGTTGTTTGGGACAAAAGGCTTATAATGAGCTTGTACTTTTGAGTCTTCTACAAAAGCAGGCTCCAGATTTGATTTCTTTTACTTGTACCTTGCAATCAGCTTGGAAAGCGCATTTTTGCAGGGTAAGATGTTAATTTTTCAGCTGCCAGAGTTGGGTTTGCATCCCTGATCAGGAAGAAATAGAAGCTGATAGGTTTATTGTTGGCTTGGAGACTTCAGCTTCCTCTGCTTGGCTTGCGGGAAGAGGTAATAGACTTGATGGTATAATTGAAAGCCATTCCTCTTATTAACATTTTCTTGTTTTGTCTTTTCCAGTAACAGTCTGTTCTTTGCACAATCAGAAAATAGACTTGTTACGTGGGAAAGTTTAAGGCAGTAGTAACTGCTGTACTTGGGTAACTGCTGTGGAAAAGGTTAGTATTATTAAGCAGCTCTGTCTGACAGCAAATGAGTTGTTAATTGGGGTAACTCTAACCTAGGGCTCCCATCAACAGGTAGGACCAGAATATCTTCCAAGTTCTCTTTCAACCCAGACTTTTCTGTGCACTTTTTTTTTTTTTGGAAGCAGTTCAAGCCTGACCTATCATTTTTTTTCTCTGTATTTAGAGAAGAACTTACTAGATTTTTTTTTCTTCATATGTGCTGTCTTAAATTATGTGGAAATCTCTAAGCAGGTGATTCTCATGTCTGAAGTAATTTGTCCCTTTTGTCCTGCATGTGCGTATGATCTCTTCAGATCTTTGCCTTGCTGGAATTTGCTTGCTGTATCTGCTGATAGGAAGTCACATGCTGTAGAGTTGTAACCCACAGTCAAAACAACCTGTTACATTGCCTCAGCATCAGAACCGTGGAAGAAGCAAGTGTGGGCAACTGGCTAGTACAAATACTCCTTCTTGGCCATGCCATGGTTGTTATGTATTTGGAATTGTTCGGTGCAGTTCTTGAACAAATTCTTCAGTTTAGTTCTTGAAGCAGCAAGGTTCCTGTTAACAGGTAGCAGACATTATCAGCTTACAAATCTGCTCAAAGGAAAAAAAAAATATTCCTGTTACTTGTGGATGAGTTTGTAATCTGAAAATAAGCTTTGTACTATCAGCCTTATCTGTGACCTGAATATAGCTGAAGGAGGTGTATTCCTGAGCTGAACAAGGAGGGCAGGAGGGAAAGAGAAGAGACTTGATGGATGATGTAGGTTGTCATACCAAGTAGCTGGTACTGGGTTTATGCACATAAAAAAAAAGGGGAAAAAATCCTAATATATCTTCATGGAACAAATATGATCAGATACATTAATGGGACGGTAGACCTGGCATTTGAAACACTGATTTGTGGAAACTTGGCACATGATTTTTAAAACTAAGATGCTGTTTTAAACACTGTTCAGAGAGGACTCCATTGAAAATTACTTTATTCCCTCTTCCCCCTAAACCTTGATTCAGGACTCCTTCATAAGAATAAGCAGTACTTCCTATTGGAATAACAACTAAGCGAGTACTAAGCCTTTCAGTTTTGACTGAATATGTCAAAAAGAATTAGAAATGAATCCATTTGCTCAATTTGCTGGACACTAACAATGAAGATCATTATAACATACCAAACCCAACTGCCTTCTATTGTAATGTTATCCTCTCATTTCTCATCAGAACAGCACGCTGTAAAGCCAGGCCATACAGTCTTTTTATTGCAAAGGAATTGTATCTTTAATTGCGAAAAATAATTCCAAAAAAATTGCAAAAAGGAAAGGAAAGAAGTCTTGGATTGTTATTTTTTCGTTTCTGCTCAACTTTCAGAATTTTAAGTGTGGTCAGTTTGGGGACATTTCGGTAGTTATTGCTCTGTTTTACTTTGTAAGACAACATTGAATTACAAATTTACAAAAACTGGAATTATTTTAAGCAGTTTTAAAGTTCTTGACCTGACTAGTCCTGTCCTTTCCAAACTATTTTTGTTGATTTGATTAACATCTGCATAATATATTGAGTTGTATGTAGTTCATGACGAAATATCGAATGGAGACTTGAGCAGGCTACTTACATACAGAAAAGTAGATATCTTGTAGACCGTTCTAGTTTCTCCTCCCTGATCCTGAGAGGTTTAAATAGAATGCTCACCACAGACATTTTTAAAGGCAATGCAGCAGACAATTCTTAATTGTCATCTGCTCAGAAGAAAATTGGATTTGTATAGACTGCGGTACAATTGAATGACATACAGGATCTGACCTGTTCGAGGAGCACGTTTTCCCCCATCTTACCTTAAAGCAATGGTTGGGAACAAAATGCAGCTGATAGAGTTCTTCTCCCTGGCATGTCTCAACTGCTTATGTTAATATGGAAATAGGCTTGAAAAAGTGTTCTTTTGCTAATAACTCTCTTTCCCTGTCCTACATGCTTTTTCATATTTCTTGTGTGCGTCGCCATCCTTGTTCTTTGGTTGCTTAGTGTGATGTGACTTTACTTAAGGAGTAACCATCTAGCAACAAGAAATGGAGATTTTAGATATGTGTTTGGTTTCTTCTTTTATTCCCACTGTAGTGATTTAAAATCTTGAAGACAGGGACAGAATCTGCTGATTCTTCTATCCTGACAAGAACAGTATTAGATAGGTGCTCTAATGACTTTGGTAATGTGAAGGAAAAGCCATGACTAAGCTGAGCTACCTAATTTCATTCCTGGAAGGAAACTACTCTAGTCCTGCTGAATTTAATTTTCAATCTCAGCACCCATGTTGATGTTGCATTTATATGCACACGCACACACAGCATCTCATTCATGCCAAAGGGAATTCTGAGTTGGGCTGAGACAGAGTAGCTGTTTGTACATTTGTCCTCTTCCTCCTCCTCATGTCCTCATTCCCTTCTGCTGCTTCATTTTTCATTGCGGAGTACTTGCATGCTATATTGTGAAGAATAGCTGATGAAATCTACTTACAGAAGAGCATGGTTCCCTGCCAAATTTGTGTAAGAAAACATACAGGCAGCCAAAACTATTTCTGTTTCAAAAAAAAACATAGTGTTGTGCAGTTCGGATGACTTTCTGTGGTTTTGCCCAGTAGCCACGGTAGGCTAAGCTTGCGTTTACTGCTAGTGATTGTGGGTCTGATACCTGAAATCCTGGTGTCAATATGTTGTGCAAGAGCCATCTGCGCTGACCATCTGAGCGGGTTTCGTTCAAGATGAGGAGGAAGAAACATGCAGTGTAAGTGAACAGAAGAGCTACGGTGGCTTAGCATCATTCATTCACCAAGAGCCCAGGAAATACCATTTGTGCAAAATTTTTGTTGACTTGGAATTTTCTCACAATTTTTCTTCTTGGTGACGTCCTGGAGGAGGAAATGGTTCTGTTGGGTGCATAGGTTGGGAAGCAAGGCAGACGGCAGTGGGGGGTCAGTGGCTTGGCCTCCTGCTCTGCTAGAGCTGTGTTTCTGCCGTTCATGTGTCTCTTGCTATGAAGTAGGTTTTCCCTTTACTTAGCACCAGCCAAGAGCCCACTGCCCCGCCATGGATGGGGGTGGATTAGGGGAGAGAGCTTGTGCACCAGCCTTGCTTGTGGCTCTCCGCTGCCTTCTGTCCTTAGCCCTAATTATCTTCTAGACTGAGTTTGATTTGTGCCCTTCTGAGTGAGCCTGTGCATCTTGGGCAGGAAGATGCATCTCCTAAGGTGGAGAAGACCTCTAACACACTCGGTTTCCTACGCTCTCTTCTGTCCACTGTGCTGCTACCACGGAACAGATTTTTGTTGCCCCAAGGTTGGTGCATCATCCTTTAAAAGGAAAATTTGAACTTGGCTGAGAGTAATGAAGGTTTATGCCAAGTTTCACATATGCTGCTACTAAAAAGAGCAAATGGGATGCTTTTGGGGAAAACTTAACGCCTTCCTCTTCCCTGCTCCGTTGGTACCACTCAGAAGTGCAGCTTTCTGTGCGCACCTGCGTTAGTGCGAGTGCTTTGGTAAAGAGCCTGTCCTGTGGTGTGTGAGGTGAGTGTGTCCGGCGACACCAGCATATTTGACACAGGCTTCTATTATACTTTTTAACAGTTGGTGTAATCTAAGCGTGCAGTGCAAATTCTGTGTTTATGTAAGCCCTAAGCTCTCTAACAGTGGTGCTCAAGTGTTCAGGAGTTTCTGTAGGATGGGAACAATAGTGCAGCCTGTGAGAAGTCAGGAAAAAAGCATTTGCACTTGGAGGCCCGAGTGTTTGAGCTGTTTGAGCCCCTCTTGCACAGTTACTCTTGCTATTTTACTTCATGTACGTCCCCCCTCCCAAGCTTGTCTGTTGAGGAAAATTCTTTCCAGGCTTGTAGTTTTTGGACAAGAAGGGGCTTTAGGGTCCCTTCACGCAGTAGAGGAAATGTTTTTTTACTTAGTTTTGCTAGTAATAACCGAACAGCTTGGTGGTGGGAAGGTAGAAGGTTCTTGAGCGCTGTATGTGTGTTCAACCCTGCCTCTCCTCCCGTCCCTCAAATCCAGTCATTGGTGACTGCCCATGGAACCCTCTAGGCCTCTGCTGCATTCACAGAGATCAGTCGATGCTCGCTTGCAGCAAGCCGTAGCGCTTTGTGTTCCTTTTCCCATGGAAGGAATGTGCGGTATTCCTGGGCGCTGCGGCGTCAGGAGCAGCTGCTCCTGTGTCCCGAGTGGTGTGCGGCAGCAGGGCAGGCGCTTGCGGCCCTGCGCTCTGTCTGGAGAGGGTGGGATTTTGGCACGGTGTGTCTGGGAGGTGAGAGGCAGGGGTTTTAGGCAAGTGGTGCACCAGGAGTCAGGAGGTCCGAGGCTTAATCCTAGTGATAACAGTAACATGTCGTGACATAATAAGAGCTATTTAATCCTTCTATTTTTGCTCCTGTTCTCTTATTCTGTGATGTGGCCATTCTGTATGTCTCGCTATCTGTGTAAAGGGAATAAAATCTGTGGAGAGGCACAGGAAGCTCGCGTCTAATACTGTTAAAGCAAGATGCTTTTGTCTGAAGTTCAGCAGTCTCAGGTGGAGGTCTTGCTCTGTGTATGTGTATTACAGTTTGGACAGTTGAGTTGGCTTTCCTCTATTTGGATATTTGGTGAAATAAACGAGCATGTGAGTGTATAGCTGCCCTCCGTTGGTTCAGGGTTCAGGTAGGTTTTTATAGTGAAGTTATGCGGTGTTCAGCTCCAGCTTTGTTGTGTGACTGCAGGTGGTGGACAGAAGAGGTCAACGGAAGGAAGCGTTAGATGGTTTAGCCCAAATGCAGTCGCTTGAGATACATGAGGAATGAAGCCAAGCTGACTAGGCTAAGTTGCTCAGAGTCCTGCTGGCTGGGAAATATTTGCTGGCAGACTTAGCATAACAAATATGAAGCATCCCTTTACAGAGGCTGACAATTCTGCTGTTATTTTCCTTGTAAATGCAGTATGTTTTTGTGCAGGGGGAAGTGCTCAAGGAGTTTTTTTTTTTCTGGATATATCTTCTGAAGGGTAGTAAGTGTGTGCAGTGTTTTAAGTCTCATCTGTTGAGAGATGAGTGATGTTGCTGATGACTGACATGAATAGCTATAAATGCTTGTCCTCTTTCTCCTCTGAATCTGCATAATTTGCTAAGTTCAGCAGCTTCCCTGGCAGAGACTCCACTGAAGCGGCTTTGGGTCATCTGAGGCCTGTCCTCATTGCAAGAAATAAGCACGATTGAACATGGCAGAGAAGCAGCTATTGTGCTGGTGGGCTTAAACAACTACACTGTAACCAAATCCAGGCAAAGGCAAGAGATGTGACAGACACACAGAATTGTGTCTGTATGTAGGTTTATTTCTGTTATCTTTGTCCATATGAAAGATGCAGTTTGTCTGTTTTTCTAGAGCTGTGCAACTGTAAAATGCTTAGAACAAGATAACTTTTTCAGCTTGAAATGAGTGAGCATATGCTCATATATGTTAAACTACAATAGATGGCATCTGCCTGGTGGCATGGAAGGAGCAACTGAAAAAAACCCTACTCCAGAAAGAAGGTGGCCAGCTTGTCACAAGCACTTTAGTTGCACCAAGCTACTCTGAACTCCCTTCTCAGTGGATTAGTTAAGGGTCTTGAACTGTTGCCTCAAAGCCTGAGAGAGTGGCCAAGAAATGGCTGCTTGTTGAGCTGTGGCAAGAAAGCCTTCTCCTTAAAGGCTCTGCAGGAGGCGAAAATGCAGAAGTCCCCCAATGTTAACCAGTGGAAATGATGGTAAAGGTTGGGGTTCCAAGCTAGGCTGCAGGGTTTTGCAGAGATAACACAACTGAAATATTGCTTTTGTGCCTTTAATAGGTCTGGGTGTGAGTTTCTAGTGTGTGTGTTTATTTTTCACCTTTTCCTTAGGTGTCATTTCAGAGGAGGATGCTTCAAGGTGATAAATGTGTGTGTGTGTGAGAGAGATGTTTCTGTGTAGCAGAAACTTCTGGGTTTGGAAATGTTCCTATGGAGAAGGCAGCCTTAGAGGGATCCTTGCAGCATATTGGCAAGGTGAAAGGCAAGTCTGCTGGGAAGGAAACGTGACTAACTGTTAGAGAAGGATTTTTGCTTTCTTCTGAGCTTGCCTGCCTTAAACAAGACTTTGGAGAATAATTTGTCCCTTACAAGTAGGGCAGAGAGGAATAGAGCAGTGCATTGCAGCACCACGTAGCCCTTTTTAAGTAAGATGACACATGTTGTTCGGAGGTAGTGGTGCTAACTGAAGTGCTCTTGGGTAGACTACCAAACTGTCCTTAGTTATACTTAACATGCTTTGCAATTTTTATATAGTTAATGGCCAAACTGAAAAGATTTTATTCCACTAAATGATCATGTAAGGAACTGCATGTTTTTTCAGATGGGGACTGGTTTTTCAGAAGGGGTATGAGGGTCCTGCTGCTTTTCCTTGCATCCCTGAGTTTACAAAATACATCACAATGGGCAATGCTAGAGGCCTGGCTTGTGGCTCAGTGTTGCGGTTGTGCAAGGCGAAGATGCTCTGGGGAGTCTGCGGTGGTGTTTGTGAGGACGTGCCTGAAATGCAGCCGGATCTACAGAGGCTGAGTCCTTGAGTTGCCCTTCAGTGAGACAAGAAATAGGAAAACTCCTAAAGGCCTTTTTATGTAACTGGGAAGGCCTCTCTTTAGGAGCCTGGGGTACAGCCTGGGTGGAGAAACAGCTGGCAGGCAGAGGCAGCATAACCCCTTTAAGCATTTTACAGCTCTAACGAGGAGGCTCCACTCTGTGTGGCTCCATAAGTAAAGTGTTAAGTAGCTTAAGTGATGCTTACCTTGGCAAGAGACTTAGGGAACTGCAACTCTTGTGTAAATGCAGAGATGGGAGACTTGAGTGGCAAGGGGAGAGAAGATCACTGTTGCCTTGTATTTCCTGTTCATGCTTGGCATGTGCCCCTTTTTTGTGTATTACTGATAGTTTTTTGTTATTGTTTGAGAAGATTTGACAAGTTACTTAAGGGTAGCTAAAATGGCCTGAATAGGGTCAAAATATCTGTTTAATGTTCTTCCAGTGCCTGAGTGCTCTTGCAGGAAGTGGTTTCTGTTTTGGTTTCCCAGCAGCGTGGGAACAATCTCTACTACAGATGTAAAATGTAATTTACTTTTTGGTGTACTGAAGCCTCAAATTAGCAGCAGCCTACAAGGAAGCACCTGTTTGGTCAGCTGTGATGCTCAGGCTCGCAAGGAAAAGGTGATATTGAAATCTGTGCCCATGTGGCGTGGAGAGGTGGTCTTAGTGTCTTATCTATCTAGGTACTAGGCAGGAAAAATACGTTAGTTGGTCAGCTTTATCTTTCCAGGTGAAGGTTAATTTGCTGCTGGGGAAGAGGGTAGAAAATATTGGTAGAGTTGAGCATACTTGGTGCTCATATCTGCTTCTGTGCTGGGGCTGAGAATCCCATGGGAGAGTGGGCAGAAGAAACGGTGCATCTGACTGCACTTGCTTTGATGCAAACTGCCACATCTTGGGGTCATTCTGCAGTCAGCAGGACTCTGGTGAGTTATTCATATGCAGTCAGGAAAGTTTGGCTGGCTGCCCTGTTCTTTTCAAGCCCAGACCAAATGAGACTATTTCTATCAAATCTTTAGTTTAAAGAAGTCACATGCCCAAATGATTGCAGATTGCACTTGGTCTTTCCACCCAGTCTTTTATTGTGAGCAGGCAAGTATTGGCTGAGGTAGGGCTTTCAGATTATGGTGGCAGGCAGTGTTAGAGACAGTCACACTCGAGGTGTTGGTTTTTGTGTGTGTGTGTGTGTGTGTGTGTGTGTTTTTCTTTTTAAATACCCTGTTAATCATATTGGAGACCTAAGTTGTATTGTTTTCTACTAACATGAATCTGGGCCAGGGAACTTATTAAGATGATGAGCTGACGTGTTATTTTTACAGCGCAATGAAATTTGTCTAGCTGGCGTGCTCAGTTGCAGCTAAGTACTAGTTAATGTGCAAATTGGCTTTATACGGAGGTGTGCCAAGCGTTTGGAATGAAGCTTGGAAACGGGCCGGGGGGGAATATCATTAAGCTGAGGCTCTTAGAGGTTTTCAGGAACAACGGTTGTGTAGCTGTAGACAGCTCTGTGGTTGTCTTTTTGCTTGTTTTGTTCTGTACTGCTGGTGATGGGCCTTTGGGAGGAGGCGAGAGGGCCCTCACGTGAGCGCCTCGGCACCCGTCTCGTCAGCAGCTGTCCCCGCAGTGTAATGCGGGGGACCCTGCTGCAGGCCGTGGTGAGGCCGCTTCAGCTGCGCATCCCTCCTTCTCCCTTGCAGGCAGCAAGAGAAATGGAGTGCTGACTTGCCAAGGACAGAACGAAAGGAGATACTGTGGAGGCATTTCGGTTGCTGGATTCAGGATTTTTGCTGAGCAGAACGGTTTGGTTTGAGAAGGATTATCAGGTGATGGGAAAAGAGCAGACCATGTTCTGTACTGCAGTGCCAGGGAGTAGTCCTACAGCGCTGCATGGGAAGGCAGTAGCGCCGTCAGGCTTCATCTCTGACACGGCAATGCTGCCCTAGTAGTGGGTCATACGACTTGTTTATAGTTCAAAGTAGTTTTGATTAAAAACATGAAAATGTCGGGGCTGAAATGGGATAGATGAAATAGGGTGCTTGGCTCAGCTGCAGGAGTTGCGGTCCCTTTCGGTAACAAGTGATTTGATGTAGATCTAACCAAAGGTATTTTGTTTTTTTTTAAAAAAAAAAAGTTACCAACTCATCACTTTACATTTGAGAGTTGTCATGTAAATTAGTTGCTGTTTTCTCCCAACAAAAAACTATGGTTGTTACGAATGTTATGTGTTACAGTTTCATCGTGAAACATAAGACAGTGTTCATGCTGTGATTACCTGCATCTTCAGAAGCCTTTTTACTTCTGCTAACTAAACAAGTTCCCCTGAATATTTTTAGCTTTAAGTGAAAGGACTGGACCATACATTTATTTTGCCTTACTTACTGTTTCATGTAACATCTATAAGTTAAGTGCTTTGTCCTGCTATTTTAGATGGAACTTGTTCTTTCAGAAGGCTGTCGACTGGGAGTCCATGCACTTGCATGAGTTGAAAGTGCCTTGGGAGATAGAGAATTTAGAGGAGTGAAAAGTCACAGGGTAAGGGACACCAGGCATTTCTTATTTTGGTAGGGGACCTAAGAGACTGAAAAAGAACTTACCCTTTCACCCATCTTGACTTGTGATTAAGATGGGCAAAAAATGCAGGGTGTGTACAGTGAGAAGGAAATATGAAGTATGCCTGGAATTATGTTGTATATGACTCCAGATTTCTTCATGCTTGCAATTAAAAGCTGTATGTTAAGATTTAGGTGGTCACTTCACGTTAGAGTGTGATGGAATTATGCACTGTAACCAAAGTTACAGTATTTGGCCTAACTCTGGGTTGTGCACTTGTATGTTAGGTTTTGAATGTCGAAGTGAGAAGTGAGTGCTTGAAATTCTTGGCCAGGTTTCGAACTATGTATTATTGCTTAGCTTGGATTCCCTCCTTTCTCATGCATGTCTTGATGCCCGTAGTATGTGGATATACAAAACACTTCAAAAAATACCTAGCAGTTTTGTGAAACTTAATTAGTTGTTCCTCTGGGTTTGACTTTGTTCTTGCATCAAACTGTTCCTGTATTTCCTGTTGTGTATTTTTTGTTGATGGGAAGTAGTATAAAAGCTATGTCTTTGTGTAAAACAGACAAAGAAAAATATCCATGAAACAAACAAGAGGAAATAAAAAGAATAAATGCTGAGGAATGTTATTTTTGTGTGGTGTCTTGCAGCAGTTTGGAATGATTGGAGGTTGCTTAACATCATAAAATGCTGTTTTTGCATTTCAAGGCTGTTTTTGATAAAAGCACCAATGGCTCAAACTCCTGACAGAGGTCCTAATCCTGAGCTTGGGGACAATGTCGTAGGTGTTCTGGCTTGTGGAGACCTGTCCATGGGTGATGGTTGGGTAAATGCTGGTCCACGTGGTAGCCCCGTGGCTTATTCCTGCTTTTCGAGTCAACCATGCAGAGTTTGTGGCCTTGCAGTGCAGCTCTGAACAAGTAAATGATGTCAACTGTTAAAAAAAACTCTGGTCTAAGAAAGCTGAAGGGTAGTGGTAGAAATAATTGGCTCTCTATCCATGGAATTTTAAGATAAATCCCTTTGGTAGGAAAAGCAGAAGTTATCTTGGGTGTGAGTCCCTAGAACCCAGAGGGAAGCAGCAGAAATGAGGATGGCTCTGCTGTTTTGCTAGGTGGTCTTTATGTAGAACTTCTCACTGAGTGAGAACCATTTGAGTTGAGAAAATAAAGTGTCTAAAGTCTCTTTAGCCCCTGTAGCTAGTGACTTGTCAAAGCGGTAGGACACTGATTTCAAGTTCAACCTAAAGGCAGCATTGCAATATCTCATGAGCTGGAAAATATGTACTAAATTGCAAGTTGTCTTTAAAAACCTCAGAGTACTTTCTAAAAACATAATAAGAAATAACACCCACTTAAGAAATAATAAAAAGTAGACTCTCAGCTGTTATGTCTGAGTCATTAAATGTGCTATGTGACAGGAGTAAGTAGTTGTTTCTTGTGCACTGTGTTCTTTTAAAAAGTTTTTTACTGAATCTGTGTTCTCATAGAATCCCCTTGGATAGTTTTTGGATAACCCATACCGAAGACTCAGGAAAAAACCAGCAAATAATAAAATGCAAAAATAATGAGAATAATCTGTCAAAAGTTGAGAAATAAATTTGTCGCTGAATAGCAAGCATAGAAAGTGATTACAACCCATCCCTAATCTGCAGAGGAGGGAGTAAAAGAAAAGTTAAAGGTGTTTGGAGGCTTCTTGAAGCACTAGGCTGGGCTAGTTTCCTTCATCCAGATCTGGTTTTGGACTAATGTTTTCTGAATAAACGAATGTAAAAATCACGTTGGTCCTGTTATGTTAATGACCACCACTTGCTATTCAACAGCCTTTGAAATGTGTTGTCCTCAGATGCTTGATGTGATACTTTCAAGAAGCTAAAGCTTTTTTTGGGAGAGCAAGTCTTCACAGTAAGCCGCGGCGGGGGGAAAACTTAATTATTACTTTGCTCATTTGCCCATGGGTACCGGTCCTGTCCTTCTGAGAACCGCTGTTGACTGCCTAATGTCGCAGTGTGCCTGTGTGTACTGGATAATCATCCCCATGTTGCCCTGGCTTGTTGTGCCTTCAGCTTCCAAGTGGCACAGGCAAGCATTTGCAGTAATGTGTTGCTGCTTTTATTATACTTTTTTTTTCTGTCTTGCATGTGTTAGCTTCTGACTAAACACTGGAAAGGAGAAAAATGTCAGTATTGGGTGCTTGCAGGATGCCCCTCATGAAAAGGACTGGGAAACAGCAGCTGAGGAAGCCACTTTTTGGGTTCCTCAGAACTTAGTCTGCATCCCTGCTGGAGTAAGTGACCTAATACCTTTCTCTAATGCCTGTGGGTTGTCCTTACAGCAGAGTTGTCACTGAGGAAAAAATGAGAAATTAAAACGCTCTTCTCTTCTCAACTGTTGTTAATCAGCATTTGTTTATATTTGTTTTAAATTTCTCTTCACCATTATATTAATGCACCAAAGCTGTAGGTCACCTTGCTTGATAGAGAGTAAAATGAACTTGGTATCTCCTTTGCACCTTTTTAAATTCATAAAAGTATCTACTTTGTTAGGATTGCGGGTGAATTAAATTTTGGCAAGGCTAGAACTTGAGACTTTACGCAAGATGAAAGATGGATCAAGTAAGAGCTTTGTATGGTCTAAGAAATAATCACTGAAACCTCAGATTGATTATTCTCATCTCTAAATACATATTCTGCACCTCTTCTTAATTAAGGAAAATAATGCATCTGAAGATGTTTAAAGAAAATTTGGTTTGATGAAAATGCTATCTTCAATTTGTAACTTTTGTGGAGAAGGCAGAATCTCCTCAAACAAGAATGGAATTTCTCTCTTACAGAAATACCATTGAGCTGACCACAGCTGGAGAGCATCTCCTTGCAGGGTTACTCTGCACAGAGCTCTGTTTCAGGTAGCACAGACTGGACCGCAAAGCTCTTGGCCTGATGAAACTCCGAGGACTGGCCACTTGGGGAAATAGTGCATGTGTGACTGCAAGCTTGAGAGAAATTTATCTTCCATCCCCAGGGGTTGACAAAATTTTTCCTGCCTTAAAAAAGGGTTTTCATTTCGATTTTTAACAAGCTCCTTTCTTCAGATGTTGCTCTGAAATTGTGCTTAGATGAGAATGCATAATAAGAACTGTCTTCTTAGGAACTTTCTGTCTTTGGGTAAGCTTTCTACTGATGACTTGGATTTGTGTCGGTGCTCTGTTCATAGGCTGATTGCGTTGTTTGCTTGCGGTTTTTGTTTTCCCTGGTCTGCTCACCTGGATAGTTGAAAATGAAAATGAGATGATGTTTCCTTTGAAACATAAACTGTGCAAGAGACTTAATTTTGGGCGGGAGATGAGTGGAAGATAAGTTTTCATATTATTTTTTTCTGCAGTAAATATTTCATAATGTTAGTAAGAAGAGAAGAGAATTTTGAGTTATCTCAGGAAAAAATATATTGTTGCCATCGGGGTCCCTGTGATCAGAAGTTTTCCTCTACAGCTTGGCTGTGCTTTGGGGTTTGAGGAGGAGAGGAAAGACAGGCTTCAAATGTATATATGAAAGACAGGCTAAAATGTATATATTACTGTCTTGACAAAACTTTATCTTGTGTGGCAATGTACTGCTGGTGTGTTATAGATAGAAGCTTCTGGAATATTAAGAAGTTTTCAAGATTTCAGTGATGCTGTGTGAGAGAGAGGTGTGTTTGGCACACTTGCAGCTCTAATTGCTGGACTTGTGAAGATGCTGAATTTGTAGGAAAAAGGAGGTTGTTGAGCTCTGTTGGGGGTGGTGGTGTTTAGGCTTAGTCTTGACAGTCTAATAAAAGCCCTGGTTCATAGACAGGAGTGAGTGTTTACGGATCTTGAAGCCACTTGGCCCTGTCCATTTTTTTGAATAGGACATAAAGCATAGATGAAGGCTGGAGGCTTTTCTCTCCGTTATTCCCTGTCTGCTCTCCTGTTGAATTTCAGTGCATCTCCTAAGCTGAACCAATAGAGAGTGCAAGAAGGTGGGATGTCTAGACGAACCTAAATCATTTGTGTGTCACTAAGGGAAGGTTACTTCTTTGGAAGATGACTGTGTTGTCTGGAGCACTTGTGTCTCTTTGTATGCTCATCATTGATGCTTTGGAAACAGAAACATACTGTGTGTATAGAAACCTGTCGCAGCTGCTAACGGTAGGCCTTCTGCAGTAATATCTGTTCCTTGACATTTCCATCCTTGTCTAAAATGGCACATCACAACACACTGCACTAAACAATTTTGAAGTGTAACTTAAAATATTCAGGCACATCCTGTGGCTTTTAGTTGGAGAACAGATTGACAAGGGAAAAAAAAAGTGTTTCCTTGTACATGCTTTTTGGAAGATGTTGTTGCTTCCAGTGAACAGGGAGGAAATCCCTTTAGAGTCAGCTGAGGATAGTTAGTCTGGCAGAGTACTCCAGAAGAAAACCCTTAGCAGATAATTGCAGCTTTGGTTTCTTACGAATTAATTGGATTTCTATTAATTCTTCTGTTAGTCCTAAATCAGATTTTTTTTTTTCTCCTCAGGTGGAATCGTTCATCTTGGATCAGGATGATCTTGAAAACCCCATGTTGGAAACTGCTTCCAAATTGCTTTTGTCAAGTACTGCCGATGGTGCTGACTTGAGAACAGTAGATCCAGAGACCCAGGCTAGATTAGAAGCTTTACTTGAAGCTGCAGGTAAGTACTCCTGTCCCTTACAGGTTAATCCTGAAGCCCAGGCTCAAGACACCACAGTGGAACTGCTTGCATAAGTTTAATCCATGTGAGTGTGCTACAAACATGGAATGTAATGCAGCGTGAGCCCAGCAAGGGGGTGCTAGTTACTGAAGAGGGAGGGAACTGATTAGGACCTTCTGAATTTGATCAAGTGGAAATTTTTCTACTTAGATTCCTCCAAATTTTTATTTTGAAAAAAATGAGTTTTTAAAGCTAGGTTACTCAAGGAGGCCTTGTTTTGTGTGATTGGTGAAAGAAAAGCCTTAGTGATTGCATATACTAAGTAGTTGTCAATAATTGAAAAATAGCAGCTTCTGTGGTTTGAAAGCTTTCATTCCCATGTGACACATTTGTTAATAATACTGTGGCAGCTTTTACGTTAACCTTATTGAACAGCCAAAGTCATAGTTGTTGAAGTCGTAGCTGATGAAATGTGGAATGTTTGTGCAGAACTCGGACTGAATTTTAACTTCTCTATTTCTTTCTCTGTGGTGCCCACTTGGCATGACAGGAATAGGTAAGCTGTCTACTGCAGATGGGAAAGCATTCGCAGATCCCGAGGTGCTTCGCAGGCTGACCTCCTCCGTCAGCTGCGCGTTGGATGAAGCTGCTGCTGCACTTACCCGCATGAGAGCCGAGAGCACTGCCAATGCAGGGCAGACGGACAAGTAAGCCTGCGCTTGCTCCTTTAAAGGGTCCTTTTAGTACTGTGCTGCTGTGACTTCTCCATGCAGTTCTTGTGGTATTTTTCTCTTATTTTTCTGACTACAAGATTGCTGGACAAGTGGAACTAGCAGCAGGTTGTCACCTCTGATTCTCCTCTTGAATATTCCTGAACTAATAATTCTTGCAGTAGGAAATGGAGCAAGTAGTACTGCTCAGGATCCAGGAATCATTCAACAAGTAGCTGATCTTTTTAATTTGACAAATATAAAAACTAAATCCCTGAGCTTGTGAGTAGCCTGAGCCTTTGAACTTTACCCAAAGTTTCTTGAAATGGGTAGGAGTGTTGAAATTGATGGTGTAGTGTGGTTTTGTTTTTTTTTTTTTTTTTTTTTTTTGCGCGGGAGGAGTTGTGGTTTGTTTTTTTTTTTTTTTTTTTTTTTCTCTCTTGTTCTCAGCTCTTAGAAGTCTTTGAGTGGCAGCAGTAACTTTGGGACTGAATGTATTGTGGGGAACTTCTGAACCCCTTTTCAACAGAGGAAGGCAAATGGGACTTAAAGGGCTCAAGCCTTCATGCTGATAACTGCTTTTCTGTCTTGCAGTTGGTAGGACCTTGGACAGAGCCAAGGCCTGAAAACCTCTGATTTTAAACAGACTTTCTGACTTAAATTGGCTCTTCTCTTGGGATGTTTCCAGAGGGAAGTGAAAAAGGAGATAGAGTAGAGAAGCATTTGGAGTTATTTCTGCTCCTGTGTGGAGTGCACCTCTGCCCTCACTATTTTTTATCGCTGCTAACAATGGATGTTATGGGAACTGAGGGTATAGGAAAAGTGAAAATATGTCAGCAATACTGCCAACAAAACATATTTGAGAAGTATTTGTTTGCATTAAGATTTGGCCTAGTGACACAAATAAGGCCCAGCTGTAGATGCTTTATGCCTGTATCACTTAGCCTGTGGTTCAAGAATTACTACTTTTTTAATAAATTTTGCGCTTTTCAGAAGTTGTTCCTGATCATCTTGAGTAATATGACTTGTAATTTTTTGCTTGTCAACTGCTTTCTTTTTTCCTTTGACTTTTGAGTCAGTTTTCTGGTAATGGGTTTTCCTAAATGGACAAGAGATAAGAGGAGGATAGGTGGGATGAAGCCAGTAGTCTTGAGTTTCTCGTTGGTGTTCCAAGTATTGGGAGCTGAATAGACAAAATGTGCATTCTTGTGTCCCAAATATATATATTTGATTGAATTATGGAGTTAGATAAAGATTAAGAATTCATAATGTGACACAAGGATCAAAAATTCCTATGTGTGACTAGGGGCAATTGCAGTCAGGATAACTCAATCAAACAGAAGAGAAAAATATTATGGCAGATGTTTGAGTTAGCATCTTACTAGGCTAAAAATTAGTAACAGGGGTGGCCGAATGCCAAGCAATTTCTTTAAAAAAAATTCTTTAAAAAAGAAATTGCTTGGAAAATGTGAAGACAGCACCTCTTTAGTGAGCAGCTGAGGTTCCTCCAATGGTACTTTCTTGGGTTAGCTGATTGCATCCTTGTGGTGCGTTGCCTTATTTTGCTGTGAACGTAGAGGAGGAATTTCAAAGGTGATGTGCTTTCCCTTCTAAGTGCTTTCTGTCTTTCCAGCCGTAGCTTGGCCGAGGCTTGCTCGGAAGGAGATGTCAATGCTGTGCGGAAGTTGCTGATCGAAGGCCGCAGTGTGAACGAGCACACAGAGGAAGGCGAAAGCCTCCTTTGTTTAGCCTGCTCAGCGGGATATTATGAGCTTGCACAGGTTGGTTTCCGAACTTCTTAGTGCGCACGTGTGATCATTACATAACAGTAAGTGTTGAATTCGTGTAAGCTTATCTTGTTCACCTGGATGGGGGTACTAAGGACGTGCAAGGAGTCAGTTAATGGGCAGATAAACATTTACACACAAACTCTATGCTGCTAATGTGTTCTTTGTGCTTACTTTCTTGAAATGTTACTAATGCGGAGCCATGTGTTCCTGAAATTAGGGGCTGCGCGTAGACTTGCAACCATCTTGACATGCTGGTTTGTCCCTCCTGCGTGTTGTTGATGACCCCTTCTGTTGACAGGTTCTTCTGGCGATGCATGCTAATGTGGAGGACCGGGGCATTAAAGGAGACATAACGCCTTTGATGGCCGCCGCTAATGGTGGGCATGTCAAAATTGTCAAGTTGCTGCTAGCTCATGGTGCTGATGTGAATGCTCAGTCATCAACAGGTAAATGTGGGTGTTGGGAAGGCTGTTGGAACTTGGAAAAGCTGATCTTTTTGTATGGGAAACTTGATGCAGTAGTTTGGGAGGAGTGACTGTCTGTCAAAGTGGGGCTCTGCAAAGCAGGATACTTGATTTACAACTTGCCTTTTTTTTTTTTTTTGTTTTGTTTTTTTTGTTTGCTTTTTGAGGCTGTTAGCTATTAGTTGGTTGCAGACAAATACAAGCTGGCAAGTTCCAATTATAACTAGAAAGTGCTGGTATTGTCCTCAAAATACTATGTGGCAACAGCTTGAGTAGAAATGTGTACTTAAATTGCTGTCTGGTCTAGGTAAGCAAGTGCTAAGTAATGATCTTGAAGGTAGGTGTGTGGGTGTTTTTTTTTTTTTTTTTTTTTTCTCCCCCTGACTCTTACCTCTCCCTAACTCTACAGAATTTTGTGCTGAAGTAACGAAAGTGCCTTAGCAACATTTTAATTTCACTCATATTTGTAGTGGAGAGTCTGTATAGTCACTGGTAATGTAGCAAGCAGACACTGAATGAGGAAACAAAATTTATAAGGAAAATGAAGATAAGAAAAAACATCTCCCCTTTTCCCCCTCCAACGAATTAATTTTGAGTACTGATTTTTATCTGCCTTTGCCCCCCGAAAGATGACATGCAGAAAGGCAGGTTGTTTCATTGGTTTATTCACATTCATATTTTGCAATGGTTCTACCCGTTTAAACTTGATTTAGAGTAGCAGCCAATTCTTGGTACAGCTCTTGATACAAGCTCTTACTTTTACATCACGGTGCATGTCCCTGCTGATTAGAAGGAGCAGTGAAAAATGCACGGTGAGTTGTGGTTGGGAGTTGAAATGAATTGGGAGAGAAATTGGAAGAGACTGGAATTGTTGCCAATTGATTAGATCCTCGGTTTGTCAGTACTGCTCTTCAAGAGTTACTTGGTCTTTTGGATTTGTGCTTTTTTTTTTGTTTGTTTTTGGTTTTTTTTTGAGCTAAGAAGCCTGTTTCATAAGATAGCCCTGTAAAGACTGATGTGGAGCCAAAGCTGAAGTTCCAGCGTAGAAATTTCTGAGTTTTCACAACTTTGTCTTCTCTTGCTAGGCAATACAGCCCTTACATACGCTTGTGCCGGAGGCTACGTAGATGTCGTGAAAGTGCTGCTGGAGTCGGGCGCTAGTATCGAGGACCACAATGAAAACGGTCACACTCCCCTGATGGAAGCAGGCAGTGCTGGCCACGTGGAGGTGGCCAGAGTGCTGCTGGAAAACGGAGCAGGCATCAATACGCATTCCAACGAGTTCAAGGAGAGCGCACTTACCTTGGCTTGTTACAAAGGTATGCCTCAGAGCTCCTTCCTTGGCTGTGAGCAGGCTTTTGAAGCTTGTACTTATGTGAAGTCACTGGTTGATACAGGATGAATTTGAAGGCTGTAGATTTTGACCTCCTCAAAGCTTTTGATCACTTAAAACGTGTGCGACCCCTCTAAGATTAGGAGTATGTGTGGAAAATAGTATCAAGACACAGAACTCTGATCTGAGTCTTAGCAACTAGGATTTTGTGTTCTGTCTCAAATGAGTTGCAAGGTAGGAAATTAGTTCACTTGATACAAGAGTAAATGAGAATCCCTTTAAACTACAAAAGTATTTTACAGGGCATCCCTGCACAAGCACCAAAGTGACTTACATTAATATGACTAAGCACTTGGAAAATGTGCAAAGTTCAGGGTTTTGTGTTTTAGGTGCAGAGTTTCAACAGGCTGTTCCCCTGCCACACAGACTCAAAAGGTGAAAGTTTACTTATGAAAAGGTCAAGTTTGTACAAACATCTGAGCTGTTGCTCTAATAGTCACCTAAGACATGTTTTATTAGAGCTCTTAGAATGATTTTTGGCATGTTTATAGGAGAGGTGGTATCTCAGTAGAAAGTAGTCCTTGTTTTGATTTATGTTCATTTTTTCTTACTTAATTCTTGGAGCATAGATTTTACATATCTGTAATACATAATACAAGCTATTATTGTTATTTCATGGTGGCTATAAGATCAGAGATGTTTTGGGAGGAAAAAGTGGTGGGGGGAGCAGGGAGGAACCCTCATCCTCCGTTAAATTTCTTAAGTGAGGTTGGAATTCAGAGATGGAAAAATGTTTCTGCCTAATGAATGTTTTGCTATGAAGGAGGGAAACTCCAAAACATTAGGGTTTTTCTTCTTAAGTTATTTATTATTTATTTTTTGCATCTGAGATGGTATTGCTCCGAATAGGTGTGTTTGATACAATAACTTGTTCCTAAATTTCTCCTATGGCTGAAATGTTGTATTGTAGTGTATGTGATAGTTGGGGCCAAGTATGTCATTCCCCTCCTCTGCCCCAATAAAAAGGGGAGAGTTAAAAGGCAGTGAATATATACTTATGCTGCGTGGTATCTGTCATCTTCATCTACTTGACGTTTCCCATGGCCAAAGGCTTGATGCTAACTCCAAGGCATGGGTACAGTCCTATTTATGAGTACAGGAACCCTTAAAATGGAGTGAGTTAAAAAACAATCTGTAGATGAAAATGGTTGAGTTCTTTGGAGAATAATAAATCACCCTGGTAACCTTCTGGAGCTTATGCTATTCTATTTAAATGTCATCTCAAGGCATTCACGTAGTGCAGAAATAGCTCTTGTAACGAGATTATTTGAATCTTTCGTACAAGTGAATGTGCTGTTGAGCTACTGATGGCACTGTGGGTACAGATACGCACGTATCTTCCATGAGTGTTTCACTGTTTATACTGTATTGTGATCTTGTTTACCTTAACTATGTTTGATAAATTCTTACCATCTTGAAAGATCCTTTTGCTGAAAGTTATCTTCATCTGTTGTCTGTATTTCCCTTTTTTCCCCTTGTCCAATCCAGGCCATCTAGAAATGGTGAGATTTCTGCTGGAGGCTGGTGCAGACCAGGAGCACAAGACAGATGAAATGCACACTGCTCTTATGGAAGCATGCATGGTAAGATATGCCTAATTTGAACAGGGAGGGGTTTTTGGTGTCTCTTTACCTTGTGAGGATAAAGTGATTGCTTTTGATCTCTTTTTGGTGCCAAACCTTTTGGTCCTCCCTGCACTTGATGGCTTGCTTGCAGAAGAACGGAGAAAAATATGCACTTGAAACTGTGCTTTCTAAAAGAGCGAAATTCAACCCTTTACTTTTATGGCTGATAAAGCAGTCAGGGTCTTGAACGACATCAGGTAAAACTTGAATCACTTGAGCGTTAGTGTAGGGACCTCAGTTAACCTGTACTTGGGATACAAAGTGCATGTGTGTCCAACTGGACTTCTGCAGTAGCAGAAGTCGTGAAAATAAGTTGTGCTCATTATCCAGAAGCAGCTTCTGTGGGTTATGCTCATCTTTGTGTCTCACTGCATATACTTGTTTGCCTAAACAATGTTTGTTTGTTTTTCCTTTGTGTAGTTCCACTAGCTTCTGGGTTAGCAAGTTTAGAACATTGTTTTTATAGGAATTTCCAAATTATATTACTAAACCCAGCAGATTCTCATTGCCTGGTGAAATGCTTGCAACAGTTTTAAAATGTGCCCAACTTACGCAGCAAATGCATTCAACATACCTATCATGATTAAGGCGTTTGTAAGCCTAGTTTATGCACTTCTGTCTAGGTTGGAAGTGGTTATGTGTAAGTGTATGTGTGCAGCTTTTTTCCTGCATGGGTCACATAGTCGCATAGCCACGGCTAGAGAAGCAACTGGAAAATTAAAGGGCATTTGTTGGGATGCTGCTAGTTATTAATTTAGGCATATTTGCCTCTTGCTAGTCAGTCTATCTGAAGTAATTGTAAAATGGCTGTGTAAACTGGATGGCCACTTAGAAAAAACTTGGTAAGACTGAGATAAGACCTCTGATTTTGAATGATACTTTCTTTTCATACAGTGCCAGTGGTGTGAAGTTTTTATTTCACTAGGTTGTATTAGGGTTATCTTAAATCTGAAATTATACTATGTCTGAGTTTAGATGATTTCAGACTTCCATGGTGAAAAAAAACTGCAGGATCAGTATCTTCAGGTAGTGTTTCCATTTGAGATAATGTCAGGCTGAAACAGTTGTGCAGAAGTGTGTGTGTGTGTTTCTTTTCCTGCATCTGATTTGAAGCAACCATCCTATTTGAAATTTACTTAATAAAAATAACCTGAAGTGAAAGGGTTTTATAGTTTTTAGACTTGACTTGGGCAATTTCTTTTGATTGAGTAAATGGGGTCAAAATTCCCCCTTCTCCTCATCTGGCAGTGAAGAAAAGGAAACGAAGCTGAGCAGGCTTAGACTTTTTCCCTAGTTGTCTTTGTGCCCCTGAAGTGAAACAGGCTTGCTGTGCACAGCTTTGAGACGGTGAAAAACAGTTGTTGCAGAAGTTTCCTGTAGTTGTGACTTGTTTAAATGAGAAATTAATGTTTGTGCCTACGTTCTTTATGTCCTGTACTGGTATGTGAAGCTCAAATCTAAAACTGGAAACTTGTATTTTATCTTCTTTTTGCTTTCCTGGCTACCTAGTTTGCCCCAGGTTGGTTTTTGCCCTGTCGTGAGGCTGTGCAGGGTCTCAGCGTGGTTCTAGGGCCACGGTGAAGTGCCACATGTTCTTGGCTAGAGACTGAATCTAGTCTTCCCTTTTCTGAAGTAATAGTACTAATGCAATCAGTTTTGTCTGTACAAACGCTGTAATGTCTTAAGGTAGGGGAATTCTCGATAGAAACTGTTAACATTTGTCAAGAAGGCTTTAGAAAGACAGGCACGTACATAAACAGTATGTATGGAATTGTATACCTTACCCTGATGAGGTTTTAGTAGATTAGCCGTATGAAGATCAGGACTGCTGTCCTTGCAGGGAGCTTCATGCAGGGTGACTATAAAATGGTGTTGCCTCTTCCCAGTAGCCTGCTTGCCACAGTACCTCGATGCACCAGGAGTTTGCTGACAGTGCTGCTATTTCATGGACATTCGAGCAAGCCTGCTTTGCCTCCCTATGCTGTTTTGCTTTTTATGCCCCCACCAGACTAACAGAAGTTCATCATACTGGGAAAGAAGTCTAGACCATTTCTTAAGACTTGCTGAGCTATGAGGCAAGTGTCCTGGTTTCCTTGACTTGCCAAGAAGCAGTTTCTGAGTCAGCATCTCCACCCTCACTCATGGGACTGAGGGACGGATGTAGTGGGAGTCTTGGTACCTTTCTTTCTGCCTGCAGAAAGGAGCAGCTTTCTGTAGCAGCCCTTACAGGTCTCAGAGGAAGCAAGGCAGAGGCTTCTCACTTCTACATGCTTTTTCTGCAGAAAGATTTCTGTCCCAAGTGCTTTTACTATGTACAGCAGTAGCTTTGCTTCAATGCAAATGAGTTCCTCGGTAATGTGATTTGCCTCATGGGATCAAAAAGCTGGTTTGTCTAGCTTGCCTCCGTCTTAACTAAGTAACCTGACCCATGGTGAGGGCTGAGCAGGGATTGCCTGCGCTCCTTGGCATTAAAACTCTCTTTTTGTGCTGGTGCAGGTGGGACAGGCATCCTTTTGTGATCAGATAATATCTCTGAAGTGTTTGGGGATGCTGCAGGTGAGCTCAAGAGCACCACCCATTGCAAGGCACGTGAAGAAATGGGTGACACTGCCTAGTCATGCCTTTAAAACACCACTATTGTTTTAAAGACTTTTTGAGCTGTACATGAAACTTTGGAATATACTGTTTCCTGCTATTTGTAATACCGTTTTCATGATAAATCAATGCCAGAAACTGATGGTTGAAGAACCATCTCTGTATTTCCCTAAGGAAGGATTTTTTTATGCAGCTCTTGAATCTTTCCCTAAAATAGTGTTGTTGTTTCATTTAAAAGTTGAATATGTCCTAGATAATATGTCCTAGATCCTTTTACTTAGAGAAAATCCTGTTAGGCCCCTTGGATATGATGAATAGGTATAAAACATTAGAAAATGAAGCCTGTAACAGTGTCAGATGCAGTTTTGTGCTTTACTGGGAAAGAAGCTCTAGCTGTTGATTCCTAAATGGATGAGGATGGCAGTAGTTTCACTTTGTTCTCTTATTAATCTAAGATGATGATATACTTAGCTTGTTCAATGGCAGCCTTAAGCTAACCTCGTGTTCCTGCTGAGCTGTCACTATTGCTATGCAACCCTCTTGCATGCCTGATACCGTATCTTTCCTACAGTGATTGTTGCAAGTTGGAATGCGAGTTGGAATTTCCTCATGGAGAAAATGTGTGTGAAGAGGTTGTGCCCACTATTGCAGTGGAGTTCTGTCCAAGCTACTCCCTTTCTCTTCTATAAAGACTAAACTGAAAGATTGTTTTACCAGACATGCGTGTGTGTGTGTATATACATACATATATGTGTGTGTACATATATATTATATACATACATATATATATATATGAGAAGCCATTCAAACAGGTTCCTGAATCTTTAGTGTACCAAGAACGTAACAAAGACGCTCTCCTCAGATTTTGTTGTTTATAGATGAAGAAATCGAATTAGAGCTATATTTTGCTAAGCCTTTTGAACAGCTTGATGACAGTACCTGAAAAAGAGAAGGCTCAGAGAAGGCTCTAGTTCAGGTGGCTCTTGTTGATGTATGAGGGTCCCTTGACAGGCGGTCTGGGTTTGTTTTTTGTCTTGGAGATGAATATCCTGATTCGGGTCTAAAATTGAGCAGCAAGTGCAATGGTGTTGCAGGAGCCAGCAGGCAAGCAGCGTAATTACGCACCACTTCTTTGGGAGGAAGGAAGAAAGGAAGCAAAATTGTTATACTTAGAGCTCATCCTCTCTCCTGTCTCCATCCCCTCAAGTTGTGAATGTGTAATGTAAATAACCTGAAAGCCTAACAGTCTTGGCGGAAATGAGGATGGGCTAGGTTCCTGGGGTTATGTAACAAATAATGCAACCACATCTTTAATTTAAAACAAGAAGATCTCTTTTTGAACAAGTGGGGAATACTGATGTTGAATGAACTGTTTGTAACATAAAGTTATTGTAGTTTTTAGGGGGGAAAAAAAACACACAAATCTGTTCTCAGAACCAAGAACAAATACTTGCTAGTGAAATTCCCTTAATACTCCTCTATTTAATACAGAGCATGTATTGTTAATAGGAAAGGTTTTGATAGTAGATCAAAAGAAATACGTGGTATTTTAGTGGTAAATTATTTCTTAGAATTTCTTCCTTTCATACTTTAGTCCTTCTTCAGTTCGGTGAACAAAGAACAGTACAAGATGTCATAGTGTTTTGGTGTTGTTCTTGGGGAGGAAGCAAGTTTCTAAAATAGCCTCAAGTTCCTTTTCTACTGTGTGGATGTGGGTTTTTTCTGAACTAAATTCATACCAAACTATAACATATGAGCTTGTGAATCTGGTGTAAAGTTGACCACTTTGTTATAGTAGGCAGAGCAAAATGGAGTATGTGGTTCACATTATTGTAGTTTTGCATCAAGCATATTTAAAAAAAAAAAATCTTGAGGTTTCTTCCCATGCTTATGTCAGAATGGATTTTTAGCACTAATGAAAATATTTTAGAAAACTTCTTGAAGAGTTTTCTTTAAATATTTGGGTTTCCTAATTTACTTATTTCTATTCTGAGACCTGTAATGGGATTTGAGTTTCTGAATTCCTTAAGTTTTGGAAAATACCTCTCATCTGACAATACATCTGTTGTCACCTGGATCAGTAAAGCGATTCAGCTTAGGCCTCTCACTTAATCAGGCCAAATGCCTTTTCTTGGACTATCTTAATCTAATGTTCTTGTTTCAGTGTGTTTTTCTTTGCATTCCTAGGATGGCCATGTGGAAGTGGCAAGGTTACTACTTGACAGCGGAGCTCAGGTGAACATGCCCGCGGATTCTTTCGAGTCTCCATTGACTTTGGCAGCCTGCGGTGGGCACGTTGAACTGGCAGCCTTGTTGATTGAACGTGGAGCTAACTTGGAAGAGGTTAATGATGAGGGATACACGCCGCTAATGGAAGCAGCTAGGGAAGGACATGAAGAGATGGTGGCACTGTTGCTTGGCCAAGGTAACTGCTGTGGTGCACTCGATAGATTACAGTTGTGAGTGTGTGTTTCCTTTTAAAGATATTTTTACATTGCTTGTTGCAGTTTTATTTCTGTTCTGAGCAAATTTGAGTATTGAGTGGTTAATTTTAGCCAGATATTCTTTATTTTACTCTTAAACTCCAATTGATAACTGGTCATTCAGAAGAGGTTTTTGCTTTTTGGACAGGAATTAAGTATTGAACAACTGATATGGGTTAACCTAGGTTCTACATAGTGACTTAAGCATCTCTGGATGATACATTAATGCTGGGGAGTTGTAGGCAAGTGCTTTGTGAGAATTTTGGAGGAGTTTCCGAAGTAGTGAGAGGAAGTCAAAATGTCCCTCATTTTCAGGGGAAATACTTAATGCAGCTGTAGAAAGGAGTATGCTATAAACAGATGCTTTATGCTGGAAGAAGAGGTTTAGTCTGCTGGCTCTGATTTTAATAATTAGTGTTTTCTGCTGTGTTTGAAGTTATGGTATTTGTCTTCATTTATTATTTTGAAGGAGCGAACATCAATGCTCAAACGGAGGAGACGCAAGAAACTGCTCTAACTCTGGCTTGCTGCGGAGGGTTTTTGGAGGTTGCTGATTTTCTTATTAAAGCAGGAGCTGACATAGAACTTGGTTGTTCAACGCCTTTAATGGAGGCTGCTCAAGAGGGTCATTTGGAACTGGTGAAATATTTATTAGCTGCAGGTATGAACTAATTTTGTTGCTAATTCTATAGAGTACCATAACCTTAAGATATACGTTTTTGTAGTCACTCTGTTTTGATTAGCAGCTTTTTGAAGTTGACTGCAAAGGTTTGTGTAATGTTTTACAGTGGTTTACAACTTGGAGACTAATTTAGCTTTTGTAGAATCTTGGAACTGAAACTTTAGTTTATGGTGGGTTTCTTTCACTACTGCCCCCAACTCCCCAAATGCAATTGATAACCTTGATAACCATGTTTCTTAAATTCCTGGGTGTCATTACAAACACTTAACTCCGTCTTTTTAATCTGATGTGATAAAGACTATGAAGAGACTTGCATATTTTCTGTAGTGAACTCCATAAAGCTTACATACTTGTTAATACTGCTACAGGGGCTAATGTGCATGCAACGACAGCAACAGGTGACACAGCACTGACATATGCCTGTGAAAATGGCCATACTGATGTAGCAGATGTCTTACTTCAGGCAGGTGCAGATTTGGTAAGTAATTGCAATCTTGAAAATTTACAATTACTAAGTAAAATGACAAGTGTGATGCTTATTTTTTGGTCTCGTCTACTGCTGAAAAACTGTTATTGTCTGCTAATGTTCCATTTGTATACAAATTACTTAATAGCTTTGTCTGACATTAAAAGTGGTGTTGCTAAGTAGAATTGTTGAGCTGGTTATGGGTTAATCTTTTGATTTGCATTTTTTCTCTGTTTCTTAAGCAACAAACAGTTGATAGGTCAGTTCTGATGTCGTTATTTGGTGTACTGCAGACAAATTAGGATGATGGAAGTAAACTGATCTTGCATTTCAGTAGAGTTGTAGAGCAGTGCATGAGCAAAACATCAAGTTAAGCCTGACTGAATATATTTTGTTAAATATTTTGTTAATATTTGTTAATATTTTGTTATAATTTGTTAAATTAATCTCCATTATTTGCTCAAATCTTTCTTCTGGTAATGTCAGACTTGTACAAGGGTAGGTGATACTATCAAGGGTCTTGAAGATGCATTCAGTTCAAGTCTTGTTTAAAATGCCATGTCTGAAGAAAGTCAGTCAGAAATGTCAGAAAGGGATCCTCATGCCCATTGCTTCCAGTTCAAAAAGAAGAAACAACAGACTGAATTACTTCTTTGGCATGGCCTATTTCTTCATTCTTGAGCTCTAAACCTGTCTTTATCTGCTCTAGGAGCATGAATCTGAAGGTGGAAGAACTCCTCTCATGAAAGCTGCAAGGGCAGGTCATGTTTGTACTGTCCAGTTCTTGATAAGCAAAGGTAAGCTTGTGAGAAGGCTCTCAGTTACGTTTTTTCTTTCCTGGTTTTGAAAGACCTCTAGGAATGCTGCTGAAAACTTGTTTAGACAGACATTGCTAACAGCACAACTTCTTTGAATTTGGTTCGAATATCTTGAGTAAGCTTTAAGTTAGGTACGTAACGGGCACCTTTAACAGGTGATGAGATTACTGGGAATTCCAGCAATTCTTGAAATTTGAATATGAGAAATGGTCGTATCCCAGTTGTGTAGTTAATTCTGTAACAGCAGTAATGGTTACTGGTTGTCTCAGTACTCTTGGTTTAGCTTTTAGGTACTGTCTTTTTAAAAGTTTAACTTTGTGTGCCCGGTTTTCTTTTTGTTTCACAATTTGATTGTAATTTGCTTTACCTAGCTACCAGTTCCAGCCTTAGATACAGTTGCTACAGAGCTCAGTGATGCTATTTTTTATTTCTTGAACTGATACTACCAAAGGCTTTTTTGGTCATGCCTATCTTGTGTGGAACCGACCTGGCCTAAACTTTCCAGTTTGACCTATTGTTTTCCTGTATAGATTGTAAAGGAAAGACGCAGTGCTCCACTGAGACATCTGTTTGCTAGTGACCAGTTAAGATCTGTGCCTTGACTCATTCATAAAAATAGGCATTATATTGGCATAAGTGCTGGAAAAACTAAAAGCTTTAGGAACACCTAGTATATGAAGTTTCATATTTATAAACCAAGACGCTTGAAAGATGAGTGCAAATGCAGTAGTGCTCACTCTTTTCTAGATGCATTTCTAAGAGTTAAATTCCTTAGAGCTGATAACCAGCTGACGAGATCCTCTGGTTCAGTGACTGTGACAGATTAAACAGAAGCTTCTGATGGTAATGCGTGACTCCTCAATTTTATAGTTCTGTCACAAGACTGCAGCCACAAACATCTGTGTTTTCCTCTTGCAAAAAGGTTAGCTTCCTGTGGGTTTTGGCAGACTTTCAAGGCTCTTTGGCAATCTTTCTATTTTTGCAGGAGCAAATGTGAACAGGACCACAGCTAACAACGATCATACAGTATTGTCGCTGGCCTGTGCTGGAGGTCATCTGGCAGTTGTGGAGCTACTGCTAGCACATGGTGCTGATCCTACACACAGATTGAAGGTTGGTCACTTAACTACCTTATTTTTCTCCAAGTCCTTCATTAATCTTCTAACTGAACATATCCAAGACTTACTTGGTCCTTCTACAGTGCAGCAGACCTGACCCAGTATCTCATGATTTAATCAGGAATAAGATGCAGTTGAAACCATGAGCACACAGTAGTTTCATGAACATATGGGTTGAAGCACATGTGGGAATTAAGTAGTCATTGATACTGTGTATCCAGATGTTTGACTGAGGTAGTACGGTCATAACGAAGGAAGAGGAAGGAAAAAAACACAGCTTTTTACACAGTCACTTTTTTTTTTCAAGTTATTGAATGAGTTTGTAAGCTTAGTTGCAGACTTACTACTGATTGAATAATTATTAAAGCTATCTTAAGTCATGCCTTGTGTTATGTCCCATAAAACACTTCAGTGTTGTGTTTTGATGATGTTTGTTTCTAATACTGTGGTCTTTACTACTTTAGGATGGATCGACAATGTTAATAGAGGCAGCAAAAGGGGGTCATACCAGCGTAGTTTGTTACCTTCTAGATTACCCAAACAACTTGCTTTCTGCTCCTCCACCTGACGCTACTCAGCTGACCCCACCATCCCATGATTTAAATAGGGTAAGATTTAAGGTTTGATGATATGAGTGGGTTTGTGGGGTGCTTTTTTGTTTTTCTTGCAGCTTAAGGAAGTTTAAATATGAGAAGAACCAGTGATTTTATTTTGTTTACTACAAACTGTAAGTAAAGATACGATGTAAATACTTTTGGGTTGTTGTGGGGAGAAAAAAAGAAGTGAGACTCTTCAGTGAGCATTACCGTGTAGTTCTTCAGTTTCCTTCCTGTCATTTTACCGAGATACGGACAAGGGAAAAATAACAGCAATTGAAAAGGAATCTGCTTCAGCGAGGCTTTTCTTCAGTTATAGATGTGATTGGCTTAACTACACTGTAGAATTATACTATGTCAAGATGAGTATTCTTTTGTGTGTAATTGTTTAGAATAATGTGAAATGTATGCAAGTCTGATGGTCTGATGCTGTTAACCATTGAACTCAGCATATTTAAAAGTGTTAAGTTTTATTAGTTACCATGAAGCAATCTGCTTTTTTAATGGATTTTGTTTACCTTCTATTGAATTATAAGTAGATCAGAGTATGAGAAAAGTAATCTCTTAGTATCCAACATTTTAGGCTCCTCGTGTACCAGTGCAGGCGCTGCCCATGGTCGTCCCACCCCAGGAGCCTGACAAACCCCCTGCTAATGTCGCTACAACCCTTCCCATCAGAAATAAAGGTCAGTCTTAGTTCCGCAGCTTATTTTGCAAATATCCTTTCTAGGTAGAAGACTTAGGGTTGTACTTCCAGCAGAGTAGTTCCTATGAAGAGGTTTTCTACATTCAGTCAAGGAAACTATTTTTTTTTAAGGATTGTTTATCCACCAAGTATCAAGTCATCTAACCCTATAATCACAAAGCATCAAGAATTCTGCCTTAGTAAATATATGAAATATGTATTAGTCTGGCATACTGGACTGATGCAGAATGTCACCCAGTAGCTTTTATAAAGTTAGTAATGGACATTGTGAAAATGTTAACTGATATATAGTAAATTTGGGTTCTTTGGTTTACTTAGCTTAGTAGTCTTGGAGTGGGTTTCACTAACTGAAGGCGGAATTTTTTGTGCTATGAAACACTTAACTTGATGTGGCTCAGGTCCTGCTGGGACTAAATTTGCATTTATTTTGATATCGCCTTGATACTTATGTTTTCTCTACTTTAGAAGTCTTTCCAAAATATTTTTTTTTATCGAGGATCAGCATTAGCACAGATACGTGTGTGCATGTCATAAGATTAATACTATGTGTACCCTTGCATTGTTCTGGAAATACAGCAAGTATTACTGGAAGAAACTGGGCACCTTCACTGATGCAAATACTGAGTTTTGATTTCCTGTTCACCCTTCAAAATTAACAGCTTGTTCTTTCTCCAAATGGTATGGCAGACCATGTCAGCTGTAGTGCTGTGGACTTCTTCATAAAGCATCTATTGGATTAGTCCATCTTTCATTCTTACAGGAAAGCTGAATTATTTGTCTTGTCTAGGCAGAGAGCTGAGTTTTCACACATGCAAAATCACGTCTCCTATGGATAAAATATAATGTCTAAGCATAACCCTGTATTAGTTCGTATTAAGACATAAATGCATATCTTGGGTTTTAGCAGCATTTGACAACTGAGTAAAGCTGGATACCTGTAGTGAAAGGATTCAGTATTTCTAGAAAAGTGAGTGCTTCCTAGAATGTAACAAATCTGATTGCCTAGGGAAAAGCCCCTGTCCCTTGAAATATTGTTGCATCACCTGTGCTGTTTCAGGGCTGTAACCATATGTATATGTTTTAGCACAATATTCAGACACAAAACATAAAGTTAATAGCTTATCCTGCCCTTTTGTTTTCGTTGACCTTGTTGCACCAGTTGGTAACAACGGATCTTGAGACAGTCTTGAGTCATTTGACAGACTATAACGATTGGAGTAAATACATAGTGCAGGGATTATTTGTAATGTATGCACGGTGTCTGTGCTGTTAATTTGCAATCTGACTGCTGTATTAAAATGGATAGTGAAAGATAGCTTTTTTGTTTTGTTTTCTTTTGTTTTTAGTGAGGGCCTTACAGTCCACTTTACCTTCTGTGGATGCTGTGTCTTGGTGTGTAACCAGCCATTTAGCATCCCAACAGTAGCTCTATAATGAGGATGCCATTCATATGCACTTCCATTGGTTCTGAGGGGGTTTCTTTTTCACGCAGCTGCTTCTAAACAAAAGTCCAGCAGTCATTTGCCAGCAAACAACCAGGATGTACAGGGTTACATCACCAATCAGTCTCCAGAGAGCATTGTAGAAGAGGCTCAGGGCAAGTTGACAGAGTTGGAGCAGAGGATAAAAGAAGCCATAGAGAAGAATGCTCAGCTGCAGTCCTTGGAATTGGCACATGCTGACCAGCTCACCAAAGAGAAGATTGAGGAGCTGAACAAAACAAGAGAGGAACAAATTCAGAAGAAACAAAAGATTTTGGAGGAACTGCAGAAAGTGGAGCGGGAGTTACAGCTGAAAACTCAGCAGCAGCTAAAAAAGCAATATCTAGAGGTAAAAGCGCAAAGAATTCAGCTCCAGCAGCAACAACAGCAACAGTCTTGCCAGCATCTGGGACTACTGACTCCTGTTGGGGTAGGAGAACAACTCTCAGAGGGAGACTATGCACGATTACAGCAAGTGGACCCCATCTTGCTTAAAGATGATCCCCAGCAAGCTGCTGCTCAGACGGGTTTTGCACCAGTTCAGCCTCTGGCGATGCCACAAGCTTTGCCTCTGGCAGCAGGTTCCTTACCTCCAGGGTCCATCGCAAACCTTACAGAACTGCAAGGTGTTATAGTTGGACAGCCAGTGTTGGGCCAAGCACAACTAGCAGGGCTGGGGCAAGGAATACTGACAGAAACACAGCAAGGGTTAATGGTAGCCAGCCCCGCTCAGACCCTCAATGACACGCTGGATGACATCATGGCAGGTGGGTTTATATTGTTATGAGCAGGTATAATATTTGCTTAACCAGTTGAGGGTATGTCAACTTCTCTGTGTGTGTGTGTGTATTCCTGCTAGCTCTGCAGTGATCGCTGCTAGTCTGCTGAGCCCTGTCTTTAGCATTTCACAGAAGCAGCTGTAACCTTTTGATTTCCAGGGTTGGTTTCTCTTTCATTGTGCTAACTGATACCTGTTTGTCGGGTTGGTATATCAGAAGTAGCTTTTTTTCCCTCCCTCTTTTTGTAGTTCATAAAGTTATGCTGAAGTTTAGCAGTTGCCTTTCAGCCTGTTGTAGCTCTGGACCTTGACAATACTGTTTGTCCGTACTTGGGACTAGTCACCCAAGGGTTGAACTGGAGGATTTGAGGCTAGATTTTGAGCGAGTCTAGACCCACGTCAAATCTAGCCTCTACAGTGAACCTGTAGGCCCGTTGTTTTTATGAGAACTGCTGTAGTTCAGCAGAACTGCAGTCTTACTGTAAATTTGTATTTCTCCTTATGAAGGGCTGGGGGTGGAGGGGGGAAGATAATATGCTTTCCAAAAAGAAATACTCAAAGTAGCTTCTTTGCCAATTAAAAGAAACAGATTTAGCCCTTTAAAAGTTCTTACCATTCAGTGTGGAGACTTGTCACCCATATTGGGTAGGTGTTTTAGTATCTTTAAAGATAGTAAAATAAGAGAATAAAAGGAGGTTTAGAGTACTGTAGGAAATGCAAGCTGCAAGTGCTGTTTGTGCTGCCTTGTGCTTTGATTGCATTTTATTTGCTGCTCTTAAAATTTTTTAAAGTAGTCATTGAAATACTCGATGTGAGTACTTTGCTAAATGCAGATTTACTTTAACAAATCTTGAAAAAAAATGTTGCTCAAAGAAATTGTGAAGAGGTGCTTTTTATTAGCTGATAAACTTATTTTTGAAAGTGCCAACCATCTTGACAAGTCCCAATTGCAAAGTGTGGTGGAGCATGAGGGACATGTTGGAGGAAGCACAAGTCTCTGCTAGGCTAGAGCATGTTCAGTCTAACACATTTTAATCCAGAGGTGCCTAGTGGCGGAACTCACCCCACGTTTACTGCAGGAGTTTTGTCAGGACATGCGCAGAGTGAATAGAAGTCTTGGTAAGAACATTTTACAAACTCAGATATTCTTTAGGATGACCAGAATCAATCTGGTGTTAGGAAGTTGAAGCCTAGACAAACAGATGGGAAGCTTTAGTGGATTAAAAAGAAAACCTAAAACTGGTGCATGAGAAAGCAGATAAACCTAATTCTGTCCAAACTGTATGCATTGGTAATGAGGCTTTCTTTTGAGGATGGGCTAGGATACAAATCTATAAGCTAGTGGAAACAACACCTGGAATTAATATAATTAATGATTAGCTATGTAAGAACAATGCACTTAAACTCTGTTCAAAAATAATTTGCACTCTCAATAAAAATGCATTCGTGTATTTAACTGCTTTTAACATGGTGATTTTGGGGCAGATGGTGCATACATCATGTCTGGGCATTTTGGAAAGGTCAGCTATTATCTGGAATGTACGTGTGAGTGACGGTTTTCCTACTTCTTAGTGACTTTGTGCATGTGCAATTTGGAAGTTTGTAGTAGGTACATGGAAAGCATTGGCGATAAGTCAGTTAAACTGCACAGATGCAATTCCATTTCTGCTGCTATTCTGTGATAATTTTATTCTTTTGAATTACGAGCAGACACAGACATGATTACATGACCCAGGTCATGTAATCTTGAATCCATGCTTTATAACTTAATGTTGAGGTGAAGTTGGCTCAATATCATAGAATCACAGAATGGGTTGAAAGGGACCTCTAGAGATCTTCCAGTCCGGCCCCACTGCTCCAACAGGGACACCTAGGGCGCATGGCACAGGGTGGCATCCAGGTGGGTTTGGAAGATCTCCAGAGAAGGAGACTCCACCACCTCTCTGGGCAGCCTGTTCCAGTGCTCTGTCGCCCTTACAGTCAAGAAGTTCTTCAATATTGCATTAAATATTACAGCACAAGCTAGGTATTTTGGCAGTAGCTTCATGCACTGCTTAACTGGGAACCCTGTAGAGTGTCGCTCTTAGTTTAATTCCTGGTTCTGGAGCCAAGTTGAGTTCAGTTCCATCATGCATGTTTAGCTTACAGCATTGAGTGAATTGGGATCACTTTCAAGCCCTGAGCTGTGCCTTGAATGTGCGAAGTTTGTCCGATCTTTATCCTTGTGTTTAGTTCCTTACAAAAGATTAGATTAATTGTCCCATTTTAAATATGATTTAAAACAAGTCAAGGTGGTAATGGTTGGTGTTCGGTTGAAGCTCTACACTGGTGTCATGTGCCAGTACTGCTGTAGTTAAGGGCAAGGGAACACTGTTGCTAAGTGAGTGTTGAGTGGGAGCCCCTTTTACTAGTGAGCACTGAAAAACAAACCTCACAAACATCAAGGTCTGTCCCCTTCATAGCCCATGCAGGCATCCCACAGGCTTGCAAAGGTGCGTGATTCTTAGACACTGGTATAATGAACTTGATCAGTTCTTAACAATGGTTTTACTACTCTTACAATTTGATGGTAAAAGTGTTTGGACTCTTTTCCTTGGACTATTAAGAGACTTCTGTCTCTGTTTTTAAATGGGTAGCCCATTTGAGCACTGAGCTGAAGGGTTGATAGTCCACCCTTCAGACTGAAACTTTACATGAGAGGCTACCTGGGAAAAGCTATACTAGAACTAGTGATGATTGACTGAAGAACCCTGATGCGATGCTTTGGGTCTTCCATCACTGGAACTGTTAGTGGATAGAGGTGATGCTGTGTATGTGTTCTAATACAAACCCTGGGTTTTATGTTTCTAATTTAGAGCGTGCTGTGCATGTGTATTGAGATAGATACATATCAGTGCCTTGTTTTTCAGTATATGTGGAAGGAACATAGCTACCTAATAATTTGAGATATTCCAAAGACACTGTCCTATAAGATACTAGGACAGAGAGGAAGAAGTGGACATATTAAACCAAAGCCTTTGAGTTATGTTAAAACACCTTTGGAAAAGCCATCCATCTGATATATTTTATTAAATGTATTATTTTCTGTTGCTCAAATTGGCTTATTGTATTGTAGTGTAGAACTGTTCCTTAAATGTCCCCTACTGCTGTTAAAGGGAGTATAGAGTAAATTTAAGAACACCACTGTGCTCACAACTGGACAACACCAGTTAGAAATACAGCAATAATGGTCAAGATAAAGATTGAACGGATTTATAGGGATTTGGTGTCTATATCTATCTATAACCTGTTGCACTATTGCAAATACCAGTTCTTAAAGGAATTTTTTTTTGTAAGCTTTTGATTTAGGACGTAGATCACAAAGTTGAGGTCTCCATGAAGAATCCAGTATCAAAGAGCACGAATGGCTCTTTAAGCACAAAACTGAATGCATAATAGCCAAACAAATGCACAAAATGTCAACTGCAGTGTTCAAGTGGTGCTTACATTTTATGACATTTTATGTCTTTCAACAAATGAGCTTTTGGGGGCTTTACCTTGCATCTATACATTATTGAGAAATGTAGCTGCCCCCATACTTGAGTATGCATATTTATCCTGTTTATATGTCCTATTGTGCAATGCAATTTGGAAGAGTTCAGTATCCCAGTCTCCCAATAGCAATTGCTTTGTATTGAAATATTAAATTGGTGCCTAGGCTTGCAAATGGTCTGTTGGGGTAGGTGGTGGGGGAGAATGAGTGCATTTAGGTGAATTAAATTAGTTGGTTGCTCTTTTTATTGCTCATGAACACTCTGAAGCATTTGGGCATGTTGAAAACTTGGTAATACTGGTCTTGGGGCACCTAAAAGATTTTGATTGCTACCCTTTGCATGTTCCTTAAAATAATGAACAGTGCTCAGGTGGTGATATTTAGAAACATTGGAGTGTGGATTTGACAGGAGAAATATACACTTGACTCTTTCCTTTGCCTGAATATCTGGAGAAATATTGAAGAAAAAGCAGGAAGAAGAATATGGAATTCCTTTGCAGGGGAAGAGGTGGGAGGAAAGTAACTGAATTTTTTTTATGAAGTCTCTGCTAGTGTCATATGTACTCTGTATTTGTAAAAATTCTACACGTCAAATAAGTTTCAGGGAAGTACTGCAGTCAGGGTGCTAACCTGTGTCGTGTTCATACGTTGTCACCACCTGTAAAACGCTATGACCTTTTGCTTATCCTGACATCTTTCACCCAAGCCTCCGCACAATGGCTGATGCAAAACTGCTACTTTTCTGGTTTTAACAAATCATGCTGCGGTCATCCTGGCCCCATCACTGCTGCTTTTCATGTGATGTTTTGGAGGGGGGTATTGCACAGATTCTCGTATGAAACTTCTTAAACTGCTTAATAAAAAAGAGCATAGGTACCCATTGCTACTTGTGCTGTGCTCCTCCTTGGAAAGGTATTCAACCTTGAGTCCAAACAATGACTGATTTCTTGTAGGAAAATATTTTGTTTAAAAAAACTTTTTTGTGTGTTTTTTTTTTTTTACAACATGTCATTTGGATACTTATTTATTTGATCTAATGATGTTTAAAAGTTTACAATTGCTAAGCTCGAAGAGTTAAAGGTTCAAATTAGTGTTAAGTGTATGAAATAATAAGCTGTTTGTGTAAAATGACTTTAGGGAGTTCTGTCCATCTTAGGTATCATTTACCATAATGCTAAAAACTAGAAGTAAAAATTGTGCTTTTACTGAGTTTAGCTATTCTGTTCAACAGCAGTGAGTGGAAGAGCATCTGCAATGTCAAACACTCCTACCCACAGCATTGCAACTTCTGTCTCCCAACCTCAGACACCAACTCCAAGTCCTATCATTTCTCCTTCAGCCATGCTACCAATCTACCCTGCTATAGATATTGATGCCCAGGTAAGCCCGAAACCATCGTCACAGCACCGAAGGTATTTTCTGGATCATGAATAACTGCATTATCATCAGCTCTGTTGTACAATGTCATTAATTCTGGAGATTTAATTTGTTCATTTTAGGAAGGCAGTATAATTCCCCATAGAGTTCCTACCCACCTTCCTCTGTGCTGTAGCTAAACAGAAGAGAAGAAGTTACTGAATAGCTGAACATTTCAGTGTGTATTATTTTTAATTTCTTTCAATTGTCTGTGTAATTACAGGAAACAGACAAGTTGTTTTATGACAAAATATAAATATTTCTTGGCCTGTGATCCTAAGAGAGTAAAGAGGTTGAAGAGGTTGACAGTTTAAGTTGTTGGTAATGGCACCCAAGCATGGTGAAAATGGGAGCATCAAAACTAATCATTTATATAAGTTTTTGAAGAGGAAGAAATAATGCAAACTCTTTTCCCTTGCTAAAGGAAAAGGCTATCTCTATTGAAAATAAATTTTTAATTGACTAGCCGATGCTGATCAAGCTGGTTGTAGAAGAATATGTACACACAGTAATGGGTGCACATAGTTTTAAACTACATGTAATAAGGCTGTTTTTTTTTTTTTCTTACAAGAAAATGGCAGGCAGGGTGGAGAAGAAGTAATAACTGTTGCACTGAAAGGGAGAGAAATCTCTGGGAAAACAGCTTTCATGAGTTCTGTTGGTCTTGGCACTGGCATGGTTTTTGCTGTAACTGTGGGCAAGAACTCTTTCCATAGCCTAATGGGCTTTGCTGATAGACCCCACTGTAGAACAGCTCCCCTGCATTATAATAAACTAAAGCAATAGGGAAACTTGTGTCTGAAGCAAAGCCTGACTACTGTCCTCCAAAATTCTTTCAGCTAGGCTAATGTTCACATACCTGGGTGCTACCAGGAATAACATGTGTTGCTGCCCAAGTCCCTCTAACCAAACTCACTTGAGAAGTAGAATCCTGTTTTATCTTGAAGTTTGTATGAAGACTGTGTGGTGATCAGTAAACATGTGCTAAATTGTGGAAGGTTTTTTGGTTGCTGATGCACTTGTGTGTAGGTTACTATGCAATATGACAAGGGGCTGTATATCATGAAGGAGATAGTTATTTCACTTTGTGTGTGGTATCTGTTTCTTTCAGACTGAGAGTAACCATGACACAGCATTGACGCTTGCTTGTGCTGGGGGCCATGAAGAGTTAGTACAAACACTGCTGGAGAGAGGAGCTAATATTGAGCATCGGGACAAGAAAGGTAGGTACCTCCAAGTGCTTACGTAGACCCACTCTAAGCTTAGAGTGTAGCGTAATGAATAAAGTCTTTGTGTCAGTTTTTTAGAGTCTTTCTTGGTGGTCACTTAAACTGAAGTTGTGCACATAGACAATTCCAACATCCTTTCTCCTTCCAGGATTTACTCCACTTATTTTGGCTGCCACAGCTGGCCACGTGGGTGTTGTTGAAATCCTACTGGACAATGGAGCAGATATTGAAGCCCAGTCAGAGAGAACCAAGGACACTCCCCTGTCTTTGGCTTGTTCAGGAGGGAGGCAAGAGGTAAAGTTTAACTCAAGTTTTCAAAACCACACTGTAGATGAAATATTATGTCAGTAGACCAAAACAGTCTTCTAGGAAAAAATCAGACTAAGATGACTCATGCTGTCTCGGAGGGGTGGTTTTTAAAAGCTTAAAAGTTTTTTTAAAAACTTACAAAAACCTTTTCCAAGGTAAGGAAGTCTTTCTGTAAGAAACATTAGGCATTTCTTTTTCTCTCTGCAAAGGACAACTTGAGCGATGCAAATACTAAGTTTTCTGCTGGCTTGTGATGCGTATTTCCTGTAGGAGGTGATGGGGGAACAATGTTACTTCTGTGTGCAGTCTAGTTCAGTTGTGTCAATAGCAAACAAAGGATTAAAACATGCAAGTGCATCTGGTTTGCTCCAACACCTTGGTTGGAGGACGAGTTTTTAACTTGATTAAAAAAAAAATGAGCACCAAAATTGCAGAGGACGAAAGGCAAGATTACTTTCTATATTGAATTCAAACTGAAATGTGTATTTTTGGCTGAAATAATCATAAATTACCGACTGAAATAATCATAAATTTAACTTTTTTCTGACTCTCATATATAATTGGATATGAACCCTAAGTATGCTAATAAATGGTTATGGCTAATGTGGAAGCTAGTGTCATCACAGTTCTGGAAGCATGACTGCAGTCTCGTGGATTTGTGAAAGTGCAAGAGCATGGTGAAGCAACCAAGTAAAATGGTTTTTCTTTTTTTTCTGTTGGAAGTGGTATATTTAGACCTCATAAACATTTACTCCAGACAGATCTGCAAGTTTGGAAGAAAAGCAAATGTTATTTTTTTCAAACACTGCAGGTGGTGGAGTTGCTGCTAGCTCGAGGGGCAAACAAAGAGCACAGAAATGTTTCTGATTACACACCTTTAAGTCTTGCTGCTTCTGGAGGATATGTGAACATAATCAAGATTTTGCTAAATGCTGGAGCAGAAATCAATTCCAGGCAAGTTCTCTTTTCACCTCTTCTCATGGTTCTTGTCTTCTGCGTTTTGACCCAACCAAAAGGCTCTTTTGGTGACTAAGTGAAATAAAAGTTTATATAGATCACTTCTGGTTATTTAACAATAGTGTAGTCTTACTTGTGGGAATTTTTTCCCCTTTGCTTGTTAACTATTAGCAGCACTGACTTCCATCTCCTTCCATCTATTTCTATAGTCTCCATAACTATTTTTCCTTTGTCCTACTGACCGTCATCTTTAGTCAAAGATAGAAATAATTCTTCTTGCCCTGGTTGACCTAGTAGTTGAAATCATTTCTGGGTTACATGAAGGGAATGTTAGTTTTGTACCCCCTCTATTTCTTTCCTGTATAGGTTAATGAAAGCTTACTCAATGAGCATGAGTTTGTGTTGGTTTGTATAATTCTGTGTCCAGCTTTGGGGAGGAAGAGCAACCTAACTTATACACTGCACAAGTAAAAATCATCCCCTTGTAAGGGATGCCTTCAAAACTGTCACAGTTAAAAAGAAGCTTATTGGTGTTAAGTAGTGCACCATTTGAGGCTACGTCAATAGTTTGATTAAGTGGTTTTTTGTTTTGGATAATCTGCCTTCACAAGTGTGTTTAAGTCATTTTTATAAATGTCATTATGATTAAGCTTTTTTTTTTTTCCTCCTCTTTCAGAACTGGTAGCAAATTGGGCATTTCTCCCTTGATGCTGGCAGCCATGAACGGGCACACTGCTGCTGTCAAGCTATTGCTGGACATGGGCTCCGATATAAATGCCCAGATAGAGACCAATAGAAATACAGCCCTGACCCTAGCTTGTTTCCAGGGGAGAACTGAAGTGGTCAGCTTGCTTCTTGACAGAAAGGCAAATGTGGAGCATAGAGCTAAGGTAAGGAGTCAAGAGATCCTTTAAGGCATGACTTCTGTGTGGGCCTCAAAACTTCTTTCTGTTCTCTGCATTTCCTTTGGAAGTTGATTGAATAAATAAAGTTCAAGTCTCTTGTGGATCAAATGCATATTTCTTAATCAATCTTCAGATGTTACAAGCATAAGAGTATTGATCCATTAACTTAATAAAATGTAAGGCTTTCATGTGTTCGAAGAGTCTGAGTTGCTTTTGTTTGCTGCTTGCTTGTTGTAGACTGGCCTCACACCTTTAATGGAAGCAGCTTCTGGTGGATATGCAGAAGTGGGCAGAGTTCTGTTGGACAAAGGTGCAGATGTAAATGCTCCTCCAGTACCTTCCTCAAGAGACACAGCTTTAACCATCGCAGCAGACAAAGGGCACTACAAATTCTGTGAGCTTCTTATTAGCAGGTACATAACTGATGCAATACTGCTTAAAGAGAAACATTTGGAATATAGAGTTGTTTTCACAAATCTTTATTTTCCAGTGCGTATGTGTGGGAGAGGACAGTTGTTTTCATCTCAAATCAGGGTTTGGTTAAAAGAAGGCGGGTCATAGGAATCTGCCTACTTTGAGAACCCAATATTTTTATTCATTGAGAGCAATCAAACAAAATTGTTTGATGCTTCCCTTTGCCCAAGTTTGCTAATGGAGTTTCTTCTAGCTCACAGAACTGTGTGTCTTGGAAATGAGCGATGTCTGAATAGATTAACGTTTATGCTAAATGGAGATAACTGTGTCAGTATATGTTAGATAAATGTCAAATCCTTAAACAGGTGAAAAGAAGGCGTAAAACTTAAACCCTAATGATGCCATTTGTTGTAAAACTTAATCACAACAAACTACAATCAGTGCAAAAAAAAAAAAAAACGTTTTCTAAGCAGCTTTTTAGTCTGACAAGGGACAGCACTGGCTGTTTTCCTGCACTCAAAACTTAACAAGTTTATGCAGGTAACTTAGGAATATAGTGCACTGCTGAGTGGGAGATGAAGTAATTAGTGAAACTTCAAAGCTAGTTGACAGTGATACAGATATGAATGATCGTAGGCTGAGCCTAAGCTCTTACCGGCATCAGAGAAGGCCAAAAAATGATGTTTCAGAAACTCTGATGCTCTATGTATGTGTTTCACAGAAAAAAAGATTTCTGACTCAGGCAGTTTTCCTCAGGGATTGCATCACTTTTGCCAGTTCAGTTGACACGTGTTACTTAAATATGGCTTGATTTTGATCAGTTATGTTTGTTTTTGTAGAGGAGCTCACATTGATGTGCGTAACAAGAAGGGGAATACTCCACTGTGGCTTGCAGCAAATGGAGGGCATCTAGATGTTGTCCAGCTGCTTGTTCAAGCTGGAGCAGATGTGGATGCTGCTGATAACAGGAAGATAACTCCTCTCATGGCAGCCTTTCGAAAGGTAGAATCTAAACTTGAGCTTTGGTCTTACTGTTGCTGTGATGATAACTGCATGGTTATAATAGAACATAGTTGAGAGGAACTAAACCTTTCAAAGGCTGCAAACTAATTTAAATGTTTGACCTGGAATCTTCAAAAATAGGTATGTGTCCCCTGTATAATTACTGTGTGGAAATTCTAGGAGAGGTTTGCTTTATAGGTGTTCTTATTCTGTCTCTCATGGGCCAGGAGAAAAGCTGCAGTATGTGTGGAGAGTGGAAATTTGCAATAGAACTAGAAATAAATGTTAGATTGGAGCCTCAAGCAAGAGGAGATGAGTACTTGTGTACGAAAAAGAAACGACTGTGTGCGACTGTAGCAACTTAGAGCTCTGGATTACCAGAACCTGGCATTTGAGAACCAATGAAAAGGGCAAGCTAGAAAAGCAGGTGAAAGTATGGTTGGAACAAGGGCTGCTTCAATTGTAATTAGCATAGGGAATTCCATTTCCTTAATCTGTCACGGAAACTTTTTAGATAAAAAGTCAGTACTGCAGTTCATACTGTTCATTGCATGGCATGAAATAAGAGTTTCATTTGAATCTAAAGCTAAATCAAACTAAGACACAGATAGAAGAAAAGTATGAACAGAATGGAAGATGTGTTAGACAGTGTAACTGAGTTACACAATGTAGCTGAGAGGTAAAAATCAGGTTTCTCTCACCGTCAAGTGTGTGTGGTTTTGACAGTAATAATTAATTCTTTCCTTCTTTCATAAAAACAAGAAAATATAAGATTAAGATTATTAAACCATGTTAAAGATGGTTCAAAAATATTTTAAGTGTTGAGAGGATTATGTGAGGGCATTTAAAAGAAATATTATACAAAGAGTACTTGAGCTTAAGCGTCACTTGGAAAGCAGAGGTCATGAACCACAATATGAAGTGACTGCTGTGAAATTTAATTTTCAGGGTCATGTAAAAGTGGTGCGCTACCTAGTCAAAGAAGTAAACCAGTTTCCATCAGACTCAGAATGTATGAGATATATAGCAACAATTACTGATAAGGTAAGTAGAATGATAAGTAAGATATATCTGAAGGGATGATGCTGTGGCTCAGCTTTAGCACAAATGCTTTTATCTTCATGGCTTTCTTCACCTTTCTGAATCTTCCCTTTTTGTTTCATGAGCTTAGTTTGTCTTGATAACAGGCATAGGTTATGAACTGTCTTTGCTCTACAGTTTGTACCACACAGATTGTTTCCTGATTGCAGTCTTCACCTATGACTGTGTCATGGCATATCAGTTAGCAAGGTTGGACATGAAGAAGAGCTTACTGGAAGGAAGTCAGGGTTAAAGAATGGTTGCCTAAATAGCACGGTAGTTGTGTTTGGATATCCATGTCTTATTCAAGAATTGAGGGAAAAATTATTCCTTTTCCTGATAGCACTGTATCACTAGAAAATTGGCATTTCATAAGGAAAAAAAATGGTTTTGTGGTAGCCTTACATAAAGCCTTATGTGTAAGCTGTTGAGCAGGCTGTAAAATTGCAGATATGACCTTGAGAATGCTTATTTGAACACACAGTGTGAGATTTGACGTTTTTCGGACTGGGGTTTCACATACTTTATCATTGTAGGAGATGTTGAAGAAGTGCCACCTATGTATGGAATCAATTGTTCAAGCCAAAGATAGACAGGCTGCTGAAGCAAACAAGAATGCAAGCATTCTGCTAGAGGAACTGGACTTGGAGAAGGCAAGTCAAAATAGTTTGGAATATTTTTTTTTTTTAAGTTATAATTCTGTATTCCTTCAATATTATTAGATCAGTGAAAGTACATAAGAATGCAAACATAACTGTAATGTGCACATGAGAATTTAGTGTCTAGCCACTCCGGTGATTTTTATCATTTACTTCCTGAGCAATGGATCAAAACGTTGTATATAATGAAATGATTTCTCTGTGTAATGCTGTACCCAAAGTAGTATTTTTAGCAGTTGTTTTGCCAAGTATGTCTTAGGTTTGTTTTTTTCCATATTCCTAGGCATTTTAGATATAAAATCTCTTTTGTATATGTCTTAGATGTGAATATGTATACCAGTAATATCACTAGGAACCAGAGTAAAACATTGGAAATGTAATAGAAAAAATCCGAGTAAAATGTAATGTCAAATGACACACTGCATCCAGATAGCTGAAAGTGGTTTTTATCCCATTCTTAGAAAGTGAGGTGAGTGTTGTGCAGACTATACTGCTGCATGTATGGTTGTTCAAGGAATCTTAAAAGCACATAGAGGAAAGCTCTTCTGTCTGGTGGCTTTTTTATTTCTACAGTTCTTGCCATCATTAGCATTTGGAAGCGTAACTGCATTAAACCACAGGAGAGAATATTTCCCTTCTCAGTGTTTATTATTATTATTTTAAAGAAGTTGTCTGAAATGGAAGTTCAGTTCCCTAGGAAGTGGGCAAGCATGATGTAAAGAAACATTCGCATTTTTGGAATGCATGGTACATCCTGTAATGCAGTTGAATATGCTTGATTGTAGCTAAGAGAAGAAAGCAGAAGATTGGCTTTGGCTGCCAAAAGAGAAAAAAGAAAGGAGAAAAGGAGGAAGAAAAAAGAAGAACAAAGACGAAAACTAGAAGAAATTGAAGCAAAAAATAAAGAGAATTTTGAACTCCAGGCTGCTCAGGAGAAGGAGAAACTAAAACCTGAAGGTGACTTTACAGCTCTGAAAGATTTGGTATTTACTGCCAATATTAGAAATGATTGAAACGGCCTTTCATATAACCCACTGAGAGAGGCTACGTGGTACCACACGTGATAGCTGTACAAAAGTCCATGCAGTTGTTCTACTTGTTTCTTTGAGTCTTTTGAGTCTTGGTGTTTTTTCAAGTGGCTAATGAGCTCTTTGGTATGAGATGTAACATGGAAAACAAAACCACACAAAGTTCCTTGAGACAGATTAATACGGATATTTTTTTCTTTTTCCTCTTCCATCAGATGAGCCAGAGGTCCCAATGGAGCCTCCTAGTGCTACCACTACCACCACCATAGGTATATCAGCAACTTGGACAACTTTAGCAGGTTCCCATGGAAAAAGAAATAATACCATCACCACGACAAGCTCCAAAAGAAAAAACAGGAAAAACAAAGTCACCCCTGACAACGTTCAAATTATCTTTGATGATCAACTCCCCATTTCCTATGGGCAACCAGAAAAAGTGAATGGTGAATCGAAGAGCAGCAGCACCAGTGAAAGCGGCGACAGTGATAATATGAGGATTTCCAGCTGTAGCGATGAAAGCAGCAATAGCAACAGTAGCCACAAAAGTGACAATCATTCTTCCACAGCCGTTACTAACGCACAGAGCAACAAAAAACAACCATCAGTTCTTGTCACTTGTCCAAAGGATGAGAGGAAAGCAGTTACTACCAAATCATCCATAAAGTAAGTTTCTGTGGCTGTGTACATGCCTGCTGAAGGTGTTGGCTATGCATGAGAAAGCAGAATCCTTGTCTCCATGGTCAGATGGGATTAAAAATCCTTTTAGGAAAGGATGAAACCCTGTATCCTTGTTGCTGTTGGTCACAACTGCTGTTGTAGTGAGGAGCATAAATGTGGTTTCAATATGAACCTCAGTGAAGTAGGCTCAGAAGCAGGAGGCAGATTGATGAAATTAGTGGATTGTGGTATATGTTGAAGTGTCAACATCTTGGTTCAAGCAGTTGCTTAATATAATCCATTCCCACTTGAAGTCAGCAGTGCTACAGTTATTTTGGTTTTTCATTTCTTCCTTGTCTTGCCCAAGGCTGTTTGATTTTAAAAGTTTTGACATTAGAGGCCGTCTTTAAATCTCACTCACTTCCCTTTGGAAGAATTAAGCTTGTGCAGTGGAGCTGTTGGGAGATCTCTGTGCTGTCTCCACAACCCAGACTGTTTGGGAGGTAAAAACTAGATGCACCTTTTTAACTGCTGGTGGGTAGGACTTAGTCGAGGACATGATGTACCATTTTCCTCCCTGAATGGGCATTGCAAGGAGACGGCCTATGACACTGAGTAACTCCACATTACCTGTGCAGTACTGTTGTGATGACAGCTGTGTTGAGCAGGAGCAGTTTTTCTTTTGGCTATGCCAGCCCCTCAAATGCTACCATCTTCAAGCCGTCATGAACAGTTTCTGTGCTGCACTGGGTGGTATGCTGATACCACATTCAAGCTTTATAAATATTAGGTGAGTCATTGGGGTGTTTCTAGGTGGCATGACACTCGCCTTCTCATCCAACATGATCATTAATGTAGCTATCAGTTGTGATTGTGGAGTATTCGTTGCACTGAAAGAGGAAATGGAGTTGGGAGAACAGAAGAATGAGCTAAGGGGGTGGAAGTCAACTTTTTTTTTCATGACTCTGTATTGATAGCATTTAATTTCTTTTAAAGGTTGTCTGAAGTTATCAGTGAAGTAACAAGTAATTCCTTGTCTACTTGCACAAAATCTGGTCCCTCTCCCCTTTCTTCTCCAAATGGAAAGCTGACCATAGCTAGCCCTAAACGTGGTCAGAAAAGGGAGGAAGGATGGAAGGAGGTTGTAAGAAGGTAAGCAGAACATCCTTCCAATTCTCCCTTCTTTTCATGTCGTATCTCAAAGATTGTTGTAGCTTGAATCTAATTGTTCTTGCAGTTAGCGAGTCTGCTTCTCTAGTAGATGTGATGAATTTCCCAAACCCACTGTTGCATAGATTGAATCTTTATGGTGCTCTTTTGCCTATTCTGTCCATTGTTTCACACTGTTGAAGTGCTTTCTGCTTAACTTTGTGTTGTGTTTTGCCTAGGTCCAAGAAGGTTTCTGTTCCATCAACTGTCATTTCCAGAGTCATTGGCAGAGGAGGATGTAACATCAATGCTATACGTGAGTGCACCGGAGCACACATAGATATTGACAAACAGAAAGACAAAACTGGAGATCGGATAATAACAATAAGGTAAGCAGACTGTTGTTTGATATATTCACTTGTGAGCGTGGATTGTGTGTTTGCAATAGCATATTCCTTTTTTTTTTTTTTTTTCTTATATATATTTCTAGTATGTGATTCTAGGGAGAGAAATGAATGGACTTGTGGTTAACCCCTAAAAATAAGCAGCCACTTTGTTTTTTGGGCAGGGAAGACAAAGGCAGTGGGGATGATGAAAAGATCTACCAGTTTCTACCATCATACCATCATATAAAATGTATGATGGTAAGATGGGGAGGCTTTTTCTACTGGAGACATAAATGTAGGCATCCATATGCTTAGGCTTATTTAGACTTGTCTGATGTCTAAATATGTAGGCATTTAGGGAACATTTCTTTTTTCTTTGAAAAACGTTTTTTTTTCTTTTTCTGTGTTAACATACTCATCTTGAGCTGCTTAAGTAGTGGTTGTTGTCAGGGAAATGTTAAGCTCAGCCTCCTGGTAAGAGGTCCTTTCTGTGTCAATGTTAGCATGACAGAAGACAGGCTGAACCATGTGGTTGCAGTACTTCTGTGTAACCTGATGAGTAAACACCGTGTACTCTTCCCTTTTCATATCCCTTCACTCTATAGAGGTGGCACTGAATCCACAAGACAGGCCACGCAGTTAATCAATGCGCTGATTAAAGATCCAGATAAGGAAATTGATGAACTTATTCCAAAGAACCGCTTGAAAAGTTCTTCTGCCAACTCCAAAACGGGCTCATCAACACCTGCCATGACTACAGCTGCTAACAGTTCTCTCGTCGGGATCAAAGTGACCACTGTAGCTGCTTCATCAACATCTCAAACTGCCTCCGCACTCACTGTGCCTGCAATTTCTTCAGCATCCACTCACAAAACCATTAAGAACCCAGTGAATAATGTGCGGCCTGGCTTCCAAGTTTCTCTTCCATTAGCATATCCTCCTCCACAGTTTGCACATGCTTTACTCGCTGCTCAGACTTTCCAGCAAATCCGTCCGCCTCGGTTGCCCATGACCCACTTTGGAGGTACTTTCCCACCAGCTCAGTCCACCTGGGGTCCATTTCCAGTTCGGCCTTTGAGCCCTGCAAGAGCTACCAACTCACCTAAACCTCACATGGTGCCTCGCCATAACAGTCAGAACAGCAGCGGTTCTCAGGTGAATTCAGCAAGTTCTTTGACGACTAGTCCAACAGCTACGACAAGTTCCGTGGCTTCTACTGTGCCTGGTCCATCTACAAATGGCAGCCCGAGTTCGCCTTCGGTCAGGAGGCAGCTTTTCGTCACAGTTGTGAAGACGTCAAATGCCACAACCACCACAGTGACAACGACAGCGAGCAACACCAGCACAGCGCCGACGAATGCCACGTATCCAGTTTCTACTGCCAAAGAACACTACCCTGCATCTTCCCCGTCATCTCCTTCTCCTCCTGCCCAGTCCGTAGGTGCTTCTAGAAACAGCCCTTCAGACTGCGCAGCAACCTCTCCGAATAAAGGTGCACCTTCGTCTGACCAGGACGTGGGTAGTCCGCCAGTAGTGGAAACAAGCAGCTCAGCCAGCAGCAGGCAGCCCAGTGCTGGTTCTGGGGGTTCCTCCATGCACCCTGCTCATCAGCAGTCTCAAGGAGCTCCTCTGCAAGAGGCAAGACCTCCTCTTCAGCAACCTCAGGTTCCTGCACCAGATCCTCGTATGGTTGTGCCTCCAAATTTAGCAGCAGCAGCAGCAAGCTCTTCTGCCCCTGTGGCAGGGCCAACTAATGCGCCGATGACCTACCCCATGTCTCAGACGGCAATGGGGCCTTCACAGCCTGCAGCTAAGATGGAAACCCCGGCCATCAGACCGCCTGTCCATGGAACTGGTAGCGTCCATAAGAATCCAGCTCCTGTGCAAAATTCTTCTGTCGCAGTCCTCAACGTTAATCACATCAAAAGGCCCCACAGTGTTCCTTCTTCAGTGCAGCTTCCTTCTACCTTAAGTACACAAAGTGCTTCTCAAAATGCAGCCCATCCAGCAAACAAGTCTATGGGTACCAATTTCAGTGCTGCTTTACCGTTTGGGCCCTTTAGTACGTTGTTTGAAAACAGTCCTACGTCTGCTCATGCCTTCTGGGGTGGTTCTGTCGTTTCATCTCAGACAGCACCAGAATCTATTCTATCAGGAAAGTCTTCATTTTTGCCAAACTCGGATCCTTTACATCAGTCGGATACTTCCAAAGCCCCAGGTTTTAGACCACCCTTACAGAGGCCAGCTCCAAGTCCCTCAGGTAAGTGCATGCTTTGTGTTTGTATCTTAATATTGTTTTCAACTAATCGCTGCTGCATGCTTGTGTTTTGAACTTCCAGTACTTTCTGCATCTGCTTTTGTAATTGTTAACAGTAAATCCGTTTCTGCTTTGCGCTGAAATGGGACTAATAAACTTAATCATGATTTTTATATCTGTAAGCATAGTTCAGGTCACCTCTCCCAGTGCCTTCTCTAAAATCTAATAACTATTTAGCAGCTGATGTATTTGATGGTCCACCAGAGGCGTTCTTTTTGAGACTAAACTCTACTCTTCAATGATAGCTTAGGTAGTAGAACAGTTCACTGTTTCTTCCTGCTTTCCTTACTACCATCTGTAGGCATTTCACAATGTGATAACTTGCTTGTGCTTAGACTACAAAAAATTTTGCAACTTCTTCAAAGTGTTAGGTTGTTAAAAAAAAAAAAAAAAAAAAAATCTAGGTCTTAATGTGACCTTGAAGGAAGAGGATTATGTTTTCTTCAGCACTCAATTTGATCAAAAATTCCGGTTTCACTGATGTGCCAAATTTTGCAGTCAGATTTTTAGAAACCCCCAGCAAATAGAGTCCCTGCAACGTGTGCCCCTTGTAATAAGATGCACGAGTTGTTTATCTAGCTTTGTGTATGAATTAAGACGCGTAAAAGCTGTTTTTTCATTTTGTGAATATCATACCTAAAGTGACTCTTAAGGGAATCTGTGAATTTGGTCTGATTTGTTGTCCTTTTTATGCATTTGTTCTTACTGCACACCCATATATCGTTATCAGTTGGATCTGTTGAACAGTTTGAGTAACACTAATACTCTAAGCACAGTCGTGTGAGCTCAGCTCTTTCTGAAGGCTACAGATATGAGCAGATCAAGGTGGAGCTATCTGAAGAGTCAGAAACTATTATGTTCGTAGGAAAGTAGCTCCCTAGACTCTGAAAAACTTGAGGGGAGAAAAAGAGCTTGTGTTTTCATAACAGACAGTACAGGGCAGGCAGATGTTCTGTTTTCCTCCTCTTCTGCCTATCATTGGTGAACTTTTTTTTTTTTTTCCTCTACTACTATGACTACTAATTCTAGGTTTCTGTCATTAGCTGGAAAAAGATGCTAATGCAAAGACACAATATTGAATGGAAACAAAACTTCCTCAATTCCTTTAGTTTCTTAAAATCTTAGATGGAATTTTTCCTTCCCTGAGGGCATGGAGAGGGATTTCATTTTTGTGTTTTGGATATCCCTACTAAGATAAATTCCTCTTACAGAGTTGGTGCCACTTTATCTCAATTGGATACCGTTTTCTTAAACAATTGAAAATGCATCTCTTGAGTTGGAAGAACATGCTTCAAAATTGATCTTGGTGCTTATAAGCTTGTTACTCCCTGTAATTACTTACTCCCTGTTTTCTTAACCAAATGGAAAAAAATCACCGACTGGTTGGGTATGGATCTTCCTTTTCTCATTTCCCATTACAACAGGCCTCTTGACAGAGACATCTTTATAGGGACTTTTTTTCAATAGTGGGAGTCACTTGTGCCAATTTCTCCCGTAGGTATTGTCAGTATGGATTCACCCTATGCTTCTGTAACACCTTCCTCTACACACCTGGGTAATTTTGCCTCAAACCTTTCGGGAGGTCAGATATATGCACCTGGGACACCTCTGGGAGGACCACCTGCAGCTGCTAATTTTAACAGACAGCATTTTTCCCCACTTAGTTTATTGCCTCCATGTTCATCAGCATCAAATGGTGAGTTCTAGTCAGTGGGAAACCAGTTGAGAAGCTATCGTATAAATCAAATGGCCTTGTGTACTGCTTATTTGAAGTAGCTTGCTCTCCTCTTCCATTTTTGGCTATTTTTAACTCGGGCAGGGGAGGGATATGTATTAAAATTCTGCATCCAGAGGTTCTAAGAAAATTCCCAGTGGAAGTTTGGAACTGTAGTCTGTTTTTTTCATAGCTGCACTGGGTCATACTTTTGGAGTTCTCTATCCTATAATTAACCCTGGACTGTTTGCTAGATCTCTGAGAGGGTTTTTAACATTCCCTTCAGTCATATTACAGAGTGATCTGTGTTTTGGGGTTTGTGCAGCTAACATTCCAAGTGTGAGTGGTAATGATGCTTTACTTAAGCTACCTGTACAGTACTAGGTGGTTAGGCTTCCTGATGCTCTGTAAGCTGGACAGTGTAATGTATTCTAGGAGCGAAAGCTAAATGGAGGTTCTGCTACTTACTTCCGCTATCTCCCTCTGCAGTTGTGGTTTTACTGGGTTCTTTTGTGGACAGAATTTTTTTTTAACCATTCAGGGTTGAGTTATTCAGGGAACAGATTAATCTTTGTTTTATTTTACTGGCGGCGACGACAACAATAATAAACATATGGAGGATTTAAACCAACAAAAGCAAACAAGGGTTTACTTGAGCTATGCTTTTGGATATAATCCTCAAATCCTGTGTTGCTGATGGACAGTAATGCTTGGTTACAATTTTGAGCTGTTTCGGTTAGTCACACTGCATGTCCAGTAGCTGCCAGTGTTTGATAATCACTTTATGTGAGAAACTAAACAAATGATGGATGTCTCTCTGATCTGAAAGTAAAACTGTTCAAGTAATCCTAAAGTGTCTGCTGTTGTAATGTGGCACTAACAAACTACCCATTTTCATTTGTTTGGTGTGTGGTTTGACATAAAAGGAGAGATTTATGGTGACTTGAGAGGATATTTCTCATGTTACTAAAGGCTCTTGTTTTCTTGTAGAATCTCCTGCCCAGTCAGTGTCTTCTGGAGTAAGAGCACCGTCTCCTGCTCCTTCAGCGGTGTCCTTGGGATCAGAAAAACCCAATAATGTTTCTCAGGACAGAAAAGTTCCTGTTCCGATCGGGACTGAGCGGTCTGCACGTATTAGACAAACTGGAACTTCTACTCCATCTGTTATCGGGAGCAACTTAGCTGCTCCAGTGGGACATAGCGGTATCTGGTCCTTTGAAGGTATAGGTGGCAATCAAGGTATGTAGTGTCAATAGATATCGCTATGCTTGTATTTTACTTAATATGTTTTCCTAACTTTGCCTTGGAGCTGAAAATAATGTGGGAATGGCTGTTTCTGCTGCAAAGGTTTATTTTTAGTCGAAGTAATAACTAACAAGGAAAGTAAAACCACTTGTATGGAGACTAACTCATTCAGGATCGATACGTTTGGGAAGAGCAGAAGTGAAAGTGAAATAACTGGATGTATTTTTCTTTGGGAATACCTACAACTTTATGTACTTTCAACTTGGATGTGGATTTTTTTTATTAGACTATATTCTGCATTGTTTTTTTCCCCCCGTTCTGTCTAATCACCATATTTTCTTTCGCTCACACAAGGATCTTAGCTTTTGTATGATCTTTCGGAATTCAGGATTCAAGAATTCACTAAAAAATACTTGTCATCAAAGGGATGTTTCCTCAGCAAATACTTGGCACTCTGGGATATAATTTAGATTGGACTGATTAATTAAGTCATCTTTTTAGGCTGGTGGGTTAATTGAAGTCAGAAGGGGCCTGTGGAGACCATGTCAACCTCCTGTGTAAAACTGAGTCAAAGGTGTAGTCACATTAGTGGGTTTTTTTCTTTTGATGTCTATTTGGTCTATTTTGGTAAAGTTGCTTTATTTCTTAATTTGTTCATTACTCTAGATTTTCAGTTTAAAATGGAATTTATGCTTTAACTCATGTTTTCTTTTGAGAGTTAGGATGGTTTCAGAAATACTGTTATCTTTCTTCCCACAGCATTTCTGCAACCCCTCTCCCCTTACCCCATAGTCATATTTGCCTTATTTTGTATGGAAAATTGGCCCCTTTAATGTTTCAGATGGAAATAATTATACATTAGCTGTCCTGTGTCAGTTAATATAACTCATATATAAGCACACATCTCCAGCTAGCCATTTCCTGGTTTTGCCTGTAAAAAGTGCTTCTGGGTCTGTGTGTTAATGAGATAGCTCAAAGGGAGGGAATTAAATGAAGCAAGTGACCTTCATAGTATAGAGAGTGGCCTCTTTGGAGCACCACACCTGCCAGGAATTTTAAGGTTTTGGAGGAGGAAGAGTTGCTACAAACAGCTTTTTTGTGTTTCAGTTAAAAATTACGGAGGTTGTGCCTGTTGGGTTTCAGCTCTCTTTGCCACTGCATGAGGTTCCTGCTTCGGAGTATCTCTCCACACAGGTGCTTTTCCTGGTGTGCTCCATCCCTTCTTAAGAATGTTAATTGCGATGTATGGGAAGCAGTAACTGACATTTTCATAAATGTTGTAGTGCCCAAATGTTCAGATTGGGGGAAAGGCCGATTAGCGTGTGCTCTGGGGAGTAACCTGCCGCAATGTTGTCTGCATTAGATAAAGTGGACTGGTGTCACAGCGGAATGGGAAGCCACATGATCCACAGGCCCATGTCGGACCCGGGAGTGTTTTCGCACCAAGCGATGGAGCGCGACAGTACGGGAATAGTGACGCCTTCCGGTACATTCCATCAGCCTGTTCCTGCAGGATACATGGACTTTCCGAAAGTCGGGGTAAGGATCCTCCTGTTGCTGATGTGCTACTCTATTACCATACTTGTACATGAGGCAGATGAGCTGCTTGAGGTATTGTTCATCTGCACTATTCAACATGTACAAGGTAAATATTTAGGAACCTTCCCAATGTTGCAGGCAACCTAGACTTAATAAAAAGAATCTAATGTTGTCTGTGCCTAAAGAAAAAAATACATACTTAGAAGAGCTTTTAGGCTTCTATTTTCTATTATTGCTTTAAGCTGGAGAAATTCTGTAGCATGCCACCTTTTCTGTCATTTTGTATGTGCAAGAATACTAGCATTTATGAATACACAGTGATTCTTTGCTTTTTTTTGCCTCCTTTAGGGTATGCCTTTCTCTGTGTATGGGAATGCAATGATTCCTCCAGTAGCCCCCATCACAGATGGTACTGGAGGTCCTATATTTAATGGGCCTCATGCTGCCGACCCATCGTGGAACTCCCTGATAAAGATGGTTTCAAATTCCACAGAAAATAACGGGCCTCAGACGGTAACATTCTGGTCTTTTTATTCGTGGTTGTAACTTAACAGATGGTATGGTCAAGACAAAAATATTCCAGCTGTGAGAAAAATGTCTTGTATGGTGCAGCCTGTTTTACTTTGTTTCTCTGAGCTGATACACCCTTACTCATACACCCATACCACACTGAGTGCTGTATGTGTAATTCTGCGCCCACAATTGTGCATATATATTTATATATACACACATGCACACACACATATATACTAAAATTACTATGATGTGCATCAGGACAGATGCACATTTGAGATAAGCCAATCAAATTGCTTTTGTGAAGGAAGACGGTTATAATTCTTATGCAAGTCTAGCTTTCTGGAAAACAGGATACAGCATGACTGTAAAGGATTATTATTAGGACCAAAAAGGTTTAATGCCTTCCTGTGCTGGGAGTTGACATGAAAAGGGCTCTTAAGTAGCTCTTCAATGTTTTTAGCAATTTCTCTGATCTTTCATGGATTAGAGGTCTTTCTATTAAATAGAATTTAGGTACAGAGATTACATTCCCCTAAAGCTCTTGGCACTGCTTGGACAGTCCCTAAAACGATCATGGATCCTTAAGTTGACAAGAACTACTAAGTCTTCCCTTTATATTTCATGATATACTGAGCTCTGGACTTCAGTTAGCTTGGAACACTCCAAGAAGCAGGCAGCAGCTCCCAGGTCTGGCAGATTGTAGGGTTGCAGCAGAGTAAGTAACTTGTTCCTTAGGCACAATTCATGTATTGCTCTGAAGTGGCACTTTATCATAATTTGTCAACTTCAGGCTTAGTTGAAAAAACGTGGTCCCACAAGGTGGTACGTAGGTTGCATTTGTTTTTTTCTGAAGCTGAGGGTGGTGATAAAGGTTAGTAAAAATATTCAGAGTGTCAGCCCTGTTCTTTTGTTCTGAAAACCGTAGGTCTTGAGGTGTTGCAGTTGCACACAATCCTGTGCATGTGCGCATTCTGCATGTGCCAAGTCCCCCTGGACAGGGACCTGGCATGCTTTGAGACCGTACTTATTTTCCTTGGGGTACATTACTCGTGTAGAAAGCTACAGTTTATTGCTGTGCTGGAGGAGCTGTTGGCATAGTGGTGTTGATTTCACTATTTGCACGGGCTATAAAGGCTTCCCACTTGAGCTGGGAGAAGGAACATGCAGGCAAAATGTGGTGCTGAAGAGAAAAAGCTACAGGCAGAAAGATGAAAGATCCTGTTCCCTCTTCAAAAGCCCTTTTCTCACCTGAATTACAAGGGAAAAAAATAAATCATGAGATTAACTCAGTGTGGTTTATTCATGATTGATAGTTGCATTATCTGACATGGGAATTAATTTCAAAGCAGTCGAAACTGTAAACATTTTTGTGTAATTGGCATTTTGAGTAGCCCAGAAGTATGGTGTTAAATAAAGCTCTCTCTTTCAGGTGTGGACTGGAACTTGGACACCTCACATGAACAGTGTGCATATGAACCAACTTGGCTGAGTGGGATCAACTTGCTAGCCTTGAGATTCCTTTTTTTGCAGAGGAAAACACAAATGGCAGAAACAGTTTATGTGCTCCCAGATCATTCTACTGATGTGCTTGACTGAAGTGTGTAGGCTTTTTGCAGAAGAACTTACTAACTGACCTTTTTCTGTGAACATTGTGACCGCCCATTCCCCACCATCATACGTTTCAACTTAGTTAGCCTTTATTCTTTCCCCCTTTTCTTTCTTTTTTTTTTTCTTTTTTTTTTGACATAACTTTCTGTTGAAGCTGTTCTTTGGCTGGTTGGTTTTAGTACTGTAAACTGCTTCTGAGCAACACAGAAATTTAGCAAAATTATGTAAACTTGATCCTGAAGTTTTAGAATGGCAAATAAATGTACAATTGTTTACATAACAAATGGCTAAGCAGAAAGTAAATTTCAATATGTCAGTATAGAGGCTCTACTTTATGTAGACTTAAATTAATGTGAGATATGTACCTTCATATTCAGAAATCTGGATGTTTCCTTCATACATTAAACTATTAATAAGCATAACTTTTCTACTTGTGTAATTTAAGTACAATATAAAATGGGCATTATGACACTCTTCTTTTCCAGATGTGTTGGATTTTTTTTGAGAAGACATACATCAGTTGTGACAAGATGTTAAGGGTTTCCACTTTTCTTCTTTGAAAGGCTTTTGAGCAAAGAGTGCTTGAGGAAGCCTTTTGGCACCTTCAAAGTTGTCTCCGCACCAACTCCTGTACATGACTAAGAGATGTGGTAAATGTATCATGCTGCAGTATCTAGTAAGGATAATTCTTAAAATAGGGTTGATGCAGCAGGTTTGTTCTGTTTCACGAGTGTTCCCAGAGCTTCTGTTTCTCTGGTTCCTCCTTCTGTCTACACAGGGTGGTTCAAGATCTACTTGTGTCTTTTTTGCAAGAAGAAAGCATTCGCTTGAAGTTTTAGTAGACCTTCACTGATCAAAAACTGGCTGCAGATGAAAGCTTGTTTCAGAATAAAAGGCTTTGTTTTAGCAGATGATGCGTTGTTCTGAATTGGGTCACTATTTCATGAAGGTTTACCTTAAAAAATCCAAATTAAAATTCCCTTATGGTAATCCTGAGAAGCTGTTACCTTCTTGAAGTTGCTTGGGGTGAGCATTGCTTCTGTAAAGCCAACTGCTGCGTCATCTGAGGCAAATCTCAGCTGTGATACAGTGCAAGGCAGATAGCAGCAGGGTGTACATATGTATGGCTTGAAGAACACTTCCACGTCGAATGTGGTGGGTGTTTTGTTTTCTGGGGTGTGCTTTTTTTTGGGCAGGACACATGGTTTGTTGCTGGTTATTGTGCACAGAGGAAGGCTAAAAGAAAGCCTGCGTCTTTAGGGTGATGTCACTCGGATTTCAACCCTGCTGTCCCTTCTGTGGAAGCTGACTGGTCAGAGGCATCTTTGGCACCGTTTCAGAGGAAGAAACACCCGAGATGAGTTAGATGGCGTGACTTACTGTTTTAAAATCTCGGCCTCTGTTTTGTAATTTGTTACGGTGACTATCTTAAAGACCAGAAGAAGAAAAAAAAGGAAACTCACTTTTCCAACTATGTGAACTAAGGTATACTGTGTAACAAATCAGTTGGTTTAGAAAGGACCGTTAATTCCGTTCCAGTACTTCAGTATTAAACTGGGGAACGGTGCTATTTAAGCCTTTCCTATAGCCTTGCCCATGTTAGACTTTCATGCTTAATGCTAAGCGCTAATTAGGATTATTTGCATTCTTACTCTGAAATAATCTTTCCGAGAAATACCACTCACTATTACAGCAATGTATTTCCCTGGGTCAAAGGAACAGGATTCCTGGGGATATGATTTCTACTTATTTTGGTAACTTGAAGATCAAACCTGTGGACAGGGAGGGAACAGAGACTGGATGCTACATTTGTGGCATCTGCCTTGTTACATAAAACCCTGGGCTGTTAGTAGAAGTCTGTGCTAGGAACTTTATTTATTTTTATTTTTTTAAGAAGCATCGTTTATATTTCCTCTGTAGTACATCTTCTTTGAACAATAAGAAATACACAAAAAAGGGATATACTGTTTTAACACCTGCCATGGTCATCTTTTAATAAGAGAGGAGGAGGGAAAAAAAGTTATTTCTGGGTATTTTGCCACACCTGTACAGGACCTTTTCCTGAGAGCGAGGGAAACTCTGAGTTTACTCGTTGAAGGGGGGGCCTGTTGTGGGGTTACGGCCTTGTGCCCTCAGCGGGGTCACCCCAAGGTTCCCCCTCTTGGTTCCTTCTCGCCTTCCGCCGGAGGGGGAGGCCGTTCCCTCGCGCTCCGGGCTGTCCAGCCGCAGGAACGGGTCCGGGAGGGCAGGCCGACTCCAGCGCCCTTCGCCCTGCCCTCACTCAACATGGCCGCCTCGGCATCAGGCGGCGCGGCCGAGCCGCAGCGGGGGCAGCCATGTTGGGTGAGGGCAAGAAGCCCCGCGCTGGGGAAGAGAGGGGGGATTTAAACGGTGGCCTGGTGGGGCCATCTTTGATGAGGGCAAGGGTGAGGCTCAGGCAGCCATATTGAGTGAGGGCCATTCCTGATCATTGCACGGGGTCGTTTGTCTCCCTTCCTCCAGGTGCTCCAAAGGGCTTCGCAAACTCTCATTAATTAAGAATATTAATTAAGAATATTAATATGAATATTAATAATATGCATAATAGGCATACAAGGATCTCTTCAGAACCAAAATTAAGCCATCCCCATGCAGGATGCTGTAGGTGATTAACACCCTATAGCAGCTGCTCTTTCTCATTTAACGATATTACTGCTTTTTGGGGCAGTTTTACAGCTGCCCAGAGGCAGTTTGAGGAATTCTTTTCTGCAGAATGGATTATTTAATCCATAGGCACATCATGGGTTGCCAATGGGTTAAATTATTTGAAAGCTGAGTGAATTTAAAAGAATGGGAGGAAGCAAGTGAATATAAGCCAATAAATTAAACATCTTCTATCTTTATAATAATAATAATGATAATAATAATAATAATAATAAAAGTTTTGCATCCAACCATCTGTGAGCGTGTGTAATAATGTGCATTGTGGTGAGACCCTAATACAACTGGTCCGATCTTCTAGTTTATGGCACACGGACTTCTCTTTATTAAGAGATTTCTTAAGATTTCTCTTAATTTCAGTGCGATTTTCTGTAGTTACAAGGTCCAGTTCCGCAGCTCAAGGTGTGGGATTGGCACCATAACGTGTACAATTTAGAGACATAAATGAAACCTGAGACCCGCTGAAATGTTTAATAAAGCTCTCAAAGATAACGCTAAAGCTGGATTTTCACCCAATTTCTTTCTACAGATTTATGGTGTGGTGCAGATCGTGGGTATCCGCAGTAAGGAAGAATCCAAATTACAAACCCCAATTAAAAAGCCTGGAGCCACCAGCAGCCTCAGGGACGTCACCCGGGCTGGAATTTTGTCCCTGTTTTGGGATGAGGGAGGGCAGAACCCACAGAACATCCGTCAGCCTCAGAGCCCGGAGGCCCAAACTGGAGGCAGGAAGAGCAGCAGGTCGGGAGCCCTTACGGATCGTGACGGTTTAATTAACTGAGCAGTTAATTAAACTGAAATACAACTCGAGGACACGGGCTGGCCGACATCAAAGAGGCCGGGGGAAGCCTTCGCCCAACTAAAATATACAACAAAAAATGATATTTCCCTCGTTCCCCATTGCCTAGTGGTTTTGCCATAGCGAGAAAAATAAACAGACTTTAGTATTTGAAAATATCTAAACGGGACGTGCTGTGTGGGCACCATTAAGCAATCGGAAGCCTTTTTGGCAGCTTGGCACCTTTGACAGCTGATTAAGCAAAATGAACCTCCCCGGTCAGCCACAGCGTTCAGCAAACACGAGCCTAACAAATCCTGGTATTAACCACTTTGGGAAAGCAAATAATAAAAAGAAATCTGAATATCGGTCTTAAAAAACTACTTTTTTCCCCTGGAATCAGGGTGATAATATATTAGGAGTCAAGGGTGCCCTTACAGAAACAAACCCCAACTTAAAAATCGTGTATTCTAAACGCTGCCCTTATCCCTGTTAACAAAATTAGATTAATGAAATGGAAATAATTAATCGTGACAAATCGTGTGGCAACAGGTGGGTATTTCTGCAAGCCAGGGGTCCCGGGCAAAGCAAATTCTGGTGTTTTGTCCCTCCAGATGCTTTTTTTTGGAGGTTTTATGAGCGAAATCCCGCATCTCGCTCCGCAGCAACCTCGGCGCGCACCAGGAGGGGGTGCCAGGCCCCTTGCTCTGAGCTGCTGCATCGCTTCCACCAGCATCGCCCCGCACCGAGTCTCAAAGGGTCGTCGCTTTATGAAATTAAGGAGCCTTAAAAGCTCAAAAATTCAAAAGCCACCGAGCAACAAGCCCCAAATGTGAAGGGAAAGCTGCTTTTTGCCCCCGAGATCTGCCCTCCCTCTGCTTCGGGCGCAGCAGCACTGGAGGACACGAGGGCTGAACAAGCCGTTTTGACCATTAAACCCAATTTTGGTCATTATTTCAGGACTTCGGGGAGGGACTCCGGCTTCTCGGACCTGCATCTGGGCTGCCCGACACGGGGCTCCCGCCTGGACAAGCCGGGTCCCCTCGGGCGGGCCTGGTGGCCCCATTGGGACGGGGTGAGGTGGCCACGGAGCCGCTGGCGCCGCTCGCCAGAGCCTGCGGGGCCCGCGGGGTGCGGGATGAGAGGCAAATTGTGCTGCAGGAAGGGCAGGAATAAACCTGGGGCAACGGGAATAAACCCGGGGGCACCAGGAATAAACCCGGGAGTGGCAGGAATAACCCCGGGAGCGACTCGGGGCGAGGTGGGGGCTCAGCACGAGCCCTGCAGGCTCCCATCGTGCAGCAGAAGGAGCTTTTTGCGTCGACAGGAGCAAATCCCAGCCGCCGCCTCGGCACCAAAGCCGTGGCAGCCGCTCTGCATTCCTATTCCCTTTGCGTTCGCATCTGCCAGGGAAAAAAAAAAAAAAAAAGGGGGGAAAGGG
>JAWLRI010000274.1:3775175-3837571 GCA_034781795.1 Crypturellus tataupa
GCCGCGCACCAGAGCCTCCTGCTGGCCAAGGTGGGTCCGCGTGTGCGCCCCGGGGCGAGCGCTGCTGCCGCGGCTCCCTCGTCCTGCTCGTGGGAGAGGCCGCGCGGCCCTGGGCGTGCTTGGCGTGACGGGGGTGGTCTCCGAGTCGGGCACTGCTGCGGGCGCCTTTCCGCACAACGGCAGCCGGGTGGCCATGGCCCCCGTTCCTCTCCTCTGGGTCGTCTGCTGGTACTGCACCGGCACCACCGCTCGCAGGTGCAATCGCTCTAAGTTAAAAAAATATATATATTGCACCATGAGAGCAGTGTAGAAGTTTAGTTGCCCTGCCTGAGGTATGGTTCACATATGCTTAGGGGTTCTCTGTGGCTGACTGCATTAAATTAAACAAAAATCCTGATAAAGCTACTCTAGAAAAAATCTAAGTACTTCATTGCTCTCGTGGGTAAAGCTGAAGTTATTACAGAGATTATATGTCACCTCTACAATAGCAGAAGGGCCTTTAAGCATCAAAAGGAGTGTTTCCTGGATGCATCCTTCAAAGAGCGTCTCTTTTTTGTATGCCATGTTATTTCTTTTCCAAGTCATGTGGTTTTTAGGGTGGTGCATCTCAGCTGTCAGAGTCTGGTTTGGAATCAGATTTTTGCTGGAAAGGACCAATGGCTGAAGGGAGTTTTATTTCTTAGATGCGGTTCCTCAATGACTGTCAAAAAGGTTACAAGGGAAGATGTGTAATTTAAATTTTCCATTAAAGCACGTTTGTTTCCGTATCAGTAATTTTCTATTCTTTATCTTTTTGTCTGCAAAAGTTAAAATTCTATTGTATTATTCATAACAGAATCTGTGCTTCATCGTTTGGACAGGGTTTGGGTCATGTTGTGCTCCAGTTAAAGTCTGAGTTGACATTAAAGGTTTTTTGTTTTATGAAGTAATTGTTCATAGTCCATTTGCGAAAAACAAAATAATGCTCATTAATAACAAAGTACTTCATAAGCTACTAATTTTTTGCTTCTTAGGAGAAATATTTTTAATTAGCTTGGTTATTTGTTCATTTTATTTACAGAAAAATGGTGTTTATATATTTGTACTTTACAATTTACAGTAATCTTTAGAAGATATACAGGACAGTATGGGGAGAGAAATGTCTTGTTATGGTTGCCTCTCTTAGTCTGTTACATAAACATATTTCCTTTTCTTTAGCTAGTTGGAAAATTTGCAGCCTGAAATTCAGAAACTAGCCGAACGTCTTCGCTATGAAGTTTCTGTTCGTGGAAAGCAACTCGGTTGGTCTGAAAAGGTTGCCAGGTAAAATGATGTTTTTATGTATCTCACAAATCTGTTCTAGTGAGGGGAAATGTTTCAAGAAGATTTTTTTTTTCAGATTTTCTAGTTATGCCCCAATAAACTAATTTAGTGTGTATAATCTACAGAAATTTGAAGCATTTTTTTAGAGGATATTATTTGTTTTTCTTAAAAGGTTCCATTTTAAGAAGAATCTACGGAGGATTATTACAGAACTGTACATCCGAGACAACTGCCACCCCTTTAAAGCCACTTTACTGATGTGGGTGCAGATTCCAATGTGGGTCTGTGTGTCCCTTGCTTTGCGAAACTGCAGTGTCGGTGCCACGGACTCAGAAGGTGATCGTTCTGATACATGCACAAAGTGCTCATTTTTGTACCTTGCTTGTAAAAAAACAGGATCTCCAAAGCTTGACTTATTAGCTGATCTAAAAATCACTCTTAAATTTTTAAACTCTGTATAGTTCAAGCAGACCTTAATACCTTTGGTGTACTTGCAATGCCCTAGCAAACTGCTGCTCTGAAATTTTGTAGAGGATACTGGTGGGTTCCAGAACAGTTAAAAAGCGTCACTGATCTCAGCTGATGTACTGTCTGTGTTTGTAATTGACTTGCGAGCTTTGTAAGATGTTTCTTTAAAGGCACTGCTGGAATCTGAACTCTGAAAAGAGCATGACCTATGTTGTAATGCTATAGTGTATATTCTTACATCTCCATATAGCATAGTATGTTGTTATATGGTCATTTAAGTACAGTGTGCTCTCCTGAAAGCCGAATTACTAAGGAAAAAAAATGCTGTCTTTGAATGTTTTTGTTCATAAAATTGTGATACTTAAAAAGCAGTGCTTGCCATGCAACAGTGTGCTTGCCATTAATCTATAGCTTTTTTTTCCATGCGAAGAGAAACTTAGCCTGTATCTCCCACCACTTTTCCTTGTTTTAATAGCAGAGTATCTTGACATGCACTCTTTCATACCTCAAATTCTATACTGTACATATTTTATATTTATTACATAAAGTGAATCTAGCAATGTGGTGATTCAAATGCAATATTCAGCAGTTCTGCATAACTTGAAATAAAAAAATCATATTTAATTGCAAATGCTTTTTAAATTTCTCTTGTAGTTCAAGAACAGTTTTCAACAGGTGGAACGCTGTGGTTTACAGACCTCACAGCACCAGACTGTACGTGGATTTTGCCCGTTTCACTTGGCCTTATGAATTTGATGATAGTGGAGGTATGTTGGGGAAGCAAATGGGATGATTCCAAAAGGACAGTTCTTATTATGGAATTGTATTAGTTATTGTAGGTAGAATACTGTAGTTATAGAATTGTAAGATCACACTTACCAGTTCTAAAACACAATAATGCTATGGGAACTTCAGATTTTGACTGCTTCAATGCATTGGGCAGAACTGAAACATTGCATAATTGTTCCAGAAGTTTGAATGTCTTTTCCATACAAGCATATATCATGTTTTTGCTGTTGTGCAGATAAAGCTCTGGTTCTGTTTTGATAAATGCCTGAAAGAAAATCTTATTTCCAGTAGGGCCAGTTTGCTTTCATTCCACAGAAATATGCAGGCCCAGCATTTCACAGAGTATTGTGCTATGTACACCTGGCACTCTACAAGTAGAAAGTAAACATATAACATTTTGGATAGAATAATATGTGTCATTTCAATAAACATCTTCCTTTTTAATACACTTTATACATTCTGCAAAGACTTCAGGCACTTGTGTATAGAACTTCCGCAATACATTTGTTGCATTGTAAACAAGAATATATCCACCATGAACAGCGTATTTACAGCTGTAATATTATTGAACAGTCTAGAGGATCCGTCCTCTCCCTTTTTACATTCTGTATTCTAAGACTGAATCCTGGTATAGTGGATGCTGGGTGAAAACAAGCATTTTGATGAATTTCTAGGAAAGAAAATTGGCTGGTGCTTGAAATGAGCAATATTATAAATTCCTTCTGATACATTGGAAAATCCACAACCTTGGAACATTATCAGGGAGATAAAAAAAACAAAACAAAACAAAAAGTCTTCCTGTATTTTTTGATAACTTCATGGAAATATTTTTCTTATACCTGAATATTTCTGTTACTTCTTGTTGAATGCTAACCATCTGGCTTTCCTTCTTGCTCAGCTCTTTTTTCTTTTTTTTTTTTTTTCTTTTTTTTTTTTAAGTTTTGTGGTCTAAGACTATTTTATGGTAATAAAAGTCAGTGAGTGACTAGATAGTGTTATACTTTCGGTTATCAACCAAACATTTTCTGCCTGTTCCCTCTCAGCAACCTTTCCTCAGAGGACTGTACTTTGGAAAAATGTTTATGTGCAAAAGCTGTTGTGTAAAATGGGATAGTCTGTTAGGTTGGTAGGTTTTCTGTGAGGAATTGGGTCTCTAAGGCATCAGATGGGTTAAATTGAAGAATGTATGAGTGTTTTGGTTGAAAAGAATAATTAATCAAAATAATAGATGAACAAGAATATTGGCATAGTGAAAACATTGTAACATTTTATTTGGTTTTAGTTGTTCAGAAAGAACTATCTTCATATCTTTGTATTTTTATCTCCCTCTTTCTTCCAGATCTTTGCTTTGCAAAAAGTGAAAGCTACCAGGTTCCAGAAGTTAGCTACAAATTTCTTTCGAGTGCTGTCAATAATTATGATCCCTGTTGCTGCAACTGTGCCCTCGGTAAGTCCAGAATTTTAAGGATGTCTCCACTGACAGATGACATTTTTGGCTCTAATTCACAGTGCTCAAGGTACAGTCCAAAGGCCTGACCTGTTTAATAGATCACAACTTTTGTTATATTGTTCCAGCTTTGTTTAAATATGCATTTAAATTCTTCCTGTGTTTCTAATACTTTGATGTAATGCTACAAGGGAAGAACCTACAAACTTAGTGTTAATAAACATCATTTTTACAACCTAGACATCAGAAAAAAAAATGAAGGGTGGCTTAGCAAAGTTTTTAGGCAAAATTTGTATGAAGAGATATAGATGAACCTATTCTAAGTATTTGATTACTGTAATATACAACTTGAGTTTTGCATGTTTTGGGGGATTTGCGATTTTGAGCTTTTTAAAGCACTAGTTTCTGTTTTTCTAATCTCTTTTTTACTTGTTTGACTATATATTTTCTCAGTGATTAAGAGATCAATCTATATAGTTGTTTGACTCATCAAGTTTATGTAAGCAAAACATAGTAGTTCAAGCAAGACACGGTTTAATTTGTGAGCTGTTGTCCAACTTCAGTGTAGGTGGCATTTTTTTCCTAGAAGTGTTGAGAAAGAGTAAGAAGTAACTTGAAATGGAAGCCCCTATTGTTATTGAGGGGAGTATATTTAGGTCGACTGTTTTTCTTAATAATTAGGAATTGCCAGTGGGTGTGGTTTGCGAAGAGCTGCCTGGAATGGTAGTGTGTTCATTGCATCTAGGGCTGAACTCAGTGTTTGTCTTGTTGCAGTCCATGGCGTTGTACTGGTTATCATCAAGTTTCATGGGACTCTCACATAACCTATTGCTCCGCTCTCCAACCTTTCGTCGACTGTGCCGCATACCAAGGACCAAATCTGACTCGGACACTCCTTACAGGGATATTGTCTCTGCCTTGACTGCTAAATACTGTTTTAAGAAATGATGTGGGTTTTTTTTGAACTATTGAAGGAGCTGTCCCCCAGAAATCACATGGGTAATTAAAAAGTTTTATTGAAATGTACTTACTGTAAAATACTGCATCTGGAATTATATTTATTCTCTGAATAAAGCGTTGACCATCTGTTTGGCCATTAATAATGTTATTGACTAATCTGGATGATTGTTTGGCACACATATATGATTGTTTGGAAGTTTTGTTTCAGGGGTGCTGTTTTTGTTTCATTGTTGTTGTTGTTTGTTTGCTTTTTAAGAACATTCTAGGAATAGAAACTTGTTCTGAAGTGTGGTAAGGTATTGGGAAGATGAATACTAAGTAAAATTCATGCCTTACCTGGGCTCCTTCTTGTAGTGAAACTCATCTGTCCTAGGGACTAGTGAAGAAAAGGCTTTAAGTTGTCAGACTTGCATCTTGTAATGAAACTTCTCTGCAGTATTCTCCTCTTTCACAGAAGTCTGTGCAAGCACATGGTCTACAGAAAATGTCTGTGTAAACAACAGAAATAAGTCAGTAGGAGGCATCTGCCTTTGTTATTGCAGAAAGCGCCTAGAATCTTTTCTTTCATTTCTTTTGGTAGTTTCTTCCTTGTACCTCCCTGACCCCCCCATACACCCTCAAGCAAGAGATATTTTGCTTTGATATGGCAGTTACGAGACTTGCCCTTGGCAACCTGCTGTAATGAGCCTTACTCTGAGCAGAGACTGGATTATAGACTTCCAGTGATCCTTTCCTACCTATGAGATCCTTTGGTTTTGTTTGTGTCTAATCTGGAGAAAAACAACAAATTCTATAAATCCCCTCACAAAACACAGAGCAATTGCTTTCTTAGGTGATGCAGTGCCAGCTATGTAGCTCAGAAGAGAATGAAAATTTCTATTTCTATATGGGTAGTAGTTAATTTTCAGCAGCATCCTAAGAAAAACTTGTAGCCTCAAGTCAAATCTTTTGCTCAGTGAGCCTGTTTATTCCTATAAATCACTGAATTGCACAATTTCTGCTACTTGTATTTGTGGTTAGTTTAATGACACATTTTTGAGTTTTTATAGAGAAACAGCACTTAAAATTTAAGCTAACTTTCTGAAATGTTTAGAATTCAGTAGTAGTAGTTACTATTTGTTTACCAATGCTGAGTGTAGCACTATGTAATGAGCTCTCTCTTCCAAAAGCTCTATTATTCTCTCTGGAGATTTCAGTCAAAGATCATAGTCTTGTTTGCAATGATTTGTGTAGTTATATAAGAACAGGAAAATAGGTATGTTTTTATGGTTAAGGAGGTACATTTGAATGAGTATGAGTGTTGGCATATGAACTTAATGTTTTTTTGTAAATTAAAATGGCATGATTCGCTTGACAATGTTGATATTAGGTTTTGCTGGATGGAAAAATAAGGCTATATAACTCTGTGAGATAGTGTTCTTGGTTTTGATGCGAAAGCTATACAAAGAATGATTTTGTTTTTTCCCCTCATAAAGCCCAGCAAGGACTCTAGTATGCATATTAGACCGTTTATTAAAGCCAAAGGCAAGCTTTTCTTTGACTAAAATGGCAACAAGTTTAAGACCTCAGGAACATAGGTGGTACCAACTTTCACATGCCTAATGTCATTGATATTCTGTAGCTGTCATGAGCTGCCTTATTAACTGTCTTATCTCACAGTGGATTTGTACTTGTTTTATAAGACATCTTAACTAGGGCACTGTAAATGGGGTGTTTTTTTCTGAGCAACAGGTCAGTAAGATTATCTGCTGACAAATGTACGAAATAATTACAGCAAGCAACGACTTGAAAGGGTAAACTGAAGGACTAATAGCTATAAGGTGTCAGATTAACAAGGAATTTACACAGAGAAAACTCCCATAAAATTTCTTCTTTGTCTCTTATTTTACTACTTAATGTATGTATAATTGATTCCATATCTACAGGATAGATGTCCAGGTAGATAAAACTATTTTGTGGTTGTAACATTGCTATTCTTCTCCGGAAGAAGTTCAACTTTTCTCTTGTCTTGATTTTTTTTTTTTTTCGGTTTGGTTTGGTTTTGTGGGTTTTTTTTGTTTGTATGTATATGGAACATGTATATGTATTTGTTTGAAATGTATATGGAACTAAGGTTACAAGGTGAAAAAAATCCAAATTCATATTAAAAGCGGGGGGGGGAAACACTAATCAGTTTTAGAGACTTTTGAAAAAGAAGAACATAAGACCTAAACATAAGAAGAACATAAGACCTTTACTTCTCTAGCACCTTACTTTTGGAAGGACAGCATCCTGGGCTTCTATGGACAGAGTTTGAAATCAGCTAACATAGGTGAACAGAAATGCCAGGCATAAAACATATGATAATCTTTTTTGTGGATAGACATGACAATGGAGACTGCCAGTCCTCAGAAATACAGAACATAATAAAAGGTGCTGTCATGGTGGAGAGCACAGCACCACGCATGCTTCACCAAACTGATTCGACCCAAACAATTTTGTAAAGAGGGTTATAGGTACTCGGGTACTTTGTTCCAGCTCTTCCAGATCTCGAGGTGACCAAATTTTGTTGCTCAAAATTTAGCTGTTTTCAGATTAATGTATCTAGCTTTTACTGAAGTTAGGTGTTCTTCGTTTTTGTTGGAAACATTGGCAATTTTGTATAAAATGTATTTTGTCACTCAAATAAGGAAAGAACAAAACAGAGTAAAAGAATAATTTTCCATTTTTTCCTCCCCTCAAGTCCACAATGTAAAATGCATATGAAATTCATCACTGAGAAAAAGAACTGCTTATGGATTTTGTGTGTGGCAGTCTTCTTTTCACTGCCTGGCACAGGGTAGCAGAGGACTGGAGGAACTGAGGATGCTTTTGTTTGTGGAACAGTCTGAAGTAGTTCTAGACTGAAAAGTGTGCATGTCCAAATAAAGTACTGTTAGCTTCTGCTACTGATATATTTTATTTCAGAATTATCTAGCAATAATTGAAGCATAATATAAATTGAAGTGGTTGTTCTAGCCCAAAATACAGACAATAATTTCTCATGTCTGCAGCCACACCCTTGCATTACAGTAGCTACTGAACTACCTCATTTTATTTCATGCTGGCTGAAGAATTGTTTTAACTTTCTTGTTTATCACTGGAATAGACCGTGGCTCAGATCCCTCTGTTTTCTGCATTTGAATAAGTTAATAGTATCTGTCAAAAACCTCCTTAACCATAAGTTATCTGTAAAACATTTCTAATTTATGTATGTTTAATTTCAAATTTCCAGCAGATATTTCTGCAAAAAAATCTTGAAATATGTATCAAAATCCAAAGGACTGGAAGTTCTAAATGGTTTTTCCTAATATTGCAAAAAAAATCCCTATAAAGTAGAAGTTAGCCCCATAAATCCTAGGGGTCACTTAACAATTTTATGCTGACCTGTGAACAGTAGCAGAGAGAAGTACAATTCAATAACTTTCTATTCCAACATAATAAATGAAAATTCTGGAAAAAAATTGTTGTTAAGTAACATCCCAGGCATGACAAACAAATCATGAATTCCAGCCACAAAGCTGTCTGAAAGCCATTGAAGAAATAAGACAGGACAAATACGAAAATAAACTATAAGACAGGAAGTAAATTTCCTGTCTTATTGAAGAAAGTATTATCTAGACTGAAGAAATCCATATGCCTCAGATGTATTTTGGTCTTGTATGAGAGGTAAAGGCCTTAGCAAGCAGAACAGGGGAAAAAGTTATTTTTCCCCTCTGAAAACTCAAATCTTAAGGAATTTAAGGCCTTTTATTCTTAAAATTATTATAAATCTATATGTTTTGCTAATTCTACCTTAATTTTGATGTAGTGAAACTTGAGGAAAACTAATTTACAGTACAGTTTCAAACCCAGCTAGCTTCATATATTAATCTTACTACTATTTTCCCGGGTCAGACGCTTAACTATCATCTGATGAAGTTATAGAAACTTTCTCCCACAGAGGCGTTTTGACACCTTGGCAAAGGCCTTTAAGTTTTAGAGAGGTTTCCATAAAAGCACATTAATGGGGCTAATTGATACCATTAAAAATAGGCTGCAATAACAACTGATTTACAGGTATGAAGAGAGATAGTTTCTGACTGACACAGCAATTCTGGAAAAAGAGAAAATGCAGATGCGGTTGGACTAATAGTTCTTCCCTTGAACAGATTTGGCTGCTTTTCCCATGGATGATTTTTGGATGGTTATTAATCATATATCATTAGTCGTATAGCTCCATTCATGTGTTGCCAGGGCTATTTTAATACCAAAAATACATTGTGTGTGTGAAACTGACAATAAACAGGGCTACAAGAAATTTTATCTAAGGAGAAAACAAATAAATGAAGTATTTTTCACAGTCTTGGAAACCGCACTGGAGACATAACAAGGGCAGTTCATATTTCCACTCATTGCTCGTTAAGCCAAAAGCAGCTCAGTGCAGCCAGTGCACATCATTTCTTGTGGAGAAGGCACAAGATTAAAAGAAGAAAAGGAGCAGAATGACTCACAAAGGCAAAAGAAGGACTGAAGGACATTTTTTTCCAGTATAGCAGAGAACAGGTTTTTTTACAAAATTGAGAAAGTAATAAGAAAACTCAAAGCCCAGTGTCAGGAGGCTCTGATGGCTTGAGTTCAGAAGTATTATAATCAAGCGCATTGCAGCAGATGCAGAAAAGTGTCTCTAGGTTTTTGGAGAGTTAGAGATCTTCCCAAGTGTCAGGTTGTACTTTATGCATCTTCTGATGGAGTTGGAAAAAGGATTTCCAGAGATTGGGCAAGTTTTAGACTGGTAAGCAGGCAGTAGGGGGAGATGGTACTCCATGCAGCTCAGGAAGAAAAAGCCGTTTTTTGCTACCTTTATAGTGTGCTTAATCTGAAATTTGTGTTTCCAGCTCAGGAATGAAGTGTACTGAAACTTCAGGGCAGGCACTTAAACTATATATATCTTTTTTTTTGTAATAAAAAATAAAATAGAAACAGTGGGCCTTAAAACTGCTTGCTGAAAAGTATCTCATGCAGATTAACTACTTTTTCAGGACCTTGAAGTTTTAGTGCCTGAAATGGGCTGTGTTAAATTTGTCTTTCATTTAGATGTATTTACAGGTTTGCTACTTTCTAAGATTGAGGTTACACTAGGGTTTAGAGGAAAAGCATCTTTGCTTCTTTTCTGGATAATGTCTGGAGAAAGCAATATATGGCGGGGGGGCGGAATTGACTAATGCAACTGAGATCAGCATAGTCATATTCAACTATATACAGCTTCAGTGAATGCATTCTGTAGATAAAATTGCTGAAATATGTGTGTCCTGTATGGAAAGAAAGAATTGGTGCCTTCAGTGTCTATACTGCTTTCCTATTCCAAAGCCGTTAATCAGAACATGCTTGGAAATGTGCCAAGCTGTTGGAAAGTATTTGTTAATACTACTGTACAGAAGGTCTTTCTGCAAAGACAAGCTGAGGGGCCATAATATTGACAGAAGAAATGTAGATTGTAATTTTTTATTTTGCTTTTATGTGGCATGCTTAGACTGTGCTCCTGTAATGGAGCACGGCTGGGCAACACTTGGGTACTTGTGTCAATATTGTAGCAGTAACAGAGCTAAGTGAAATGACTTAGGCAAGCGAATTTTTAAGCAAAGGTTAACTTCTTTTTTGTCATGGTCTTATCTTCCTTTTGCCTCTTTTTTTTTTTCTCATTTTCTGCCAATGGAAAGAATAGAAGGGATAACTTGACACAACCACTTTGGCTTCATGTTAAAATTCTTCTGTTTGTTCAAAAATTTCATGTTGATGTTTCCAGTCATTGGAAAGGATAATTTTCACACCGTAAAAGAATATCTGATAGAAAAATCTATGGAAGGCTTCTAAGAGTTACATTGTTGAGTTTCACTTTGCTTGGAAAATATGTGAGGATCAGCCTTTCTTAGAACACATTTGGTATTATCATTTTCATTATATATCTATTCTGATAACACCTTCTAAAACTGACCCTTAATGATGGTAGCGAAGAAGAAACTCTGTGATACAAGAGTAATTCACTGCACACTGGCAGAAACTGAAGTCTGTTCATCTGTACAGGGTGTTCTGTATGTCTTTGTGGAAAGAATCGAAGAGAGTTTTTGGTGGTTTGTAAATGTAGGTGATAATTGATAGGTATTGGAAGTTGCTACCTTTCGGCAGACGGGGACAGATCTGTGTTGTTTAATGACCTTATCAGCTAACTGCTGAGGTGCCATTTATATGCGATGTTACTAGTTTCTTGATGCTGGTGCTTCTGTTACGAAAGGCTGCCAAAAACTTGATCTGGACCATCTCCAGCTCAGTGAGCCTGACTGAGAAAGCTGCACTGATTTAACAAGCTGGAATCTTTGCAGCACCAGCCACTGCCCATTGTCTCTCCTTTCAGGTTTGTGAAACCCCATCCGAGCTGGGAAAGCGTGAAGCGCTTTGGCATTGGAGACTCAACAGAAAGGCATGGGAAGCAGGAGGATTGTCTGGATCACGCACAGGGCTTCAACATGAAGGTAGGAATTTAATAGTAAAGTCACAAAACCCAGTCTGATTTATTTTCAGTATATCTAAGGTACCTACCAGGAGAGCAACTGTGAAGGAGATTTTTAACAGAGCTTACTGTCCCTTTAAGGAGCCACAAGGTGGTCAGATTTTCAAAGGAAAGGAGCTGACAGCCAACTGAGATCTCCTTATAATCTGCTTATAATTCACATTTGGGAGCTGCTGAGTGTGGAACCCTTGAAACTTTATTACAAGCTATTATCGCTACTGCTTTTCAGTGAATGGATGTTTATTATTAGTATCCTTCCATAGGCAGAAAGAATTCTTGTGAAACATGGAGTTAGATTTGGAAGGTGGTGCATGTGAGAGAGAGGAAATAGGTCTTGTTGGGTTGGTAATATTTCCAACATGCAATCGGGGAAAAAAAAATGCCCTGTTTTAAAAGCATGACTTTGACCTTTGACTATCTAGGATGCATAAGGTTTCTTTTATATATAAGGTTTTATGCAAGATTTCTATTTAACTAGCAGAGCCTATTCATGCTCATAGTGCATATTCACGTTCCTGGTGTACAATTAGAGTTGCTTTTACACATTATATATTTTAATCTCCTTTCCTGAAAATAGGTCTGCGCTGCTTCTTGGCTTGAATAATTTTCACCTGAAAAAAGGCTTTGTGTACAAAAATACCCTTGTTTTTTAGCTATGGTAGTTAATCTATTATCTATAACTAAAGCTCTTGTCTGGATGTTTGATGCTATTTCTAGTGAAGAGAATCAGAGCTTTATAATTTTCCTTCCTATTACACATACTCATGATAAGGTAATTCTTTTTGTTTTCTGTCTACGTTGATGAGATCTAAGATCTGCATTTCAAAGAGGAATGGGAACAGAGAGAGTACAAGGATCTGAGGTCAAAAGAGCCTGTTAGCTGTGGAAGGGAAGTAGTCCCACTAAGATGCATGCTTTATGATCTCTTTGTGAGTAACTGACTTTGCCACTGCTCATGTAATGTTAGAGGGTAGGGTAGGTTTTCTGTGAATAAGCAAGCAGATCTTGATTTCTGGAGAAGAAATCAGACAGTTTTCTCAGCAGCAAAGTTTAACTGGCTTGGAAAAGGCTGCATGGTATTCTAACTGGGTGATACCAGATCATTTTAGTAATGGGGTATAAAGCAATGTTTAACTGTTTTTTTCACCTGTTCTGCTCGTTTTCCGTGCTGGCTTTACTAAACACAGTGATGTGTAAATTAGCAGCAAAAATATAACTACAGAATATTGTTATAGGTTTCTATTAATGATACAAAATATCTGATATTTGCAAAAGAAAGAGCTTTTCATTCTTAACTTTCCTCTGCTTATTAACTTTAAAAACTGCAAGGAAAAATGAGTGAGGCAGTGAGTGTCACATTTAAGATGCAGATCTCGGTATACTACAACACCGTTCGCAAGGCACTGGAGGGGAACACCAGTGGTTACCAGGGAATTTTAGACTGCTTGCCCATCCACATGTTTTTTTTTTTTTTTTTTTTTTTTTTTGCACTTGTTTTAAAAGGGAGTGAAAAATCATAATTCAAAGCTGATTTACTGGGGTGGATTCCGTGAAGGGCACAGTGCTTCCAAAGACAAACTGCCTTTTGTGACATTTTGTATCTGGTTTCAGGAAAGGGAAGAGAAGTGGTTAAGCATTTTTTTGAAAATGCTACTGTACACATGGGGGTGCTCAAGCTATAGTTACTTGTAAGATGTTGGACTGGAAAGGCTCTAAAATCTGGGGCAAGCGGAACTCAGATGAAAATATTTCTCCTCTATCTTTCTTCTTGATGCTGTTTAAGAACTTAATCAGCCTGTTCCTTTGCAGTGTGTGCTACTTTTCCATCTCATTGCTGTGGCTCTGAAGTAACCTGGCATTTAACACTTCTCATCTTTACAATAATGCAAGCACTCACCAGCTGATCTAACTGCTGGACTGAGGATGCCAAATGGAAATTGTCTGGTGTCAGGACAAGCCCTCTTATTGACTAGTTGTCTTTGCAAAGCCATTTGTGTTTGCACTGCTGTGGCCAGGTGTGAGGAGAACTTCTGAGTATATATATAACTGTATGTATATATATATATATATATAAAACTGTATACAATTGGATCTGACTTACTTCTCATGATAAATATAAATGCTACATGTTCTTTCATGGCTTAGCATAGCATGGATAGCTGCTTCTGTTCTCATAACTGAGGTTTGTTTTTCTATTTTTAAAGTTTGAGGGATGGGAAGAATGTATTCTCTTAAAGAAGAAAGTGGGGAACAATCCAGTGGGTACTTGTACCACATAAAACGTGGCTGAGAGAATCTTCTTAATCATTTTTTTCATTTTCCTACCCTGTGCTGTGGATTTTAGGAGACAGTTTAGGCCATAGTTTCGTAGTATTAGATCTAGCCTTTTCTGTGTCCCCCAGCAGTGCAAGTTTGGTCTAGATCAAGCTGGACCGTGGAATTGCATTTTTATTGAATTAGAGGGCGTAAATACAGAATTTATGCTGACTTCAGGGTTCTTTTGGTTCTTTTTTGGCCAGTGTCATGCCAGCTGTGGGAAGACAAATGATACTAAATTGAACAAAAAGACATAGAAGGATAGTATATGCTGCAAGGCTGAAGCAAGAAAATTAACCTGTCCTTTTTTTTTAAACACATCAGCAAAATGAATTTCTAAGGCATTGATACTTTCTATCAATGTGGACATAACATTTTTGATGAATTAAGAGCCTAAAGCTTGATACATACACTGTTCTATTAAGACTATGATTTCTTTGTCCAGGTTTTCCGAAAGAAATCCCTCTTGTTATACTGAGGTTTTATTCCCACTCCCACCCTTTGCTGGTTGCCATCCTGGTATCTTGTTACTCCATATTTGCGACCCTGACAAGTTCTATGATATAGTCACACAGTGAAGATTTGCAAGGTGGTCTAATGTGTGGGAGAATCATTTGAGATTTGCCATAAGATCTGCGTACACTTCATGTAGGTACCTATCTTATGATCCTAGGAACTCTTGATTTGGATTGGGATTTTTAAAGAAGCTGAATGAAGTTAGGTACCTAACGTAGTTACAAGGTGTTTTAAGGTAAGTGCACACTTCCATTGAAAAGAGTTGTGATAAGCTTGTTGTGCTCATTTGCCTTTTTTTTTTTTTTGGCATTAAGACATTTTAATGCCTTAATTAACCATGCAATTGCAGTAATAGTAAAAATATTTTTACCCTATTTTATTTAATAAAATCCCCTACCATATTGTCAAAGAAATATGCTCTAACTTCTGCATCCAGCTACAGTTACTTTGGCAAATTTTTTGCTGATCAGCAACTTTAGTGCTTTGTGATTTTGACCAGGAATAGACACAATGGTAACACAAATGTTATCTCTGCTTTCACTCAGTCTGATGGAAGAAAATATCAAAAAAAAATCAGGGCTATTATCAACTGTAGTGATGACCAACAGAATTTAAGGCGGTGACTTTCAACTAGTTTCATGTTTTACAATAATGATTTATGACCATCACCATTTCTGTGAGATAGCTGAATTCTGCTCTGTGTAGTAGTGAGAGGCAGAGGAACACCTAGACTGATCACAACATTGCCTGAGTGTGAAACTAGAGAAACAAACAGAATTCACCAAATTCTTCTGAATTATCAAAACAGATTTCCTCTGTTTTTTTTTTTTTTTTCCCTCAAATGAATCCTCATACAGTGCTTATTTTCTGATTATTTTTTACCTCATGTAGCATGTTAAGATAAACTCTAGTACATTACTATGTTGTTTATTCATACACATTTTACCTTGTTCACAGCTGTGTAATGAATCACCTCAACAAGGAATAGCTTAAGCCTTAAGCTTAAATAAATGTGGTTTGAAGTCCCTGGAAGATGGGAGATGATTCATTTCCAGGTTTTCAGATGGACAGTAAACCTGTTTACAAAACCCCAAGATGCTTCTCAGGATTGACAGTTATTTTTCCCAAAGCAAGTAATAAGCCTGACTATACTCCCAGCGTAACTGAATATTCAAGTGATTGAATATTAAATGCTTGGGAACTAGTTTTAGTTGAACAGCATATTCAGAGGTTATGCTAATTGTTTGTGCTGGAAATACTGCAAAAAGGGGCCCTCTGCATTTTAATCATATGCCACATTTTTACAAAAGAAAAGAGAATTTTTTTAAAGGATCATAATTCTCCTTAACTGTTAGATAATCTTTCCTACACTGAAATCCCTCCTGTCATTACAGATCTCAGACATTATAATGGTTAGAGTGTAAAGACACAATAGCACATTTAGCAGTGTGGACTTCTGTCATTTCATGCACTTGCCAGTGGGGAAAACTTAATACTTAACAAATGGTCCTGACTGTAAAGGAAACCAACTTTGTCAGCATTGCTTAACGCTAAGTGTCTGTGCGATACTCCAGGGCTGCCTGAGGTGAATGTGGATGAGTTATCCCGAGCCCTGCCAGTCTTTGTGCCATCATTCTCCAGGATGCAAGAAGTGGTGGGGGAAACACAGTGCTTTATTCTGCCTGGAAGCCAATCCCCTCTGCTCACCCACCCACCCGCGCCCCTTCTCCAAGCTGGACAGTCAGCTGTTTCTAGTTTAGCAGTCCGCAGTTGTTGTCTTGGAGGCATTTAAAGTTTGAAAGCAGCTTTTTTATATGATTCTGCCTTTATTATGTTGTCCAGACTAGCCTGTTGTCTTTTTTCTTTCTCGGCAATTTTTGATATTGATGGAGTTTGCTGAACAAGCATCACTTGGAATTTCTTGTTCTTATTTCATGGATCAAATATGGTACAGGCAATGTTTTGATTGCATCTCCAAAATATAAGAAAGTTTCTATGCAGTGCTTAGTGTACCTCAGGCTATGAGTGTTCAGCTCATGCCAACAGCAAATATTTAAAAATATGTACATCCCTGCAGACATCATCATAACAAAATCTTCTCCATGGCAGGCTTAATAGCAATGAAAGGTTTCCAGCTTCCTGACCTCCTGCTACTAAAATCCTTCATGATTAAAAAAACAGAGTAATTTTAATAAATGTTCTGAAGTTTAATAGCACCAGGCCTTTTTAAGCCTAGTGAGGTAAGTCCATTTAACACTGTGAAGTGCCATGCCATGGCTCTCCTCTCTAATTCACCTTTGTTTTGGTATCATGGTAAGGGTGTGTGTAGAAATTCCCTGTAACCAGTCTGTCCCTGGTCACTTAGCGCTGCTTGAGATGAACTCTATCTAGAGCCAGGCTGGAAGTGAATACAGACCCTGTGGATTGGAGAGAGAGAGAAAGGCAAAAAGGTAAACTCATATTTCATAGAAATCCTTCTTGTACAGTTTCATATTTCAGAAGGATCCTTCTATAGTTTCAGGTAAATCTGTTCTTACAGCACTAAGGCAGTGTCTTCACTTCCTCAATAAATAGTTTCCATTGCTTTTTTACTTGCAGGTCCCTTTTTGTTCCAAGGAATTTCAGCAGCAAAAAACATAGGCCTCTGCCTGGAAAGTGAAACTGTAGAGAGCTCTGCTTTGTAGCAAAGCAGAACCTCTGATAGTGATGTTTTCCATACAGAGGAATTGTACTCAAACTTGCATTCATGTCCAGCAGCCTACCTTGTATTTTCCCTTTTCCATTATGAAATAGCCATGTTGATAGAATGATACTCTAGAAAAGTACAAATAGATAAGTCATTCTGCTTTGACGCTGCATAAACTGATCAAAGAAGATGTTTTTCAAACCAAATTAGGATTTGCAGATAGGCAGATTTCTACTTTCAGAAACACAGAGCTGAAGTGTTGATATGCAAGTTAATTGCTTGTGAAGTCTCACTTGAGATCGTTTGTTATGTCAGAAAAACACTGTTAAAATGGGGGAGGCAGGGTAGCAATAGGAACAATCTTGTTCTAGTTTGGTATGTAATTTGGACTTTTCCAAGCACAGTACTGTTTATAAAGTCTCTTTCGTGACACCCTCTGGAAGAGGAATAGTGTGTTTAGGAAATACACAGTTCAGTAAGGCATAAAATATTGCTCTTTGAGCAAGCGAGAGTGTTTCTCCAAATTCCTGTGTAGGTTCTGCCAAGCAAACGGCTGTAGTTTGTTCTTTTCTACCTTGCTCCACAGTTAGTCCCTCAAGCAAAGTGCAGTTACCGCTCCAGTTCATTTATCATCGGAAGTTGTGAACTGTTTGGGTAGCAAAGCAGGATAAAGCTGTTGTTTCGGTGGTGGCTACAGGGTGAGAGGCTGACACTTTGTGTAGCTAGATGTGTTGGAACAAAACAGCTCAAGGAGCAGGGTTCTGAATGAGTAATGTATCTGTATACAATATGCATTATGGGACTAGGTTAAGGCAAAAGCTGTCATTTTCCAGCAGGAACAAGAGTATATTCATTAGTACAAAGTTTGAGAAGGCAATACAGACTGCAAATGGCACCCCATTCTACTTAAGGTAAGTGAGCAACAAACGTTTAAAGGTAATTCTGCCTATTATATGGCATAATAATGTCCACAGGGATTACTTTCTGAGTCAAAATGCACCTGTGTATTAGAGGAGAGTTTGTTCTTATTGCTCATGATTTTGAAGACTTAATTATCTTGGATAGAGCAAACCTAGCAGCAACGCAACAAATGATCTGAAACAATAGTTTTTGTCTAATCTGTTAAGGTGCTTGAAAACATATGGGTGTGACTCTGCTCAGTTCGGTAATATTTCTAGGTGTAAAGCTCATGGTAGAGTTGGCAGCAGGATTGTTTTTTAGGTGCTTGACAGGACATCTTACTCATATATTTCTTTATTACCCGGAGCAATTTGTTGAGTTTTGCATTTTGTGGCTCTGAGCATCCATATTTTAAACAGGTTCTGGGTCTGTAGGGTGGGATCAACTAGCTTCAGGTCCTGTTTGAAATCTGTGTGCTTGTCATGGGCAAAAATGATGCTAAGGTGTGATTTCGAGCCTGTAGTATAAGAGAAAGGAAAGCCACTTGCCCATTCATGAGCCCCCTAATACGCAATACCTGTGGAAAACTCAAATGACCAAAACAAGAACAGCTGTATTCAAGTGTGATCCCAGCTGGAAGAAAGCTGAAATGCAGGAATTCAGTTTTGAATAATAGACATAATTGCCCTTTAGGGTCTGAATTAAAACTGAGGCCCTTCTGGGTTTACATACTTGCCATGAGCAGATGGAAATCATATTGAGCCTAACTGCAGATTTATGTAAGTCAGGAAACTTAAATTCTTAAGGAAGTGAGAGTTAGGGGAGCTACATTGTAAAAATGCAATGTGGTCTAACCTTGGTCAGCTAATAATGCATTTAAATAGGAGCTGATGCAGATAGATAAAATTCTCTTCTTTATGACTATCTGAGTTGCTAAGCCAGGAAGAGAAGAGAAATGTGCAATGTGAACTGTGTGACTTAAAAATTGGAGCCTTCTTTGTTAGAAAATGGTTTAAGGACAAAATCTTACACTAGGGAAAACAGTTGCTTAGAGATATATTTAACAAAACACAGATAGCGGCAGGAATTTGAAACTACAGTATTTCTGCATGAAGAAAGAGCTTGAAATTGAAAACTGCCAAAGAAACTTTTTAGAAGCTTCTTATCAATGTATTCTAAGCCCTTTTTCTTATTCTGTGGGCAAAACATAAATGCATATACCTTTTCTGAGCACTCAGAAGTTCTTGAATATGCATTTTGTACAAACTAAAGATCAAAGCCTAGTTGGCCATCTGTATAATGAATCAAGCTTTTTTAAGGTTTTGTCAGGTAAATGTGGAGAAGATTTAGCTTTGACAGAAGGAAAATGGTTAGTGACCAAAATCAGGTACAAAGTACTGTACTACAGTTAGCTTGTGTCACTACTTTAATTGCCGAGTGGTGCCACCTGCAAAGGAGCACTGTTGTTCTTTGGTAATCTCTGTGCTGTTCATGTTTTTTCGGTTAGTTGCTGCCTGCATAAGTGTTTGCTCCACAGAGGGAAACTAAATGATTCCCTTTTATTTAGAAAACAAACAACTTCAGATTAATTGGATAATAAAAGGTTTGCTATGTTGGCATTTTTCCACTTTTTATGCTGTTACTAGTAGGCTGTGAGATAGGCTTTATTTGTTTGGAGATATCTCAAATAATGATTTCAACAATAATTCCCAAAAGGTTTTCTATGCACTTCATTGCAATGGTTTTGGGGTTTGGGGTTTTTTTTGGTGGGGGGGAGGCTATACTTTATTTTGACCCCTTCCCCTTCATTTCTAGATTATCTAAGCTGAAATAATTGTAGAAATCACAAAAAAATAAGAGCAATGGCATTTTAAAATGCTGTAATGCAGCACACTGCTTATTAGTAAGTAATTCTGCAGGAAGTCTGATGTTTTTTGCTAAAGCCTGCTGATAATACCATGAAAATGTCAAAATTATGTAGAATAAAGTCAGCAGACTGTCAGAGTTTGGACCTTTGGCATATTTACTTTTCCAGTGCGGTCAATCCCCTTACAGAATGGAATGGAAAAAGTGCAGCCTGCTTCAGAAGTGTGTATATAACAGATGGTGCTGTCCAAGCTCTGCCCTCTTGTGACTATTCAAAGTTTGGATCAAAGACCTCTCTGTCAGGGAGTGCTGAAATGCCAAAGGTAAGTGTTATTCTTAGGGCAAATAATGCAAAACACATATCTGTGATGTAGTCCTGAGCAAAGGAATTGTTGAGCTACTGTCTTGTCATTCTAATGGCTATCATCATTTCTCTGTATTTGTTGTAATGGTTTCAGACCTTCTTCACTGCCACTTGGATGACCATTGCATGTAATAGGATCGTAGGTGGGCAAACAAACTATTGGCCTGTGGTAGATGCAATATAATCTAACTCGCTTTCACTTGTGATGAGAGAGGACTTGGTGAAGGTGCATTAATTTACATTTTTTTTTTCCCCATGTATGATGCAATTTCTTAAGCTGAACTGATACATGATAATGGAATCTTAAGCCAATTCAAAGTTGGTCCAAAAGAATCTTGGCTAAATGGGTTGTTTTCTGTGCTTTTCTTGACAGAATTGATCCTTCCAAAGGCTTTTTTCTGAAATCTCAATTCTGCTGAAGCCTACAGCAGTTCTGTGACTGAACCTCAGTGGGATCAGGATTTTAACTTATTTATTTATTATTATTGTTCTTTCTAACAAGGTAGGCTGGAATCAGATCACCTGCAGCTCCCTAGGGTCTTAGCTCCCGACCTCTGAGAGAAGCATTAGGCTTTTAAGTAGTAACATTAGAGTGGCCATGTCGAGTTGGGCACGGATTTGTCAGGGTCCAAATCTGCAGGCTTGGACAGTGTTGATGTGCTGAGAACCTCAGCTGATAGTTCTTCAGAATTTTCCGGAGAATACTATACAAAATAGTATACGTGATAATGCAGCTAGAAAACAGATTGCGATTACTGCTGTCATAGTGTATATAGTGGTAGATGTTCATATGAGTAATTAAAAACAAATTAGGCTGTTTGCCATGTGTTATTTTGAAGTCATTTGAAACAAAGAGACAAAACTGTCAGAGATATTTCAGTGTTCAGAAGTGGGGTTTACAACTTCGTAAGTGATTCAATGTACTGAATATTCATTGCAAGTTTTATTTTCCAGAGAAAATATGTACTTTCAAACATATACAAGGGAAGTCCTGGGAGAGGTTTCTTCCTAAAGGGTAAGAGCTTCCCCAATGTATTAGCTGTTGTAAACTGAGTTTGGAGCAAGCTGGAATTTAGGGGCCAAACTATAGAGTTAGCTTCCAAAGTTAAAACTTCCCTTTGTAAAGTTACTCTATTTGCCACACAGGAAACAGTGAATCATAGAATTATAGAATGCCTAAGGTTGGAAAGGACCTCTCGAGGTCATCTAGTCCAACCCCCTGCACACGCAGGGCCACCTGGAGCACGTGGCACAGGACCACATCCAAGTGGGTCTTGAAGATCTCCAGAGAAGGAGACTCCACAACCTCTCTGGGCAGCCTGTTCCAGTGCTCTGTCACCCTCACTGTCAGGAAATTTTTCCTTAAGTTCCTGTGGAACTTTCGGTGTTTCAGTTTGAGGCCATTTCCTCTAGCTCTATCAGTGGCCACCACTGAAAAGAGGCCAGCACCATGCTCCTCCCTGCCTCCCTTGAGGTACTTATAGACACTGAATATATCAGTTATGAATAGCTGGGAGGGAAAGCTCAGTATTTAAAGCTCAGTAATTTCAACACACAATCCTAAAATGATCAAGTCTCCTTCTGAAGATGTCATGTAATTCAAGTAGTGCCAGCCTTGAACACATGAGTTCCTGGGCTGACACTCAATATTTCTCATTCCCATTTCATTTCTTTCAACAGGCACGTTCTCAGGCCTGGCAGAGTCTGCATCTGTGATTATCGGAGGAAAGGTATGCTGGCACTTGTGCAGGGCCAGCATCCTGGCCAGCCAGCGAAGCTGATTTGGGTTTTCACTCATCAGGAAATCGATCCTTTGTGATGCTGAATGATGAGAATTTGCATGATCTGGGCGGGTGAATGTGCAGACTTGGACTGGAGTGCACAGCTGCAGAGCTGGAAGGCCCAAGTGAGGGAGTAAATGAATTCTGCCCTCGCCATCTTACAGCCACATAGATTTCTCTCACAAAGCGCTCCTGAATATTTTATTTTAACGTGCTGCTTGAGGTAGCTATGTATACCTTACTAAAATATAATGGTCCCTTAAGACTCTGTGGACTTCGTCTTGATACAATCAGAACAAAAAAAAAGTTTCAAAGGACCATTTGCCATTCATAAGTCATAGCACTTGCTGGTTGTCATAGCATGGAAGGAGTTGAGAGTAGTCACAGTTCTGGGATTCACTTGAACAAAGGCAGTATGAAGCTTGTGTGTTAATTGTTATTTTGGTGCTATTGTTGATATTAAGTTTATTTATCTTTAAGATAAGAACCTTTAAGAGCAGAGCAGTTAATTTTAAGAGCAGGGCCTTTAGGGTATTTACAAGCTATTCTTTTTGTGACCGTATTCCATATATTTTTCACAAGCTCATTGACAAGCTGATTTTTAAAAAAAACAAAGTAGTAGAAAGACAATCTCTCAGATGATCATTTGCTATGGTAGAATGAGATGGTCAGAGTCTAATCCATAGATTTGATCAGGAAAAAAAGATTTATTAATCCCTATGTCCAATTTTACTCTTTCCTAAGATCAGCCTTATATTCTCTCCTCCATTTTCTCTTCCTCAATGTCTATCTGATATTTTTAGAGAAGACTGAGGTGCACTTGGCCAAAAAAAAAAAAAAGTTCTTCTGCTTTTATCACTGTAAGCCTCCCTTTACAAAGAAAAGCTGCAGTTTGTTGGTTTTGGGGGGTACTATTTGCTTTCTTAATTCTCTGCCCTTATTAGTGCAATCTTGATGCGAAAGAGAAGCTTAGGTAATAATCTGTGCATCATTGCAATGCTACTTTTCAGTTATCTAAGAGATTATTTAGCTAAGGAGATGATGTGAGTTACTCTCAAGTGGCCCAAAACAATGTCGGGAAGTTTAGAAGTGCAACACTATTTCAAACCACAGAGGCAGTCATATTTTGAGTGACCGGTTTGTGATTTTGACCTTGAATTTTAGTGTGCCTTTTAACTTGCCTCCCCTTCTTCCAAAAAAATCAGACCTCTGTGGAATTTGATTTTATACAATTATACAGACAGATCTTAGAATCCCAGAAAGTGAGAATTTTGTCTTCTAGTTCGCTCGTAGTTTGCTTGTAGCTAGCTTAATCAAGAAATCTTCTAAGAAATCTGGAAATCCACTGTTAAAAATACATAAACTGTTTTCTTTGGAGGTGAGTATTACTCTTGTATTAACACAGCTTCAAGTTTTAATAATGTTAAAGGTAAGCTTACTTGTTCAAGTGCACTGACTGGTACTAGAAGGTTCTTCATGCAGAAACTTGGTGAATGTTTAGCAAGCAGAATGGATGTAGCATTTCAGGTTCTTGAAAGATGCAAAGACTAGTTATTCCTTTCATGCTTTTGATTACGCTATGATTTGGAAGTATATATGGAAAGAAACGCATCTCAAATTGTCTCTGTATAATAACTGCCAGAAAATATTGCAGTGATTTAAAAGGAAAGAAAAAACAGTCATTTTTCTTCTTAACATAATGCTTATGCTTAAGCATTCTAGCATTCTTGCTGCAATCTTTTCTTACTATTTCTGTCCAAATATTTTTATTTTATGAAGGGAAGTTGGGCAAATAAACTGCTTGTCATGATAACACTCTCTTGAAGCTTAAGATATCCTTCATGTTGCAAAAGAAATGCGCCGAGAGGTCAAATACATCAGCTTTTTCTAAAGCAGATAAAGATCAAAAACCTATAATTTAATTTAGGAAGACTTTTGCTTCATTTTGTGAAGCTCTCTTCTTGAGATGCCCTCTGTAGAAATTTAGTTTGCAGGGAATATTCATGTCAGCGTCAAAAGGACATTATTTTTTATGCCTTTCCCAAAATTACCCAGAGTTACTGTCATATCAGACAAAAGATACTAATCTGCCACAATTATGCTTCACCTTAATTCATATTCCAAACTTGAAAACTCATGTTCTTTTTTAATTTTGATGTTGAAATTCAAGAAGATAAACTGTAGTGTAAGCTAACCTATAAAGCATTAAAAGCAGGAAGGTATCCTGCTTTCACAAAAGACTACTTCCTAACATGGAACATTAGCCTTTAGCTTATGCATTAGCCTTTCTGTTGCATATGTGTCTGTATAAATACAAACATAAACTTACATTTATGCCACCTTGAAAGGAGGGAGACTGCCAAGCTCAAATGCAAATATCAAAAGAAATTTCTTAGTGTGATCAAATGTTTCAAATAATAACAATATTAGTCCATTTATTTCAAGTCAGTGTGTAGACAGAGATGCATTTCTGGTTAGTTCCAAGCAGTAACAAGAGTTTGTTAATTAACAGATTTTAATTAAAGAAACTTCATTGGTAATTAAATAAAAAGACTTCATTTACCATAATAGACAGGAACCTCAGTAAAGCTCTGAGTACTCTGTTGATTCCTCTCAGAAAATGACAGAAGTCTTGCAAGGTTGGAACTTGTATTTTTATAAAGAATTGAAGTTCTGAGCTGAAAGAAGACAGTCCAAAATGAGCAACTCTATTCTGTGCATATGGCTTCATCCCCTGCAGCTTTGATACGTTTTTCATGTGTTACTGTTTTAATATATTCTTGCAAAGTGATTGAGAGTTTCTTTTATCCTTTAAGTAGTTTGTTACTAAGCACATATATTCCCAACTGCTTCTTCACAGAAATTTAGACAGGAGCTCTATTTTTCTCCTGCCTCAGTAATAGCAGACGTTCTTAAGAGGCTCTCAAAGAGATGTGATAAGCTACGGGCAATGTGCATAAGGAGGGTAAGAGCCTGTCTGAGACTTCAACCCTCTGAAAAACGGGAGAGTTTGGGACATGCTCGCGGGCATTATGGAAGGCAGGAGGCCTAGTCTCCTCTTGTTGAAGAAACAGGAGTATGGGCAAGGCAGTAAGGGGACAAGCCACCCATGAATGTAGTCCTCCAAGGGCAGGTGTGCACCAGCAGAAGGGTCTCACACCTCTGAGAGACAACAGCACACCACAAAGTGCTTTTTATGATATGAAAAGGACCAAATGGTGTATCTGTCTACCCATTGCTTCTTTACATCTCTTACCTTTTGTTGCAGTAACTGTGCCTATATTATGGTCTGTTCACTCCTCCATAACCTTTTTTCCCCCCTTTAATATCCTGTTTTCTACTGCTGCCTAAACTGATGATGATGTCGAACTTTTCAGGTACCCAGCAGATTCTGTGTGGCACTACCTGGAGTCCTACGAAGACAACAGTGTCTACTGTCTGTAAATCTGTAAGAAAGCAGCAGGCAAGTGTTGCATCAAGTTCAGGAAGATGGGAACATCTTTCCAAACATCAAAGGCAGCAACTCTATTTCAGAAGCTGCACAGCACACTCACCAGATCTACAGATGAGAACTTACTGCCAAAACAGTCTCCCATTTCAACATCCATTTCCTGTGCTCCAGTGTTGTGGGAGAGTCTTGGCAAGAGAGAGGCCTCTGCCACGTGTCAGTGTTCCCATCTCTGCACGCCACACGAGACCTCTGCGAGGAAATATCTAGATCCAGGGGCAACTTCTCTGTCTGCTTGCCACCATGGCTGGTATCAGCATCCCCTTTTGTTGCTTGTGAGTCCAGCCCAGGTAAGCATACTGCTTTTCTATGCATTTTCTTAGGGTGAAGGATTCATGTGCATGAGGCTTCTGGTGAAACTAAGGCATTGCACTTGGCTCTGCAGAGAGACAGGCTGCCTGCTAGTGCAGTGCTCCTTTGAAAGCAATTCCCTGGGGTGGCTGGAGACGGTTTCATATACCAGCTAGTCGCCTTAGAAACCATCTGCTCAGTGCCTGCTCTGTGGAAGTGCTTAGCACTGTCCCTGTGACAAACAAGCTGTGTGGCAGTGTGGTATTTCTATTTTTCTACCTTTGTTTTTCCAAATAATATGTTCTGAACACAATGGCAGTGCCCCATGGACCACGTAGATGCCTAATTTGCATGAAGATGATTCTAGATCTTAATATTTATAGATTGTTGTAAAATGAGAATGTTTATCACACTCAGAAATTATGGTCAGAATTATTTAATGTGTATTGTGTTTGATATAAAGAGAAGTACACAGATCTTTCTAGATTTATGCAGTGTGACAGTTTTTGGGACTTCTGCACAATCCAAGTAAAGAGAACCTAATAATGCTTTGGTCTGTTAATGAGAAAAATCAAAATGACCACATTAGAATCAAGTTTTCCACTAGTCCTGTTTGCATTAACCAAGATAACATTAGGCAACCTCTTAGGCAAGAGTTTGGCCAGAAAGACAATCCTTTAATATGGTGCCTTTTGAGAGGACAGGAATCCTTAGAGACATTTTGGTTTAGAAGACAGAAATTTGTTTGGATTTTATTTGCAGAACAGGTAAGTCATTTAAGGTAAAATGGTAAAGATAGCAGGTGAGTTTGTCTAAAAACCATACTAAAAAGAATGAGTGATATGACGGTATTAGTATTTGCCCTTTGGTACAGGTGGAAAGTGTTACTGTATACCAAAAAGTGTAATTCCTTGATGTGTAACTGGAGTCTAAGTGTCTCTTTGTTAGGATTAATTTGAAAAAAACCCTGCTTAATCTGTATTCAAACAAGACTGTGCAGTGGTCTTATGAAACAATATTGTGATAGATAAAAAGATATAGATAGAAACAAACCTGAGTCATCTCCCAGGCAGACTTTGCTAGGAGCTTTTTCTCATGACTTTTTTTTTTTTTTAATATATCTACTTACAGGAGTCAGTAAAAAAATGAAGAAATCTAGTTACCAACATAAACATGAAGTCGTAAAGTGGTTATGGCTGACACTTCTCTCTGTTTCAGCATTTATAAACACTGAAATCAGACATATCGTTATCTTTAGAAGTATTGGATTTCACTGTCTGATGGTGAAACAGTGTGGATTTCTCCCCCTCTCCTCCCACGCCATCAGCCTGAACCAAATTTTCATACTGACTGTAGGGATCTCTTTGCTAGCACATCCCACATTAGAAAATGTGTGCCAGCTGTGAAGTGACAGTACTGAAATGTTAGCTTTGTCTGGGTTTCATGTCTGGATGAACTGCAAGTTTCTTAGGAGGAAACGTGTGGCTGAAAGACTGCAAAATTTCCTATTTTTATTGAGCACATGGTATTTTTAAAAACAGTTATCAAGAAAGGATCCGTACCATTCCCTAGAGTGATGGGAAGGAAATGTGAGGAATTTTCAACATGCAAGACTGACTTAATAATGTGATTAAATATGAAGTTGTGCATGTGTACTGAACAAGAAATAATCAGTCAGGGAAGCAAATAGGAACTATACTGCTGCCTAGACGTAGAGCTGGAAAATATTTACTGTATTTCTAGACTTTGAGCAGTCGCTTCAGTTTTTTGGAATTCCTGCTCTTTTTGCCCTTTCTTAGGCCTTCTGTGGTTGTAAACATCTCCCAATGGTGACTCTCTGTACCTTTGTTTTTCTAACCCAGCTAATCTATGTTAAAATTACAGCTCAGTCAATCACAGTGCAGCTTTAATACAGCTTAGTTAATAGCTTAAAATATTCTGGTTCGCACGTGTAAACAGCACTGGTGTATAGCTTTTAACACAGTAAGGTTTTATACAACCAGTAAATAGAATCATTTGCTTCATATGAGCTAGCAAATTAAGAGTTTTGTTCCCTTTCTATCCTACTTCACTCTATTCCTGAGAAATAAAGGCAGTTGGAGATTTCTAACTTGCAAGCAGCAGTACAGTGTAATATATTGTGCTGGGAGGAGACCCACGCACGCCATGACACAGTAGTTGTGTGTCTGCAGTCAGCATTTCCTTTGGAATAGTTCTTGAGTAATACTTGACATGGAGTTCATATTTCTGCACACAGAACAAATATGCTCATGACTTCCAAGTGGGAACTGCACGCTCCAGTTCTGCGCTGCGACTATAATTTTTGCCTGTTATTGTTTTCCTAATAGAAGTTTTCAAATTGGCTGCACATGTTCGGTCATCTGAATTTCCAACTGTTTTACTCCATGTAACTCCATGTAAGTGTTTAACACTTGCTAGCACCATTCTGGTGCTGCCTCTCTTGCTATTGAGGTAGCTGTTGAATGAAAACAACTGGTTCATTAACTAACTTTCCCCTTACTACTAAAAGGGCTTTGACAAAGGCTTGATTCTGATGCCATACGAATTTTACATGTGGGATGTACACAAAATCACATGAGGAATTTAGCAGTGCAAGTGTCACCTCTGCCTCTGTGTCTGGTTCACACCATGTTGGATCCACAGGGAAGTTTTTCTATTCCATGACACAGAAGTCCACTGAACCCCGAAAACAGCACTTCACTCGAAAGTGCTCTTAAGTACAAGAGACTATTTTATCTCTAGGGAGGTTAGTCTAGGAATTGATTAATGTTATGTACAACATGCATTTGCCTCCTGAGACATATAACTATCATCTGAGATTGGTGCATTGGTATGATTGCAAAAATAATTTCTGACCTTATTCATTTACCTGCCTCTGTCTTGATGCATGTTTGTACAACTAATTTTTTGACCTGATTAGCTCTTCCCAGTACTTTTTATGCTATCTCTTCCATGAACCTAGCTCAGCTTTGAAATGTGGTTTTTTTTTTTTTTTTTTTTTTTTTTGTGAGGATCAGCCAGTGACTGCCAGTTCAGGGGAGTCTAGTGCTACTAATTGCTACCAGCATTGATCTTAAGGCTCTTTCCCAATCTCATCTCTTTGCCAACTTTACTTTGTCATCTAAACTTTGCTGTGAGATGCTATTGCAACGACTTTCATAGGAACATTCTCCAGATATTGCTTACTTTTGGAACAAAAAGATTGTTGAGATTTGGGCCTTTCATGAATAAAGTCACCAGCCATGGCAAGGAGGTGACTGTTTCTCTGCACTTGTGTAAGGCAGGGTGAAGAGAATTCTTGAATCAAGAAGCCGTGCGTACCCAGCTTGGGAACTGTGCGTACCAAACTTGGGAATGGTGCTTTTTCAGCACAGGTACAAGGAACTTTTCTGAAGAAAAGTGTGTTTGCTCCCTAGGTTGTCCAGCAGAGAAGTGGTGATAACCACCTGACCAACAAAAGAGAAGCTCCGTTCTTGCTCTTCTCTCCTTAATCTTGCATCTTCATGTTTTGACTGTGAGTAAAAAAATGTATAGGCATCAAACATGTCGTGTAAGTAGAATCCAACTTTAGTCTTCCATCAGTGCAAAGCAGAACGTTTCCACTCTGTCACTGACAAGGTGAAAGCTATTGTAGAGTTTGACAGTTTAAATGCAAAATAAAATTAAACCCAAGCCAACTTTTCTCTTCCTTAGAGAAATCTCTAGAAACGTGCTAATGAGGTTTGTTCACCAGTCCAAAGTTAACGTTTGAACTTGAATAATTCAATTCACTGTTGACATTGTTCTGATCTTTTCTATCTCACTTAAATATAGTCCACTTAGTTATATTCAGTTTAACCCTGATTTGCTCCAAGTTCGTGGACTTTATGTACTAAAACTTGAACATTTGAACTGCAACAAAGTATGCCTGGTAATCAGATAGGTTTTACAATTAATTCGATGGCTTTTCCTGGTCATACTTGTGTGACATATTTGTGTGGAAACACTATGAATTCAAAGAGAAGAGTGCCTCCTTTTTTATGGCTCAAGGTTAAACTTCTTGCATAAATTTTGATGAAAAAATAATTTATATCAGATTAATCCTGTATTGGAAATGAAAGAGTAGTAGTAGCAAAATAATATCCGTTTAAGCTGTATTAGTAGAAATATATGTGCACAAATGAGACATGTCTCATTTTAAGCACCTCTTCCCCACTCCCATAAATTATTTCTCTGGCCTGCGAAATTTTCTCATATAGAAAGTACGAAGTGAAAAGCCAAGGAGACCACAGACCTGCAAGCATGATGGGCCTTTATTTAATTATTTTATGTTTATGGTGCCAAAGGAACAATGAGTTTATGAATGCGGGCCCATAAATCACATTGCTGTGAAAGCTGGAGCAGCAGGACGTGCTCTCTCTTCCTCTCATATGTAGTATATACCTTTCTTCAGAGAGAACTTTGAGGCGGTATAAATATGATTTGGCCTATTAAATTTGCTGTGCATGCTGTTCTGTTCCTCGGCCAAAGGAACGTGGTGAAAGGAAGAGGGATTTCATTTAAGTGATTTAAGGATAATTGCAAAAGAATTCCTATGGCTCATGTCCATACTGATGATAGTGGAATAACTCACTGCGTTTCTCCCGAGCTTGCAGAGGCAAAGAGAAGGGTCTTAAATCCATCTTCAGACTTCCCTCCATCCCCAGCTCTGACTGGAAGGTCCCCCAACCAGAAATGGTGAGAGGCTGCAAGCAAGACCATGTGATTGATAGGAACCCCTTTTCTGTCAGTGAGGGAGCCACGTGCAGTGTTCAGGAGCCATGATGCCTTTTTGGCTCATTTAGGCGTTTTAAGATGTGGAGCACTCAGAGCCTGCCCCTGTTACTGTAATCACTGTCTGCCCTGCTAACCTTGCTACACTGTCGCTGTTTCCCTAGCGGGCTATCTGTACTCTTACAATTTTTCTCCTTTCTTCAGATATTGTGCTGAATGAAGTATATGTTTATATAGCTATCCACAAAAAGCAAGAAGTTGCTAATGGTGATCTGGCATTATTTTTCACTGTAGTAGCTAGGATCTCTTTTCTATCCTAAGATACGTGTGGATTTTACCCTGAGACTTGGCCTTCTTTCAGTATTTGTATCTTTATGGCTGATCCAGGTAGAGACATGTTTTTTAGTAAGAGTAGAGCCGTCACTGCAGACAGAATTAAACTGCTATGAAGCTTCCTTAAGTTCTTAAAGTTTTTCCCCATTCACAGACTCATTCAAGGTATTTTGACATAAAGACAGTATTATATCATTGCAACTCTATTCCTACGCTGACTGCCTGAGGATTTTGCTGATGCAGTTGTAGTGTGGGAGTTAAATGGTGCAACTTTGGTGTCTGAGCAAGGGCTGAGGCTGTTGCTCTGGCATGTCGTAAAAGATGTCTAGGCGATTCAGCTTGCAGGTAAAAATCTACTTCTTGGTATAACTTAGGCCAGTTTTACTGCCACTGAGCTATTTAAATTAAAGGAAGAAGTGGTCTTCAAATCACAATGTATAGCTTATAATACCTACAAATATTTTGATTTTTTTAATAGACCTTATGGTGACTGTTCCTTATTTAAGACCTGAAAAGGCAATGTGATCTAAGGAGGTGTATTTGCCAAATGACTTCTGGGCTTGCAACCTGCCTATTTAGATGACCAAATTAAAGTTGTCCTTGCAATTTTGTTTGGTGCTGTGTGTATACATTATGCTGCAGTGCTGTATGACCACCGCTGCTTTATTCTCAGCACTTGTGCCTCAGTGCACCAGAGGAGTGGTGCTTAGGGGCTTGTGTACTGACTGCGGTGCTTGGGAGCTCATTCCTCATGTGCAGTGCAAGTTGAAGCAAACACCATCGTCAAGTGAGGGAGGGAGCCTGGATTGCAAAGGATAATTTTGTGCTGAAGGAAGTTGAATATGGCAATGGAGTATGTCTGTGCTCCTTATGCAGTCATTATGGTCATGGTACTTTAATAGGACTTTGTGTAAGGGGAGAGGTATGACACTTATTTATGTCCAGAAAGAGATCTAAGCCCCTACGGCGAACTCTGTCACATGGATTAGTATGATGTTTGTTCTTACTGTTCCTGAGCTGCCAGTGTCACCTCCAATAACACATAGCAACAGGATGTTGTTCAGCATGAATAGAAGAGCACTGATGATAGCCTCACAGATTTGAAATGTAGCAGTGCATGTGCTTCTATCAAGATTGATGGTATTGGATGCCTCTTCTTACACTCTCTGCTTGCTTGAGGAGCTATGGATGGTTTATCACTAATTTGAGCTGCATTCTATACTTGTCTCAAACTGCCCTAGGGATAAAATCAGCTTAGCTACATCTCTCCTATAAATAACACTTATCATTCAAATTTTGATTCTGACTTGTGAAGTTTTTGGCACTTAAATCTAGGGTTTTAAGAATAGGTGAATTTGCATTTTTTAGACAAACGTGGTGCTTCTTTCTCTGGAGCATCTCTCTTCTGTGATAGCTACTGTTGCTGCCTTATATTGCATATGTGAGGCCTGGTTGAAGGCAATGCTGCCTGCTTGTGTTTTCAGGAGCTTCTTTTTCTTGCCTTTTCAAACTCTCTTCAGACTCCACTAGGCTACAGTATACATTGAGATCTTTGAGAAGAGCAGGAACTTACTGATCCTCATTGCTAGACAAAATAGTAGCCCATATGGCTGGCCAGTTGTTCAAGACCTTACACCTCAGTATGGTGCATCCTAATTCCAACACCTCACTACTGGTGGCTGTTCATTGTAAGGACTCAATTAGACACAATTAGGATGTGTTAACCTTCCGTTCTCGGTCTTGGAGTTTTCTTTGTGCTGCTGAGAAAAAAGTCTGATGTATTCGGCTAAATGTTTTATTTGCTATGGGAATTTGCTTTGGCTAATGCAGTTTTTAAGACCTGTTGGTTCATTCAAAGGTCAAGGAACATTTATGTAAGAGAGTCTTCAATAACATTCCTTTAACTTGGCAAGTTGGAAAAGCCCAGCGCCAGTTTTTCTCCTCTTTTGAGTATTAAATTTTTGTATGGCTCCTTTTGACTTCCAACCAAACAGTGAAATTGTTTTCACAATCTGAAGGTAGCATCATGTAAAGATAGAGACACATACCTTATAACTCAGTTTCTGCTGATTTCTCCCTACCTCCCTGTTAATGAAGGTTAACCTATAACCCAGCACACTGATAGTTTTCAAATGAAATGTTATACAAAGATAAGATTTAGCTAAATTTACTTGTGTCCAGCTATCAGCTACCGTGATTTTTTTCGCACATCCAGCATTCTAAAGATAGCAGGTATGAAAAAAGTTGTTTTATTGTTTGTATGTATGTAACTGCCTCTCTTGAGTAAAGAATCCTTAGTATTTTGGGTTTTCTTTGCATTTGTCTGCACAAATGATCAAACCATTTGTCTCTTTTTTTTTTATGAATTTGAAAAGGTGGATAAATTCCAGATTATCCAGATTAAATGCATAACTTTAGGAAATATTTGAATTAATTTCTTTCCCTAGAAAAAGAGGCTGTGCAACCCCATCACGGGTTTTGATCACGGCATTTGGGATGCTGATGTACCTGACTTGCATCACATGACTTGAAGAAACAGAAAAAGCAGATGTCACTTCAGAGAGTCTTTTTAAATATTAAATACTCTTCCTCACACTTGTGTGTGCAATTACTATTTTCAATGAGTTAGTGTTTGCTTTTTTGAAGTTCAGGAGAACAAAAAGTGGAGGGCACATTGCTGAGAAGCAGGTTGAGATCTGCATTTGCTGCTAGTTACAAAAGGAACTTCAGGTACTGCAGAAGTGCCCAGAATAGCGCAACTTCTGATTCTCCCTTTCTGTTTTTGTCCTTTCCTTTGGGACACAATTATATTGTGGCTTTTATGACCCCAGTGTCTGGGCAGATCCTGCGCTATCCAAATGTGCACTGTGGCTTATAAAAACAAGAGTGTTTCATTATCATTCTGGAACAAAATGCCTCACGTACCCTTGTTGATGATAATGCTGCAGTGCAGAGGTCCCAGCAGTAACAGCAGGATCTTTTCTTCTTGTTCAGCTCCTACTTTCTTTGATTTGCCACAAATAGATTCAGTCAGTTTTCTTGAAGAACGAATCAGTGAAGAAGCAGTCCAACACTTATGTGCATACCCAGTCTGTAGTGTAAATATCACCAGAAACCAAACATTATGCAGCTGGAATTACTGCATGTTACCCAAACTGGAACTCAAACAGCCATATTCAACACAAACCTGGCCTTCAGCTGGGAAGGTAACACCCTTTGGCCGAGTCCTTGCTGTCACATAAAATGAGGTAGGTACTGTCCCCTGGCTTGGAGGCTGCATGCTGCAGCTCAGCTTGTATCCTTATAGCTAATCCCTTTCCTTCCCCAAAGGAGGATGGTTGCATCATCCTCCTTTGGGGAAGGTCCATTGTGAAAGGCTTTCTGAGTGATGGTGGAACATTATTCAGGAGAGTGGTAGTTGACATGGTCCAAAATTATGCCAGGGAGTGAGAAAGCAAACAATATGAATGATCATGTGCCAGTGTTGGAACCAGAAGTTCAGAACCTCTTAGTTCCTCTAAGTAACAGAGCCAAGTGTCCTCTGTGTGCTTATACAGCTGACACTGTCTCCTTCCTCAAATGGCTCCACTTAACAGGGAATTCTGAAGCACAAGAGTGGAGCCTGTGCTGCCTCACTGAAGAACGTGATGTGGTATGGAAGGTTTCCTGGCAGCCTTGGGGCTATGCAAAGAAGACTGGAAACAGTCAAGTGCCCTCTTAGCTTCTTGTGAAGGTTTGCAAGGACATTGGCACCAGTATGCAGCTGATACTCTCAAAGAGATTACTTAGGTGGTAGGTACTACCTACCTACTTAGGTGGTAGGTCATATTCATGAGCTAGAATGATGGGATGAGTGGGGCATCTCATAAAACATTCATGAAGGTGATGCTGGGATTTAAGAGATGAGTTCTTGAGTGATAGTTATTTGAAAAACTCTTGTACTCTCTATTTGAAGATGATGTTCAGGATGCAGCTGATAAGATGGAACAGTTACACTGATGAGAGAGACATAAATGATCTCTGAAATAAAAAAGTGGTGTCCCTTCCTTTCCTAGGGAAGCAGCAGAGGATTTCAGTGTTGCTTTGTGCCATAGCTGCTCAACGTCAGGTCAGGTCAGGATTTCTATCATTCGCCTGTGCTTTAGTTGACTTTTCATTTCCCTTGCTGCAGGCTTTCTAAACCAGTAATGCTGTCTGCAAGTGACAAAAACAGAGGAAGAGTCCAAGAGCTGTGGCTCATCATTCATACCTGAGGCAGAAGAGTCCTCTGCAGAAAAATGTAGGAAATTAAGCTTGAGCAACCACAGCTATCTGCTCAGGAGCACAAAGTTCCAGAGACAGTATGGCCCCAGGGACCCCTGACATTCAACTCTCATCAAGTTCACTTTAGGATTTCACTCCTCTGTGTCACCACTAACAAGTCACCAGCTTGTGAAGAAGAATCTTTTCTGACAAGCTTGCCAGGACACCTTGCTTGCACTGTCCCCAAGGGGCTAGTGAGAATGTGTTTTGCAGTGTGAGTCCTTCTGTACCTTAGCTGTATTCTCTTTTTTTTTAATTGCTTATTTGTCATTTTCCGATTTGTGTTGTACCTTTTACCTGCAAGAGCTTTCGCCCCCTATTTTGGAGCTGTCAGTTTTCAGAAAAAGAAGAAAAAGGTAAATGAAAATGAAATTTTTTTTTTTGTGCGTGTGATAAGTCCTGGGAGGGTAGAAAAAGTGGTTTGCAAGGCACTGAAAAGAGATCCATGTTGACCTTGAAACATTTCTGGCCATTTTGATCTTATTGTGGTGCCTGCTGTTCTACTTGGGGTGAATTAATCTCATCATTAGCTGTGTATGGTTGCTCAGGAAAAAGTGCTGTTCCGTTGATGGAACATTGTGAGACTCTTTGGGGCAAAGACATGTCCTCCTTGGTAATAGCATGTCCCAAGGGTGGCTGAGTTTTTCATTGCTATGAGGACATGGTTTGCCTTTAAATGATAAATTTAAGAAATACAAGTATTCTAAGTATATACTAAGTGCATGTACGTATATATATTTTACACACACCTGTATTTATGGTTTCCTCTGCTTTGTATCTGCTTTTGGAATTATGAAGAGCGTTCATGCATAGTTTACGAGTTTCCAAACCACTTGATGGCTCCTTGTGGTTCTTGTTAATGTACCTTACGCATATAAGAATGACAGTGAATCTTCCTCCAATGTGTTCTTATGAAACCTGAGCAGTTCTGTTTTGAAGAAAGGTTCCTCTTCCATCCAACTCTTCCAGTGAGCTCTAGGCTTCAAAAAGGAAACCTAGTGGATGAGCTGGGCTATCTCAAGGCAAGCATGTGAAAATCATGTTAAAATGGCTTTGTCTACGGTGAGGCTATGATGTGATTCAGGAAAGCTTTCAGAGAAACTACAACTGATAGGATTTGGGCTGTGCTTTCTAATGCTTCCACACATTATGGTCCTCTATGTGTGACATTAGAGTCCTCTCCTATGGAGCACTACCCTCATGTAAGGTTCATGGTTGCCCTTAGCAGTCCCACTGACACCTCAGAGCCTCAGTTACCGCAGAGGCAGAAGCCGTTTTCACTATGAATTTTTCTTGGCTTCATTATTCTTATGTCGTCATCATCCTGTAGTTAAAAGAGTATTTCTCCCTCCTTTTGCATTCCCTTTATGGCGTCTTTCAAGAAGCAAAATATCCTTTTGGCTGCTCCAAGAGTGCTCATCTTCCACTGCCTCCCTTTGTTACTGTAGTTTGTATCAGTGATGCTATCACCAGATAAGATGATATTAGAAGTAACTGGAAATTTTATTAGCCTATTAAGTGCATTGGCAAGAGAGGAGAAAATAGAGAAAAAAAGACACGTAGCTCCAAAGAGACCATAAAGGAGTATTTTATGCCCAGGATGTACAGATGGCAGTAAACTGCTGGGTGTTTTTTCCCCGTCACCTGAAGGAATGCCATGAAATGTGTTAGCCATTATGAAAACAGACCTTGCCTCTTGCTGGGTGCCCTATACATGTGCTGTTGTTTAAGAAAACCTGTGCTTGTGCTGCTGATCTGGTAGGGAGCTTCTGAGCAAACCATGCCATTTCTAATTGAACCAAGTATATTGTTGTATCGGGCAAAGAAATTTAGCTTTTCAGTACTCCAAAAGAAAGTTACTTGAATTGTTTCACATTTTCTCTCCTGCCAGTGAACTGGAAAAACTGTTTCATATTACTTTAATGTTAAGCCTCATTACAGTGCTCTGATAAAACCCTCAATTTTTTTTTTTTAGTGAAGACTTTGTGTGTTCGAGCTCTACTTTTCACACAGTTCTCAGCTGAGATTGAAACCATCCTGGGAAAGGTATCAGTAAGAGGTAGGACAGGAGGAAATGGGAAGGATAAGGGTGTCCTTCTGCTCTTCCAGTACGATGATGAGTTGACTTCCTATGATTATGAGCTGAAGTGAGGAAAATATGTCAGGAGGAATCACAGGGGATTACATGGTCCAGTGGGCTGAAAAGGAGTTCAAACAGATGTTCTCATGAAAAGCGTTTCTCTCTAAAAATGAATGTTTGTGCCCTTCTTCTTTCAGTCTATTAGGTGAAAACTAAATAACGCCTCAGAAAGTTTTCAGCTTAAATTTAAAGGAGAGAAAGTTGTACCCTGACCTATACCCTCACTGGATCTCTTTGTGGTTTGGGTTGGGTTAAATATTTGCAAACAGCTCCCGAAACAGCTTTGCTCTCAGTTCATTCCAGCGGCTTGTACAGCTCACCCTCCAAATTTAAAGACAGAAAGTGTGAGAGGAAAGGAAGCCTCTCCTGTGGGAGGTGCTGAGGACAAAGTCCATTTCTGTTTATTTCCATAACCCATCCTGGAAGGGATAATTCCTTTTTTTTTTTTTTTAGTGGGTCAATTTGGGTTTTCTCATAGGAATGGTGAGGGAATTTTAGTCACCGTAAGATTAAAAAACACCAACTTCCTAGCAACTGTGGCTACATCCCTGGGCTGTCTGAGCATGTTCCATTGCTGCTGTTCCATTTGAGCTGCTGTTTTTACCCCTTCCTAGCTGGACTAAAGCAGCCCAGGCGTTAGCAACCCCGGAGTTGCTTCTGCCCCGTAGAGCCAGCTGTAGCTTTCTGTCACGGTGCCAGTATTTCCACACGTAAGCAGGTGGCTTGCCAAGTATTTGTGGGACCCCGGTGGTCTCGTTCTCAACACACTGATAGAGCGAAATGAATTTTATTGTTTAATGCGTCCTTAGGAGCCAGCTGCGAGCTACCTGCCCTGCTTGCTGCAGCAAGCTGGGGGCTCCTGCAAGGACGCGGTCTCCAGCTGGGAGTCCTGAGGCAGCGCCCGGAAGAGGGCACCCCTGCCCAAAGGAGCGGGGAGGTTGGCATGGCTCACCAGCAAGTCAGCAGCATTCTCCTCTTGCCACCACAACTTGCAACAGGAGTCATGCACCTGATAACACGACAGTGGGGTAAAAGGGATTATTTTGCTAAAGTGGTGTGGCAGAAAGAGATTTCTTGCTTTTCAATTAAATACTTTTTAAAAAATATAAATCCTTTTAGAAGTAAAGATAAAAATGACACCTTCTGTGAAGGCTTTACCTACCCATGGTATATTCAAACTGTTTAAACTGAACAGAAATAATATTTGAGCAGGTCGTCTTTGCTGCCAAGCCTTCAAGAAAGTCAAACTGCTGAATTGATGCAAGTCTCTGGCTAAGCACCTCAAACCAACGTTTGCTGAAGTGATATACTAGGTTTAGATGGTATTAGTCTCTTCTGCAGGAGCAGAGAGAATATTTCCTTCATTTCATTTATTCTATTTATTTGATTTAGTCCAATAACTGGTTCTTTCACATCTGAGAAAATCAAGTGTAGACAGGACTTGCAAAGCAGGGAAGCTTGTTTTACTTGTCTGCTCTAGGATTAAAAACAAGCTGTGATACACCAATTCTGAAACTTGGAAAATTGTCCCAAAAATATTGTTTAATTCATTGACTACAAAAACATTTTCTTTAATACATAATTTGTTTCCCATTGCAAAACATAAATAGGAGATCTTTTTCTTACGCATATTTTTTTTTAAGCTACCACTTTTCTGAAACTGGCCTTCCATATTGTAATTCTCATTCCAGTTTTTGCTCAGGAGCAGACTGGATTGACAAGGGGCGGGGGGGGGAAAGCATTATTATGAAGTAATCCATCACTTTTAATTGAACCTTTCTTTAGAATCTTAATAATTAATAATAGATGGTCTGCCCTAGTTGACGTGTCCTCTTGTAATATGCTGTGTATTGATCATGTGATAATGATTCAATCCTTGAGAAGAAGGCAGCTCTGACTCACAGACATTTTCAGGGACTTAGCAATACTATATCCTAAAGGAACAGAAATTCTAGCATTGGATCCTGATTCTATACAACCTTTGTGTCATTTCCTTTCACTTTTAGGTCTCCTGCTTTGTTTTGCAGAAACTCTTTGTGCAATCCAAAAATAATTACTTACTGTGATTATAAATTATACATCCTAACTCTTTTTAAACTACTTGTTCATTTCTGCACTTATCACCAACAGGGGTGATGCCAGTTATCAATATTATGAGTTATGTAGGAAACCGAGCTGAGATATCCACATGCTGCATTTCAAGCTTAGATCTGAGATTCTTGGTCACTATTAAGCTAAGTTAGGTCTGATCCGACGCTTTACTGATCACCTTTTAATGCTTAGCACTCTCAAAAATTGTTGGTATGCATGGAAAAAAAAATCCACATGAAATAGATGAAGAACTGACCATTTTGATGTTTTAAAGGAGATTAGGAAAGAAGTATCTTCTGGTTTTCCTGAGGGAATTACAAATGTAAGAGTTGGCTTTTAGCCTGGAATTTTTTTTTTTCTTTTTTCTCAGTTCTTTCTGGACATCCTGTACGCTTCTTTTGGAAAAGGTTATGTGAATGGTGGTGTTGTAATGGTTATATAGCATATACAGAGCAGTGCTGCATACAGGTAATACTGGTGCCATAAATAACATCATGCTCTTGACACATGCAGCACCGAGCAAGCCTGACTGCCCCCAAGGCTTCCAGGGGGAAGCACTGTTGTAACTTGCTTTCTCTAAGACCTTTCAAAGATGCTATGTTGAAATGGGGGTCTCTGCTATTTGTGTTGGGGGGAATAAATATTCTTTCATCTGGAGGAGTCTATGAAAAACTAGTCAAACCTTTTTTCAGCTGAATCCTGAAAGAGTTAGAAGGGAAGGCTCTAGTGTGTCCCAAATAAATAAAGTGTTAACTCATGAAATGTTCTGATTTCAAAATGCCTATGGTTCTTCTAGAGATACTCTCTACTGTATTTTTCATTAAAATAATAAAATAAATGGGTATGTTTTTGTTAAAAATCTGTATTCAAAAGAATAGAGATACGTTACCATGCACAAGTGTTTTAGTTGTCACCACTTATTAAGAAAGGCAATTTTCAGGCACTTGACCATTTATCTAAATTATAAATCAGATCTCTTAATCCTTTGTTCTCAGGTGGGACATGTGAGAGCAGTAGTTTCAGTAGTTTCTGCTTTTTAGTTGTGCAAGAAGTGCTGTGATTTATAACCTTTTTTTTTCTTTTTTTTTTAAAGACATTTTTGGTGTTTCCAAGATCCACTTCCTGCCTGAGCTGGAGATTTGAAGGTCAGGAGTTGCTAAAAGGGAAACAGTGAAGACAAAATATACTAAGAGTCTTTTGGAACTTCTTCATAAAAGTATTTTTCATTAAAAATGTTTTTGTAGAGAATGTGCTACACAGAAAGGTCAACATTTTTATTTTATACAATAATTTTATAAAACACATCCATATCCAGGAGCAAATATCATGGTTTACTTCCAACTGAAGCCTATCTTAAAGCACACTACTCCTCTTGGTATATTTAAGACTAAAACAGAATTTTTTGTTAGAAAGTAGTTTAAATTCTGCATGCATATCTGGCAATTTTCACATGCCTCATAAAATGTCGAAAAGAGATCTAAATCACAAGTCTGTGGCACAGGAGCAATTTCACCCTACAGCTGAAGGAGAAGTTCGGGAAGCTGTTCTGATTCACCCAAACATGTTCAGGGAATGGCCATGACGAGGCCCTGCGATGCATCACCTTGGTCCTGCATGCGTGGAGCCTCCCCAGGCTTTCAGGAAGGGTTTGCTGCTCTGGAAGGGCAGGCCGTGTGTGTGATCAGTGCTTGCTCAGAAGGTTCCTCAGTCAGCTGGCTTTGCTCTGTCCGTTCTAGACACATTAGTTATCGAACGTGCCAGTGCCAGTCTGAAATGTGTGCCTTTTTTCCCCACAGCTCCCCAAAGAGCTGTGGGGAGGCATGCTAATTGAGTGCAACTGGCATTTCAGAAAAGGAGATAATTCAATATACATTCTGGCTGTTTCCAAGGAAAATATTTTCCAAGGAAAATAAATCATGCAGTCAGTTGTGTGTTCCAGTGCAAATAGGGATAGGGACCAGAAGATGTAGCAGAAGGCAGAGCCGGCAACAGAGAGTCTTGAGTAGGAGCGGGCCCACAAGCTTGGCAGGTAGCCAGAGAAGATGTGATTGAAGGGAGAAGAAACCTTTGGAGAAGGAGGATTTGCACCCTCCTGTTCTTGACTTGCGTGCAGTCTGGAAAGCTGTAAGCAGCTCGCAGGGCAAAGGAGGTTTTGATCCCTTTACTTCATAGAACTGCCTTGGTCTGCATAGTACCTTGGCTTGTGTTTTGATTAGCAGAGAAATAGGGAGTTGTTACTGTCCAGAGCTTGCCCGGGTCTGAAGACGGGGAAGATAATTGTATAAACCCGAATGGTTATGTAGAGGTAATCCGGTGCTGAGCTGACTGAGCTCAGGTCACTGTTCGCTGGCGTGTGGCAGACCTACTGGCATGTAGATTGGTAGCAGTGGATCTGGAGGAGTAGTGGCTGGGGCTAACCGTGGCATGAGGAGAGTGGAGTTAGGTGGCAGCCTGCCCTAGGGGCTGGGGATTATGCCCTTGGAGAGTCTGAGCTCCTTCCAGGCTGAAAGTATGGTCTTGGACTGCAAAGCTAGTGCAAGTAGATCTTGCTTAATGCAAGATCTACATCTAAATGTAAAATTGGCCAACATACGGAAGAAATAGCTTGTGTTCTGTAGCTGTCATGGTGTCTATCTTGCTTGAGCACTGACTGGAGAGGCAGGGAACAGGATAATACACTACTAGCTGTAACGGGTAATGGTTTCAGTAAACTAAGGATAAAATTATGTCAGTGCATACCCTGATTCATTCATATTATTCAGATGTTTTGGGATCTATGCACTTCATTTCCTGAAGAAGAGCGGTATCTCAATGTGACTTAAGTGTTGATTAAGTGATTTCTGCCAGTGAATTTAGTTCCCTGCTTGATAAGGCATATCTGTATGTTAACGGCACCATAAAGAATACTCTGCTTCTTACAGTCAGGTGAGTAAGTATCAGTTAGTTTTATACTGAAGTTGTTATTCCCTAACAAGCAGTGTTTCATGTTGAGGATTGTAAACATTTTTTTCAGTTTTCTTGAAGCAATTTCTTTGCTGTTACCTTGTGCCTCTCATTTGGAGCAAAGCTTCCAAGCCATTCCAACCATTTTTCTAACCTCTGCTAGAACATTTAATGAACGCAGTCTGCAGAGGCAGTTAGCTTAGCCAAAAAAGATGTTTTCATCCCTCCGTGCACTGTTTTTATCAGTCTCCAGATAGAGCACACTATCAGACACTATAGTTTTACCTTTATGTGTAGCTAATATTTCTTCAGTAATAATATTTACAGCATTCGTATTTTACTGTGAAAGGGATTCTTGAACATGCTGCAATCCACAGGTCTTAGTAAAACAAACTAGTATCTTTTGAAGAAAAGTATGTCAGCTAGTACGGAAAGAGAAACTTAGAAACTAATATTAGCCAGTGTATTTTTTAACTTCAGCAGGGAAGAGAAGGACTAGGTCTATGTGTTGCACTAGAAAATCTGTGGCCTGAAGAGGAGAAAAGGGAAGGTGGGGAATGAAAGGTTTAAAATAAAGCAGAGCATAAAGCATATTTTTTTTACATTTAAATCATGGAGGGCAGTAGATCATAAGAAGGTACTTTGTGTTTCTTCCTGTTATGTATGATGATGCCAATCTTAAAACACTATCTTCCTGTCTCAAAATGATGCAGAATATAGCTCTAGACTTAAAATTATCACCAAAAAATCCAGTAAATAGGACAGTCTTTTATTAAGTTTCATTAAAGAAATAATATATCTGTCTGGTATGGCAATATCTAACTTACCTTTATTCAAGTGAAGATTTTATAGAGAGATTTTGTTTATTTTAATAGCAGTGATTTTCTGTAGTATTCAGTCATGTTACTTTTAAGGCCTAGCATTATGCAAACTCATAGGTTACAGGTAATTGCCAGGCATTGGTGAGAAGACAAGTATTTCTGCTTGCTACAGAATGAGCAATGGGATGCTGCAAAGAAAGGATATTTGGCATCAAAAATACAGATGTGCAGCTACATACAAGTTTTGCCCGTGTTCAATCTGAGCATCAAGACTTTTTCGTATGCAAAGGGCCACTGATGTCCAGACTGGAACTGAAGATAGCTTATGCCGTGAGTGCTGGTAAGTACATGCACCTTTTCTATGTTGATCTGGGTTTGGAATTAGCAAGGGTTTTAAAGGTGAGGACCTGAGCAAAGTCAACTTGAATGAACTTCAGAATGACAATGTAAAAGAAATAGTCTACACAGGTTAACTTACTGAATATAAAATGGACAGCATGGTGCATTGCTGACAGCCATAGAGATTGCACTACCCTTAGTCAAAGGGACTGAGATGAGTTGTCTCTCTGAGATTCAGTTGATGGAATTAGAAGATTAATTTACAAGTGCTAGCACAAGAGTCTGAATGGGAATTGTGATTAAAAGATCTTGCTCTTTTCCTGAAGTAACATAGCACAGAGATACTGGTCTTGTTTTTTGAAGTATCAGGGAAAGAATATGTGGAGAATGGCATTTATTATTCTCAAAGCGGCCATGAAGCAGAATAAAACAAGGGATGAGACCTAGAGTTTCAAGTTCTATTTCTGTTCCTGCTTGTAAAATGGCAGTGTTGAGTAATGAATACTTTGTACTGAAACTTTGGAAACTGTTCAGCTGGAACCATCGCTAGAGATAGGGCAAGGAAGGGGGACATCGGGAAATCTCATTTAATGAGCATCTCAAGACTGGACTCAAATACAATCTAACAAAAAGAACACCTCATGCACTAATTTCCAAGGTTTTCTCATTGCCTGCTGAAATGGACTTAAATGGCAAAAACTGTGTTCACCTGCATGCATCTGTGTGGTTGTGCATGGTTGAGAACAGAGGTTCTCGCTCTCCTCCGCTCCAGGCAACCTTTGCTCAGGCATGGACGCTGAGCACAGCTCTCCTCGCTTTGCCTCCTGCCTGTGGAGTTCACTGTCCTCAGGTGCTCTGCATGGAAATGACAACACAGTGCGCTGCAATCTGGATCTTCCTGTGTGCCAATGTAGTGTTTAAGAGGGAACCAAAGATGACCTATGTCATTGTAACTGTATTATAAATGGGATAATACAAGTTAACATCAGCCTATGCCTTAATATCTATAAAAACCTGGGAAGTGGATGAGAGAGAAAATCCTACTTTCCACACTGGGGGCCTGGCTTGATTGCTGGAACCGGCATATCACACTCTTGCCAAAGATAGCAGATGATTTCCAATGGCCGCACCTATTTAGGATTGTTATTTTATGTCTCATCTATAAATGGATAGGATAAATGTTGTTCTGCTTCAGAAAAATACAACAGGCGTTGTAAATGCTTCCAAAACTAACATGTCTTTAGAAAAATAACCATGTTCTGCAGAGTAGCAGCCACAAGCTTTTTATTGGTCTAATGCTTTGATAATGTGACTGTTGTTAATTCCTTTGGTATTTATAGTATTGACTCTAGTTGTAACAGCTATAACATGCACACTGTCATGAGTAACATGCAGCTCCAGATTAAACTGTCTTTTTGAGCATGGCCTTGCACTCAAAAACTCAGGCTGTGTTTTTGAGCTTAGGCAGAGGCTACTCATGTCACAGGCTGAAGGTCTTGCTGAAGGTCACTACCTTCAGGTCATGTTACTACTTCACCATCATTCTGGCAGTAGGTCCAGAACCAGCAGACTTTGTGTTACTAGGTATTACTTTTTGATTCTTTTATTCATTCATAATCCGTTCTCCAAAAGCAGCAACATATAGAGTTGTGTAAGTAATAGAATTTACGCAGTAGTTTGGCTTCACCCAAATTAGGTTTCCCATTTAGACAACTGTAATAAAGCCAAAGAAGCAAAGAAAATGATTCCTGAAAAAGATGTCTTGCTGCAGTTTACATTATTGCCTAATTAAAGGTTTGACTTATTGAATTTATGTAACCATTGTATAGGTTTGCAACAATGTCACGTTTTGTAGTGTGCTTTCCAGCATTTTTTCCGAATTGCCATTCTTCGTACTAGCTTGGAGTCTGAATCCAGACTGGCACTCGTGGTGTTAACAAAAGCAATCTAGATTTTTGATGTGTGTTGTGAAATAGTTTCTAATTTTCAATAGTTATCTTTGGTTTTTAGGCATTTGCGGTTAGAGCTTTCTTAGTGTGTTCACAAGAACAGTGTCAAAATAGGCCAACTTACTCATTTAGATCCTGGAATATTATTACTGCCCCCAAAATTCAACCAACATCATGAAACCACAAGATTCAAATGAACAATAGGACTTTTTTGGCAAAAAGATTTGTTCCTAACCCCAAAGGATGTCATTTGTTGTGCTTCAGAGCATAATGGGGAGGAGAATTCTGTCCTAAAACCCATTGCTTTGCATCCAGTCTCAAGGGAGAGCTTGTCTTTGACCCCATGAAGCAGAGTGGCAGCTTCTACCAATGTAAACTCAGTTGTTAGAGTGGACAACTTTACAGACGGGTAAATACATATCCCTGAGGTAGCTGTCAGCCAGAACATCCCTCTCTGGAAAAGCTTCCTCCTTGCAGTAAAATAGACAGTGAGATTACCAGAGAACCTCCACCTGAAAGGTGGATCTTAGGATCCTAGGCCTTCAGCTAAAGCTCTCTTTCCAAAAAGGAAGGAAAAGGACTGGTGTAGTGGTCTCGTATGGAATGAACATTTCTTGGCTGTGTACAAATTGTTTCAAAGAAACATTTGGAAAAGTTCTTTGCAGCATTTTTATTCTGTTTTTCTTCATCAGTTTCATTGCCAAAATAATTTAATGTGGGTTGAATAGTTGCTCTCATTCTGTTTGACTTGAGTATCTCATCTCAACAAATGCCTCTTTTATCTGTTATGCAATTCAGAATCTTCATTGGGAGAGTAATGTCTACAACTTTATTGTGCCCTAATCCTGACAGCTTTAAGGCAATCCATCCTGTTGCTCAGGAATCTTTAAACTACTTGGCCACAGTAAACAGCGGCAGCCTTTCCCTAGCTGAACTGTGGTGATTAGAGAGGGTGGTGGAAGAAATCCTAGCAAGCTACAGAATATAGCAAATTCGCTTAAATATCAGTTGTTAAAGATTTGGTAGTTTTTCTGGAGCACCAAACCCCATAATGATTCAGAATCTTTGGGAATGGAAGCTGTGTTTTGAAGAACAGAACAGATACTAGGACAGATAGTTGTCCATCTGGCCTAATATGTCATTTGCAATGGAAGCATCACTGAGTGCTTTGGGGCAAGATGTTAATCCTCCTCCCCTCAATGTGCTTAATTATGTAATACTACATCCATGGCGGGGTTGGAGCAGAAGGGATTTCTTTCTGATTCCAGCTGATGATCAGCTTATGCCTTGATAATAAGGATTGATAGCCCTAATAATTTTTATGTTAGCTGAAAGCACTTATTTTTTCTTTTTCTTTTTTTTTTTTGTAGTGGAATTTGTTTTGCACATGTCAGACAGATGGGGTGGAATCTTATAAATATTCCAACAGCTTTTTAAATTTTACCAGCTAGTTCCTCTCAGTAGTCTAATTCACTCTTCCACAAGTCTTATAAATTTGCCTAAACCACAACTGAACTGATCCTCTCACATCGCAGTAAGATGTGAATCTTTTCATCTATAATGAATAAAGTCCCATTACATCTAATAAGATTGACCCTAATCCCCCTACACATAACACACAACCCTCCATCTGTACAGATTTCAGTGTATAAGTAATATTCTCCTTTGCTCTCAAAAGTCTCTAAGTTGGGGAGATGTGGAATTTTCTGATGGCACCCAGCTCTGAAGCTTTTGTGGTTAATGTGAGCGGCCACCATGAGCGCAAGAGCATCTTTATTTGCTGGCTCCATTCCAGACAGACACAGAAAAGTTGTGATAGACCTTTGCTGGTCTGCCAGGACTCCCTCCAAGATTTTTGTTTATCAGATGTGTTCTACAGGGCTAGAAGAATCATTGCTGGTTGGGGTTGATTATCTTGGGTTTCAATGCAGAAGCAAGTTCTTGATCTCCCCTTATAATTTTATTGTGCTTTCATGTCTTCCTATTTATTTGGATTCCTTCCAGTTTAGTCTAAGCAACAGCTGTGGGTAATTGCATTTCCTCATTAAGCATGTTTTGTAAAGTGTTATTACTGCATCCAATTTTAAGTTTTTAAATGATACTCTAATCACAGTTGTCCATTCCAGATTATTAACCAGTGTGTCTGAATGCGGCAAATACTTGGGCTACATTGTGAATGAGCAGACAGAGTTATTTATGTCTCACTTGTGCTTTCTTCCTCACGGTGCCTTTGACTGAAGCATCTGAGCAGCTCTATTTGAAAGCCAAAGTCAATGTCTTCTCGACCCACAAGACAGTGCAGGGTTGGACAAAGCTAAATGTCTCAAGACTTCAGGATCGGCCTGCTTATGTAGGAGACAAACAATATCAAAATGTTTTGTAATATTGACAGCACACACTTCAATCTTGCCCTAGGTCTTCAAGATCAAAAGAAAAATTTGTCATTGACAACTGTATCTTAAGTGTTGCTAGCTTTACAGGCAGACTTCCAGCTGTCCAAATGAGATCAAAGGTGCCTGAGGAGTCTGGCTGTCTACATCCTGGATGCTCAAAACCACTGAGACAGCATGGCTACAATGCTGTGGGGCAGCCACATGGCACTCCTTCATCTCAGGACTTCGGAGTGACCATTCGGTTTAGTGGTGGTAGCAGTGCTGCAAGGCTGTTCCTAGGAAGGAACTTCATTGCATGACATCTTTTATCTGGACTTTTTTTTTCCAAAACATGGTGGTTGGCTGAGGGAGGTTCCTTGGGAATCTTCCCGTGAAAGCAGAGGGTACGGGTGGCTTTCTCAAGACAAAAGAACAGCAGAATTCTCTGCGTGCACCCTCCTGGCTCATCAGAAGTGCCGACTTAAGCAGCTTTCTGTAAGTTCTCTAAACGATGAAGATATGACCTGCCAGATACTTGGTATTTGCAGTAGAATAGCAGTGTCCACAGGCAGTTACCATGTTTCACCTGGAGGCTGTGGCTTTGAAAGATGTTCTTAATAATTCCTTGTAACGTGCAGGAATCTCTTCAGACTTGTATCAGAACCAGACTCATGTATCCGGTTCTGAGTCAGATACTGATTTTTCATTTGCAAATAGTTGCGAACATACCTGATTTTAAAATTCCCATGAATGTTTAGAAATTCTTCTGAGAGATATTGCTTGGCTTTCTGATAACAAATAAAAGTTATAGTTTTTTTCACCCACTTCTCAATCATTGCACTCATAATGAGGCCTGGTGTTGTTTTCATATAGTTTTCTTGAGTTCTTTGCCTTCCTTTCCTGTCAAATAAGAAGCACATGGGAGACTTCATATTTTTATGGCAGAATTGAAGATGTGGTAGAGCATGAACTTGCTTGCCTCTCTGCAGCATGTGTTGCATTCACAGACCATGAAGAGGGTTTGTGTTCTACCAGAGCCACAAAACCATTGCCAGGTTTGAACTTGGTGGACTAATTTTCATTTTCAGTGTGATTCTATTATCAGCCTGCAAAACAGTCCTTTCATACGCCAAATGTGGCCCTCAGCTCGCGCTGCTACTAGGATTGGCAGGCGCCCCAGGAATCTCATGTTCTGTCGTAATTCCAGCATTCCCCAGCAATTCAGTTATTTCTTAGAAAAATGAGTTCCACTTGAAATTAAACTCTGGTCATGATAGTGCACATTTATGTAGGAACTTTCCCCTTGAAGGATCCCGGCTTAGGTTACCAGCAGTGTACTTGGTCGACTTCCTCCTTGGCCCCTTATTAAGACCCATCTGACGATGGGATGCGATCCGTGCCCCAGAGCTGGCTGTGGGTTTCGCGTGTGTGCCGCACATTCACGGCAAGCACTTCAGCAGAACCCAGCAGGAACGCGACCAGCACTTCGGGTCAGGAAGCAGAAGTCTTCTGAAAGCAAACACAGAATTTTTGGAGAAGGCAGAAGACGTGTTCCCCCTCCCCTCTTTTTTTGATAAGTGCAGTATATTCTTCATGATCACATTTGGTGAAAATCACTGTCTTATCTCTCATCCAAAGTCAGCAATTTTCCACTGGATTTAATAAGATATGTGGCTATTTGAAGTACTCATTTTGAATAAAAAACTAAATTTCCTAAACCTAGTATTGTCAAAAAAGTGGAGTCACCTGGAATTCAGGACTTCTTTGAAATGTAACCTATACAGAGTAGGATCAGCTGAAAAGAAGCCAGACTGTTGTCTTCCACAGTAAGCAGGGCCTTCCTCTTCAGTGTGCCGCCTATACACATCACCCCACCTAATGCTCTGGTGTTTCTGTTCATCACTTAGATGTTTAGGGAGACTTACCTGTGTTTACAGGTATGTAAGGATGCAGTAATACAGACCACTGTAGAGTCATTGTTGAGGCTTCCTAGATCAAGTGACTCTGGGATTGTTTTCTTTTTTTGCCTTTTTTGCATGATTGGAAGTTTATCCTTGTGAAAACTCTGGGCAACCTCTTTAGATTATCCAACTTTTTCAGTTATTGCTAGGGTAGGAGAAGGTGTTAAGAGAAGGAAAAGAAAAAGATAAAAACAAAGAATTTTCAGATTTGGGTCTGATAGGTTATTAAGTTCCTTGTATTTCTTTGTAACCTGAAATATTTCCAAGTCATTTATTGGTGTTTCTCAGTATATTCATTTGAGCTGGGTTTATGACAAAAGCTTTGAGAGGTGGCTGAGGATATAAACTGATAAAATGATATAATGTGGTTTTTTTTTTGGTCTGTTCTCAGATCGGCATTATGGAATTGTTTTTATTTCCTTGTGGTGATTCTTTTCAAGTATATAAGAAAATGTTTTTTGTTATTTTATAAGTACTAATTTTAGTTATTTTATAAATGCTAATTTCCTTGTCAGCTTTAAGCTGTAAGAATACATTCTTTCAGGCAAGCTACTTGCTTAGGCATATTTATGCATTTATTTATCCTGACACTATGTGACACCAATATGAGGCACAGCATCTAAAATTTTACAGCAAATTATGCGTTTCACTTTGCAAGATCCAGATGAATAATTCTCTATCAGTAAAACACTTGTGCTCTTAATTGTGTGATTTGCGAGGCCTGGCAGTATGCAAAGCAAAAGTCCCATTTGTTTTATGTGGAAACTTAACTGCTCTAAGAATCAGCTAGAGCAAAGCTGGAAAATATGATAATGATATTTTCGTAGCGCTGCTCAAGCAGGGCCAGCCCAGGTGGCACCACGCTTCGTGCCGAGCATCCAGGAGTGCACGCTGCCAAATTGTACAGGGCCTCCTCTTGCTGCTGGAAACTGGAGGAAGACCAGGGCAGCCCTTATTCCAGTCCTAGCCACATTCCCTGGCCCTGAGTTAGGGTGGCTTTTGTGATCAGTGATTGGGCTAGAATGGGACTGTAAATTGGTGAGGAGTTTCACAAAAGGTTTAAGACATAAGGGAGGTCATGCAGGTCATTTCTAATCTGTCACATGTGAGTAATGTCACATTTCTAATCTGCTGCATCCATAAATGCATAATAGAATTTATTTATCAGTTAATGCAAATAGCTTGCAATTTTGCTGCTTAAAAATTCAGAGTGGTCATTCTCGGGCAGTCACAAAGTGAATAAAGAATTTCCCATGCAGCTTGCAATGGCATTTGGAGACTTTACATGTTCCTTATACAGATAAAAATCCTAGCCACATTGGTGGCAGTTGTGTGACAGGACTAGCAGGACTACAGAATCATGTCTTTGTGCACCCGAGTCCAAAGCCGCCTGTAGACTGATGCTAGTGGACAAACTTTATTAAGTAGCAGAGTCTGCAGCAGCAGGAAGCCTAACCCATAATGATTAACTGTCTTTGCTGGGGTATGAAACATATGCATAGTATAGTCTCCATCTCCACTCCCTATAACCAAAACCTTTGGGGTTCCTTGCTACACCTAGGAGAGATTTCTACACAGCAGTCTCTTTATTGGTATTTTATTTGGCCTGGGTAGCCGGAAGGAGGCTTGCTTCTCACCACGGAGAGCCATGCAGCAGGGAGACAAGTTAGCTTCCAGCATCTACAAATATCCCGCTTGTCCTTGCTAAAACCACATCCCAGCTACTCACTAAAAGGCCCCTTTTCTCACAAGTATTGCAAACATGTGAGTTGTCAGCAGCCATGCTTTTCTCTGACATACTTTCTATCAGTCCAGGAGGATCAGGAGCTTGATTGGCAGGTCTAATATGGACTGTGGCATTTGAAATTATTGTCTATCCTTGTCTTGTGTGTGTGCTGCTGTTCTCAGACCTCCTACCTCCTTAGCTCCTTGGAAACTGCTACAGAGTTGCTCTCTAAAAGGTAGTCGTCAGGTGTCCTGCGTGGTGAGCTGTGTGGTCCTGGTTAAACATACGCCTGGCCACAAGATGTATGAGATTCTGTAGGGCTGGAGACTTTGAGATTATTGTCCATTTGGTTGTAGTGATTTCCAGTTTGGGTAAGCTATGAAGCAGATACAATCATTAAAGCTTTCTTCTGTGCAATATTACAGTTATGGCATTTAGTCGTCTTCTGCTTGTCTTCTGTGCAGCACTGAAAAGCATTTTCTGATGCTTGCAATAGAGTAGATGTCATTTGAACTGTAATTTTAAAGTTGCTCCTTTCTCCATGCTCTACAAGCTTAAAAGGGATAATCAAATTTGTTGTTGCTTGTTTGTAGGACTTGATGATGAATAAAGAATCCTGGAGATAAGCTTGAGCCTCTGGGAGGCTCAGACTCATGCCAGAGGCCATCAGTAGGTGATCTAGTTGTGAATTAGTGTTTATTAGTGTGTATTTTTGAAAAATAGGAAAAACAGAAAGGATTTACTTCAGTATTTTTTTTTCCTTGAAAACAGGTTCTCTCATGCTTCCTTCTCAAGAAAAGAAAGGGCTGTTCTAATGACGAACTGCAAGTGAAAAGGTGTGTCTCTACCCTAGGAGCTTCACAATAGCAGCCGCCTCGGAGGTGGGTGCTATGGAGCAACAGGAACTCATGCACATGGAATAGACTGAATACGGTCAGGGCACTAGAGTGAGAGAGCAGGGTTTCAGTTTGCGAGTCATGGGCAATGTGCAACTTGGGAATTTTTTGATGCACCAGAAAATTAAAAAGTTTCAAAGAGGCAGGAAGGACAGGGTATTTCATGGACCGGTTTTAGACTTCTGAATACCAGTATGGCACTTGTAATACCTTCCTCTAGTCATTTTTGTTAAAAGATAGAGCAACTCCAGCAGCAGTGAGGGCATCTAGTTGTTCATTCATTTTTGCTCAGAGCAAAAAGCTATTTCTTCCATTTCTAGCACCATTTGCATGTATATTATCTTAGTTTTCACTCATTAGCTATGCTAGATAAAGTATCTAGCATCAGGTAACTGAGAGGGTAGTGTCCCCATCCCAGTGCACTGGCATATTTTGGGGATGGGCAAGGGTGAAAACATGTGGTCTGAGTCTGGTTTGGGACTGGGTTTACTACAGTTGGACTGTCCGGGCTGCAGGAGCGGAATCGAAGTAGCTGAGAGTCTGTCATCAGTGTGGTCATGACAAGTTCCTGGCCCCCTCCTGACTTGATTATGCGGTGTTGTGAATCTCAGTCATACTCAGGAAGAGCCTTTAACCTCCTCCTCCTGCTTGCTGGCCACGGGAAGACTCAGGGAAACAGGTAGCTGAGTTTTTAGTGGTAGAATTGTGACAAGTTTCTAATGGATCGTGTTAATCTCGCCAATATTCCCTCTCCTTTGCTGCTAGGGAGTTTTGCTTTAAGTAGCTTAGGTAGAGCTGTGTTGCTCTGTGGAGCTGTGTGGAGATTAAAACACACCCAGTAGAAATAGGTTTTTTGGGTGACTTCATCAACAAGCGTTCAGAGTCGAGCTGGTTTAGTTGTTTTTCAAGCGCCTGAGAGCTATTTGCATCCTCAGCCAGCAGCGACAGGGGAACATTCCTTCAGCCACTGCACGCGGCAGAATCGCTTCTCCAAAGTGTCAGAATGTGCAGCCGCTCCAGGCATCCGAACTGCTGGAAAAAAGTAGAGGCCAAATGTCATTGCTTTTAAAATCCAAGTGCTCTAAACTTACTAGGACTTAAGTATTTGAAGTAGCTGCAACTCGCACTTAATTTGTAATTAATGAGAGCCATTAATGCAGATGCAAATAGAACGAGAACGCTGACACACAAATACTTGGACGTAGGTGGCAAGGATGCTTTTCAGCCCGTACAAAATTCTAGTATTGCAGTAACAGACCTTTCCCTTTTGCTCTCAGAGCATGTCAGCAAGCAGTGCGTTGCTGCAGCAGGATAGGTTAAGGCAGTGAATAAAGCAAGATTAGAAGACATGGTGGCAGAAGACTGAAGCATTTGACCTTCGTTTTGATAATCAGGCAGTTCCAGGATTTCAGGGTGAATTTCTATTCACTAGCACTTGCAAATAGTTACCTTAAAAAAAAAAAAAAAAAAAAGGAACAAAGAGGTTTCAGATGTCACATTGGTATTCCAGGAAACCTGCCAAGTCTCCAGAAAATTGAACTTAGTAACTAAAACTATTAAAATCCAAAACTTTTATAGAATTTTCATTTTATTATGCTTTCATCCTAAGGTATTTAATAGAATACATGTTACATAGAGCACATTGGACACTTTTCAGGCTTTATCTACTTGATCCCTGTTTTTGTAACTAGGTGGAGGAGGAGGAAGTAAATACACCAGCTTCTTGCAAGACTTTTTCTTTTCAAAAGTAGTTAAACAAACTGAATGAAATAACTTTCCCAAATATTACTCTTGATCTGACTGCTAGGACTTCAGTTAATACTTTCCTTTTGTGAAAGAAAATCGTGGGGCAAGAAAGGAAGAGAGAGTCTCCTGGGATGAAGTAAGTTTTGCCTATTAGCAGTTTTATTTGAAAGTTAAAGGAACGGCATTCTTCCCTAATAAATCCAAAAGCAGTGATGTAATAAAAAGTGAGACAATAAAATCAAATCAAGCGAGAGTCTGAATGGAGAGACTGGACCAAGACCCCAGATTCTCGAGTTCTGTCTCTGAATTATTTTATGGCATTGGTAAGTGAGGCCAAATGCTTTCCTCAACCTGTAGCCCACATAGGAAGAGCAGGGAGGATGCTAGGCTGCACCAAAGCCCAAGCTCTCCCCGGTCTTCATTTCAGTGACACCACTCTTCACCTGTGGGACAGCCTGCGAGGGGCTGTATTGCTTTCTAGTGCTGTGACAGATGTTTCTGTCACAAAGCAAGTAATAAAAACAGAAAGAAGCTGAGAGTGAACATGGAGTTCCCTGCAGCACCACCCTCACAGGGCCAAATCCTTCCAGAGACAAATGGTGCATTGGGCAGATACTCTGAGCTAGTCTTGCTATCCCTAAGTGTAAATATTTGGGAGCATTGCCAGATAAGCAGGCATTGGGGTCACCGGATCTTCTTGCGCCTGGCCCTGCAGACTCCTCAGATCTTTAGTGCAGAAATTCATGCAACTGCCTGAGATAAAGGACCTGACCTGGCTGTCAAATAACCCTTTCTGGAAAATATTTCAGTCGGATCAGCTCCTTGATGAGGTTTATGTTGTGGTTTCCAATTAGGTGGATTGACACGATGTGGAGGTTGCATGGAAAGATGTCTCAGCAACTGTAATGGGGGTCGCTTCAGCAGAGCCATGCGTTCTGCTGTGCTCTTCAGTGCAGGGTCCACCTTGGCACAAGCAATTTTCAGGAGATGCTCTTCATGAGCCCTGTGCTTGTGGCACAGAAAATTGCTTTCTTTTGGCCCAAGTGTTGCAGTCTCGGTGGCCTGGTAGACTCTGCAGCAGTGGCACATGGCTGCTTCCTTGTAGCACTGAGTGCTTGGGGTGAGAGTTACTTGTCTACTCTGGGCAGCCCTGAAAATGTGGACCTCGTTCCCTCTGCAGTTATGAAATGTCGACCAATTCCTCTTTTTTTAAGCGGTGGAAAAGCATGAAATCATAGCCACATTGGCTGGAGTTATTATTCATTTAACAGTTAAACTTCCATTATGTTTTACTGTTTGCTACATGCCATTTTTATGGGCTTCGGTTTTATGTATTTTGCAGTTAACTGTTTGAAAGGAGAAAGAAGTGATTTACCAGGACTGTGCCTTTTTCTCTACTAATTCTGTGCTTTTCTTGTTGCTAGGATGGTATTTAATTCACCTTGCATGTGAGCATATTGTAAAATCCAGTTCTATAAAGTTTGACTGTTTCATTGTTTGTAAGACACCCCTGGAAAAAAATGACTGTTCATGGGTTGTGCTAAATTGGCCCTATACGTGGATGCAAACTTAGTTGTACCTACTGTAAGAGATTGCTTAGAGTCTTACGGTGTTTCATTGTTACAAATGTCCGAGACATGATGTTGCTTTACCAACAGTTTTTTAAATTTTTACTTTGTAAATTTGAACAGCTGAAAGGAAATGCTGATCCTTGTCATTCTTTGAAATCGACAGCAGCCTTTCTGTTGCTTAGTTAGCCTCTGCCTGTGATCTTTCACTTATTGCAGTTCATCAGAAAGTTTATTCTTAATTGTATTTGTTTTGGCTTAGTTGGACAAACTCCCATTTGGGAGTTATCCTGAAGGCTTTAGGCAGTCATTGGTGTTTCCCAGGTTAAAATAGGGACTTTAAGACCCTGAATATTAGGCCAGTTCAAAATTGCACCAATAAATTAAGTGAGAAAATAATCAGAAGGCACTTCATTAGATACTACCCCTTAACTTCCACTTGACATCCATGGAGGTTGGTAACGTGGAGGTCTTGATGAGCAGCATCCCTGTTGACACGAAGGCCGCCAGCATCCTGGGCTGCTTTGGGAAGAGCATGGGAGACTTGGCTAAAAGGTGAGAAATAGCCCAGATAGTAAGACGTGTGCCTGGGCTGGAACTTTCCAGATACATAAGTGTTCCTGTTTATGGCCCTCTGCTGCAGAGGAGCATTTCAAGAATGCAGGGATTTATAGCGTTTGCTTCCTTGCTGGTGCGTGCAGAGCTTAAGCTGCAGCTCTGGCTTGGCAGGAGCTCATCCTGAGCCCTATCAGGTCTTAGATGTTCTCACCTGCTAGAGTCACTTAACCCCTGTAACAGTGCTGCTGAAGTAGCAATGCAAGGTCTGGATCTAAAGCTGAGCGCCTCTGCAGATACCTCTCCCTCAGACGAGGTGCTTCACCGAAAGGACTCAGTGGCGATGGGAGCAGTAGAGCTCCTCGCGCGTTGCTGCCTTGGGATGTGTCCCCAGGAGCAGCTTGGCAGCATCCCTGACCATAGCTGGGAGCGCTCCAAAGTGCTGGAGGTGGCTTGGAGGTGCCCAGCTCTCAAGGGGCTTTCTGGGCCTTGCTTGTCTCATTTCCTATAAAGCTGCTTAGAAAATTACAGCCTGAGAAGTCTGGCTCAGAACTGTAAAATGACAATACATAGTCTAATAGCATTATTTTAAAATATTCCTGTGAAGAAAAAATTGAAAAAAAAGAAAAAAGAAAAAAAGCCTTTTTCCCAGCACCTTCCTCATACTCTTTTAGGTGCAGATCCTGTATATCTAAATCTTCGTGCTGGATAGCTACACTTTCCTCTTTAGGAGAAGCTTAAATTGTGGTGCAGAAACCCCAAAAAGAGTAGCGCAAGTGTCCTGCAGCAGCAGCCGCGATGCCCTGCTAAGGGCCGCGCTGTGGGGAGGGAGGGAGGGAGCGGGAAGTTGGGCATTTTTGATTTAAATGTCAGATTGTTTTGAAACATAGTCTGTACAGTATGTAGGTCACTGCTAAAGGGATAGACTGTATCTGCAAAGGTGCTGAGAATGATTAATTTCCCTGGACAGAAATGGAGATTTTTTTTGCTCCCTACGCTCAAGTAAAGCTGCACATTCTCGTTCGCGATGGGCTCAGGTTTCAGACAGTCTGCCCAAAGGGGAAATTTATCCTGGCAACTGCTGAAAGGGGAACTCTTGTGGATTGGCACCAGATTGTGCATAAAAAAATTAATTTTTTGCTGCATTTAGGGTAGCTTTTCAAGGATGGTTTATTTACATTTCCTTCTGTACTCTCTAACCATTTGCATCAGCAAGAGCAGATATTTGTGCACCTTCTTGCAGCTGCCAGGCACCATATAAGATGTGTCCTAGCCTCATTTCACTGGCATGCACAAGCCATACCAGTATTTCTGTGGCATACTATGCCTCTAGTGCTAGCTAGCTGAGTGCCTGCTTTTTGCGGGTAGACCTGCTAGCCATGTGGGCTGCAGGGCCCTTGTGCTTCACAAGTGATTTTTTCCTAGTCCATAAGATTTATTCTGGTGATTTTTTTTTCCTTTTTAGCAGTTAAATCATATGAGACTGGAGGCGTGCTGTCAGAGCAGCCGGGAGCTAAGAGACTTGGGTCACATCTTCACTTTAGAGTGCGCAGGATGAGCTAGGTAAAATGTCTGTAGCAGGCCTGCCTATAGAAAAGCAGCATAGCAGAATCACACCTCCAGGCAAGTTAGTCCCGAGAGTTTAGAAAAGAGGAGTTGTTGTCTTCTCCTTCCCTCCCAGCTCTCGCAGGGTAAGCGGCGCTCCAGAGCCCTGCCTCGTATGCTCTCCCTGAGGAAGACGGGGACTGCCCCATGTGCTGAGTGGACATGAAGGCAGTTTTCAGAGAGAGCTGTGCGTGGAGCTGGGCAAGCAGGAGGGCTGCTTCTCAGTTAGTGTCTGTGCGCATGTACCTGTTCATGAGGCCCAGTCAGGTTGAGCTTTAGCTTGGTTTCCCTTCTTGTGTTTCATGTGGAGCAGGGATGGGGGATGGCCTCAGGTTTCAGAGCATGATGAGCTCAGATCCAGGCATGCGGACAGGTCCTCTCCAGACCTGTCTAACAGACTTGTGCTGCTTGCTTATTGCTAGGTTTGGTCTCTTCCCCTTCTTAATTTCCTTGACTGAGATCTCCAAGGGGCATTACCTGTTTATATGACGCCTAATTACAGTTCTCGCTACCAAACAATAAATACTAATGGTGCGATTGGACTTGTGACATAAGAAGGTCCAGCCTAATGGTATATTTAGAGAAGCCTTAACAAAATCTCATTAGCAGTCTTACATGAGTATGAACCTTGTTTCCCTCTTCCCCTTGATCCCAAGCAGTCTGGACTTTATTCCAGGCCTTGCAGCTTTTGATGGTCTAAAATAGTGATTTTAAATGCTAATTTGCTTTTATTTTTCCCTATTTAGTCTGATGCTTTTATGTACCAGAATATGTTTCTAAACCAGGTTCTGTGATAACTGTGCAGTCCATCTTCTCGTACTTTCCAGGGGAATAGTGGTCCTCAGACTCTAATCAAGAGAACATTTCTTGAGGGCCTGGCTTTGTAAAGGTGGCTGCAAACAAAGCCTGAACCAGCTCCTCTTCTTTCTTTCCTATGCTGCCTAAAATGCAAAGAGCTTCTGATAGATGTGTGAAGCAGGTGGAGGGGCTAAGCACATTAAAGACACTGGATGTGTTCTGTAAATTTGTGCTGCTATGATTAACTAAAGGTGACTCTGGTCAATAGTTTTGTCTCCCGTATTTTCTACTGCAATTTGGCAAGTTCTTTGGAATACTTCTCCTGGTACATGCACACCTAACTGCTATGTGCTCTGTATTTTCAAAAGTATAGCTTTGTAATTTCAGAGAAACCTTGCAAAAGGTGCTATTTACTGCATAAAATGTGTTTTCCTGGAATCCTGATGGATTGACTTATTACTTCTGCAATTTCTTCTGGAAGCTGCCACATCATGGAAATGTGCCTTCTGGGTCAGAGATGAAAGGAGCTGGCCAGAAAGAGTCTGTGGAACTGAAACAATTTTTTCCAAAGGTACAGTGTGATTTTAGCTGTTGTGCTGAAATGCCCTGCTTTCCCTGGTCAGTTAAGACTATTAATTTATATTTCTGCAGCAAAGAGAATATTTGGTTTCTAAGTTGCAGGACACCTTTGTTTGTTGCTGGGTTTTTGAGGAGTCTGAGTCAAGAAGTATCTATTTTTACTTCACCCTTTCTTTCATGAATCATGAAAAAATCCCATGGTCTGAGTATTCTGTTCATCTTTACGTGTGCACTAAGGAGCATGGGTGAATATGTTTGTTCCAAATTTGTTCATAGGTTAGTCACCACAGGCAAATTGTCAGGAAACTGGCTGTGGGCTTGTTTTTGCATGGTTAAAATTATAAAAGAAAAATAATTCATATGTCTTAACATTATGTGACCCCTGAAGATTGTGAATGTAATCGGGAATCCTTTTGGTAAGGTGAGTGGAGTATTCTGCAGAAGAGCAAGCATCACCACCACAGCTCCATGGTTCTCATAGTGAACTAGGAAAATTTCGTTATTAGAGTGTTCAGTGTCAAAATCATGCCCCAAACTTGAAGTCTTGTATAGGTAAGAGAGTTTGGGAAGGGAGCACACTGAAAATAACTTCCTTATAGTATCAGTTTAGGAGAAGAACTTCACATTCCTATCTGGTAGAGTATCACTACTGTTTTTTGTTTTCTTTTGGTCTTATCTCAGCAGTGGCAGGCACTGCACTGAGTAGGAAAAATGCTGTAGGTTTTGGTTGAATTTGAATGATTTATTCAAAATACAGTCTGCTAGATTTTGCTTACGCAAAGAGCAGACATAATACTGTAAGAGCATAGGCAGCGATGGAAGAAAATGTGCCAAGTAAGACAGGAAAGCAGTACATGGTCAGAGAAGAACAAAAGAAGAGATGTGGCTCAAGGGAGGAGAGGCATGCTCAGAATACCATAAACAAAGAAGATAAAGCAAAACTATAAAGCAAGTGATTGTCACTTTAATCAGATAGAATCCACTGTGACAGGCGAGAGTGGAAAAACTTCTCTTGAGCGGCTGTTACTTGTTGGGTGAGAGATACCAAGAGTCTGATTGAAACCTCTAATCCATATTCTGGACTGTCACCAAGTGAAAAATAGTGTCCTCCACATGTGAATTGACTGCTGTATGTAAAGATCTGAGGCTGAAAGACTGCTGGAAAGTGTGTTCAAAAAACTGCAAAAGTTTAAAATCCCCTCCTGTGTGTTTTATATACAAAGAAGTGTGTGGTTTTTAATCTTCCACCTTCCCTTGATTGTTCCAGTGCTTTTAGTTCTAGTTAGTCATATACCCGTTATTATTGTTATTATTATTATTATTATTTTTTAAATACAAAGAATACAAATAAAATTACTCAGAGAGTAACAGTTGGTTTTTGATGGTACTTAGGTTATATTTTGAGAAGACAGAGTTAGGAGGGGCTAAAATTGGATGGCACGTAGAGATCTTGCGGAGGACAAAAGGGAGGATTCATGTGGGATAGCTATCAGGCTTTGAAATACAACCCTGGAAGCCAGGAAACTCTGAGTCCTAATCCTGCAGATCACCCAGCATCCAACTGTGGTTGTGAATAGACTGCTAAGGCCTTAATTTTCCACCACTAACTAGGGGTGTGCGACTGCAGCATCAAATGCCTGGGCTTGATAGTAGGAATTTGGCATCCATAGTCTCAGCTGCATTCTCATTCTCTTTGTTTTTTGCTTCTGCATCGTTTTCTAAGCACTGTTTCCATACATGATGAGTGTGGAGAGGATATAGATCAGAATATGTATTTCAGAGTTCACTTGCAATTTATGACTGCCTGTCTAAAACAGCCTTTCCCCTCTAATTCGGTAGCTGCAGATAGAAAATGGGGAAAACTCTTACGGCAGCGGTGTTTGCTCCTCTTTGAGCAGTCATGTCCTCAAGAGCGCCCTTAGATCTGTGGAGAACAGCAGAAAAGAAAGAAGTCCAAGTTGAAATGTCCCTTCTTTGTAACACGTCTTTGGGAGCAATGGAATTTGAGTTATTTATCTGGAGAGCTGCCAAACCAGCTTGGTGGGGTGACATTTTCAAGAGCTTGAGCACTTAGAGTTGGTTCCAGGATTTTCAAATGAACTGATCCAGGGCAGCTAAATAAGATGCAGAGTTTAGAAACTCATCTGCAGCTGGTAGTTAACAGTGTAGTGCTTGTTGCCAGAATTTTAAACCAATGCTCTTAGAAACCTTTGCCTTTTGCTTTCATTGTTACTGAAGAACCTCATCTGGTCAACACAATAATGTTCTTCTGCTGTATGGATATTTCTACTCCATAACAAGTGCAAGACCCCTTAAAACTCAACTTCAGGTCAATAGCTGTGTGAAAGGAATAGTTCTTCTTGCTAAGGCCATTAGTTTCTTTAATAATTAGTATTTGGTCTAGGCAATATATTCAGTGACATAAACAGTCTTTGCCATGAGGATTTGTAGTTCAAGCACACTATAAAATGCTTTTGTATCGTGATTGCTTTTGTATACTGAAACCTGTGTTGGCCTAATGTCCCTCTCATGCCTTTCCACACCTGCTGGACTTAATCAGATAAGCTAGACTCTATCTCAGTTGTGCTTCATTTTCTTGAAGCAGAATTATCCATTCTTTTCCCTAGATATTTTAGTTCTGATTTTTTTTTTTTCTCAAATGTCTTTTTATCTCCTACTCCTCTCTGGTGGCAGAAAATACTCCTTTTTGCTTGATTAGTATCCATGTAAGTTTTAAATCTTAAGTAGCCGTATTCTTATTTATTTAAATGGGTGGCTATCAAAATTCAAAAATGTTTAGTATTTTCTCTACACCAAATGCAAAAAAGCAGCCACGCAGTGGCTTTTCACAGTGGACTTTACTTTTGTATAGATATAAATATATACATACATATATATATATATAAAAGAGCTTACAAGGTGTATGTAAATAGGTTCCTGAATTCATCACATTTCTTTCATCAGTTTATATACAGTATTTCTTGTGTTGACTAAAGATGTGTTCACAAAAATCTCTTAAGTCAAGCAGAAATTAAGCAGACAAAGAAGACTTTTGGTCTGACGGCTCTACCTAGTCTACAGAGGATGTACATGGTCTTATTGGAATTAAGTGTGTTAATATGATAGTATATCACTTGCAA
>JAWLRI010000274.1:3837671-3884592 GCA_034781795.1 Crypturellus tataupa
GCTCTACCTAGTCTACAGAGGATGTACATGGTCTTATTGGAATTAAGTGTGTTAATATGATAGTATATCACTTGCAAACTCATTTCTTCTGACCCAGGAGAGTAACCTCTTTTGCAGAAAAATATTTCATCTTCAAATATACTTAAATATGTCTGGCTTGGAGTACTCTTGTCAGTCTGGCTTGGAGTACTCTACATCAGTCTTCAAATCAGTCTACATCTGCCTTCAAAGGTCTGTCATTCTCTGATATATTTTCAACTTAATCAGAGTATTTATGGTGGGAAACTGCCGTAGAGAGTTTAGATAAAGAAATTGTTCAGTCCTGGATTGCAGTCTAGAAGAAAGCGGCATTGACAGAAAAACTACTGGTAAATAGGGTTGGGGCTTGTGTGTTTCTAGCCATCACTCACATCACAGCCAAATCCCAGTGCTTTGTGATTTTAAAGCAGAATGTTTAAAAGTCTGCATATGCTTTTAAAAATCCAGATTTCAGTTAAAACTCAGCTCTTAAAACAGTGTAAAAGAATTTTTGCTGGAGAGATTTCCAGCCAGACTGAAACACAACCAGTACTGGAAATTTCACTTAAAAATCTCATTTTGCAAAGTTGCTTTTTGTATTTCCAGGCCACTGAAGTCTGGACAACTAAACTTCAGGCATTTATTGCAGGCTAAATCTGATGTGCAAAGACTCACTCACACCACAAACAAATCTTCATCCTTAAGAGTCGTGCATCTGAAACGTCCAGACTTGGGGTTTGCAGTGCTTAGTCACAATTTCTGCGTTAGGTAGCTCAAAAGATGCTCTCCCACAATCTTAACCTTCTCAAAGATACTTTGAAGTGGTCATTCATAGATTCATGGAGCAGTTCCTGAGTCTTGCACAGGATGATGATTTGAACTAAGTAGCTTATTCATATGTATAAATCCCTAAATATACACAAATGTTTGGAACACTAGAGGAAAAAAACAGAAGCTTGTGTATCCTGTTTCTTCATTAAAATGACATTGTTAATCTTTGCAGTGCATTCCTATGTTAGGGTAAACTGCTAGATCTTTAAATCAGTTCACAATGAAGAGGCTGTTATTTTTGGTTTGTGTGTAATATATGTATATTACACATAATATATATATAATATTATATGTTCGGCTGCACAGTTGTCACAGATTTTGTCTTTTTGAAAGTGAGAAGCTCTTTAAGACTAGGATCCAATGTGATGTGCTGGCTGTTGTCTTATGTAAGGGTCAGGAGAGGCAGAAGGAGAACTGTTTGTTTTTTCCATGCCAGCATGAAAATTTTCTCAAGTCTAGAAACCCTCAGCAGAACAGTACAGCAGGAGTCTAATAAGGCAGGTTAGTATGTGGGCAGATTGTGTGGGCAGATTATCTGAACGGCAGAAATATTTCAGTGCAGATTTAATGTACAGTGATAGAAAAGGACGTTGTTACCCCTTTTCTTTTTTCTGACTATGTCTTTTATGTCTTTTCTTTCCCTTCACGTGTTTTTACACTTGATCCTATATTTGTTAATGTTAAGCAGATTCATAGATGTGACATAGCAAAGGATAACACCTTAACAAGGATACAGTGTGCTCTCAACCATACCACAGAGAGAAGACTCAAAGGTGACTAAATCTCTGCAGTCCGCTCTCACATGTACTGATTGAAATGTGCTGCCATGCTGATTTTGTGACATTTTCGCTCACCTTGAGCGATAAATGACTTACCCTTTCTCATGAAAGCATCAGTAGTCCCCATGGCGGTTGTGTTTGTGCACTACTCAAAGCCTGCACTTATCTTAGCTGTTCATGGCAAGTACCAGTAAATGGCCTCTTTGCCACAAATTGCATGATTTGCCGTGCTTTCTTGAGCTGAGATTGCTCATAGTAGAACTCATTTTTCACCTGGGCGGTTTAGGCCATATCTAAGAAGCTGTGCCATGTGGAAGAAAAGAATTTATTGGATTAGGGCCTTCGTCAGATGCAGGCACTTATATGTAACAACAACTACTCAGGGAGTAACTTAAACGGACTTTCTTCTAAGCTGAATGTAGATCTTGGGATTCTAGTATCCCTTCTCTTTTTCAAGGAAAACAAGTTGTCGTGTTTTGTTGTCTTGAAACTTGGGGGAGGGTGAGTATTTTTGGTAAATCATGTGGTTAAAATGTTAGTGCTTGAGATGTTTTCTGTGATGGGAGATCTGGAGCTTTCTGTAAATTATAGGGTGTGAAATTCAGTTGTATGTTATCAGCTGGAATCAATAATCAATAAATTCAGGACACTCAAGCTACAGCAGCCAGGATGATTTCCAAGTTGTTGCATGTGTAAATAAAAACAGATCTTTTGCAGATTTTTCTGCCTTTTGGCAATTAATGCCTGATTCTAAGGAATACTGAACACCCAAAACAACCACAGATGCAAAGACGACTGACTGGTGAGTCCTTAGCCTGTTGGTATCAGTTTTTAACATCACAGTTGTCTTCTGTAATAGGGAAACTCAAAAATGAGACAATCTACATCTGATACAGCAGGGCATCTTTAGTGGTGCTTTGAAGAGAAATAGTAGTTAAGCCTTGGAAATTATGGAAGTTTGGGGTTGGGTTGTTTCTGACACGTGGAAAGCACCATAGAATTCTCCTTTTGCAGCTTATTTTATTGATTTTTGAAATAGGTCAAGATTTTTCTTTCCTGTCCTATTAAAAGATGTTCAGGCTTCTCAGGAGAGGCAGTGGTGTGGATACACAGCTGCCAAACTTGAACAGAATTGATATCATGGATTAACTTTTCCCATCTCTCTTAATGTCTCAGTCCTGAAGAGTCAGTGTTTTGCAGTTAGGGAACAGGCGTCTTTTGAATGAACACAATGGCTAGGAAAGGTCCCTAGAGGGCTGAATCCTTCTGCAGGTATGTGACTATTTTTGTCTGTCAGCGTTTTTTTTTTACAACAGCAGATCAAACAGATTTGAACCTGATCATTTAAATCAGAAAGCACTGCCCTGGAATGAATAGACCTGAATAAACACAGAGCAGATGCTGCAATTTCAGTGAGGCTTTCAATTAAGATTGATGTTTTAGGGAGTGTGTTTGGAAAAATTATCTAGTCTGCGTATTTTACATTGAGAAACGTAATGATCCTGGTTTGTTGTATAATCTATTTTGAAAAATATCAAGACAGCAAAGGAGGAGATGAAAGACAGTCAAGTGCTTATGATAGAGATAGGGATGCGCCTTTGAATGAAGTCAGCCAGAAGGCGCAAATTGTTGTGGAGTTGGGATGCTAAGTGTGACAGTACGTATCTGAGACATTAAGGTGTTTTATTCACCTCATTAATACATATATAAAAAGAATGGCTTGACTTGCAAGTTCTCTCTTACATATTAGCATCTTTGAACTGTTAGAAAGTTCCATGGAGAGCCACCACAGTACTGCCATTGCCCAGGAATCACTGTGGGTGCCTGGCAGCGTAGTGGCATAGCAGAGTGCTGGCTACCTGAAGGCTTGACTGCAGGTTTCTTCCTTTTTACAACCAAGAATCCAGCAGGACAGTTGAAGCCCATGGCTTGAGGAGCCGGACCCAGAAATTGCTTTTGTACAGAACCAATACAAACTTATGCTACAGAACCAATGAATAGCAACTATTTTGCCAGTCTTACTAATTGAAAGACTAGATGGACAGTCTTTACAAAATGTCTGGAAAAGCCTAACTAAGGAATTTTCTAATGATTCGTTTGTATAAACAGCGAGAAGTAATGGATGAAGACGAGCTCAATTGTGAAGCTGTCTGCATTGGGCTGCACTACAAAGCAAGCTGCTCATGTGGAGCAAAGCTGGTGAAATCTGCTTCCTACACATTTGTCTGTACACGTGGCTCTGCTTAACTAGCTCCAACTACCACAGTGCTTCTGCTTCTCTTTCCAGGCACTAGTGCTTGTCCAGCACTGCAAACCGTCAACTTAGTCTCAAATTCTGTATGACCATTCTGCCCTTTCACTTCTCTTTTCTCATACTCAACAATATCCTATTACAATCCATGTGCCTGACCTATCAGTTGTTGTCACCCAGAAAAAAAAAAAAGATGGACTTAATCTTTCTGAGAGAATTAATAGGGTTTCTGCTGTGTTCAATTTTGATCAAATATATCAGAACTTGGGGACTTCTATTCTACCTCTGAATTTCATTAAAGTTATCCAGTGGGTTACAAAGGCGAGTGGGAATAGGAGTATGGGCAGTCATACAGCACAAGATAGAAGCCTCATTTCTTCTGGAAACAAGGCTAAATATAGTATGTGGTTGGGAGTTTCCTGTTTAGTCAGAAAAAAAAATGTACTGGAAGTTAATAAAGTGCTTGAACTCTCTTATGAATAGGGAAGAACTGATGTTGAAAGAGCAGAGGTCCTCTGTGAGCACTGTCAGTGAGGCTGGGGCCCTGTGCAGGAACCCAGGAAAAGTTAGAGATCCATCGTTGCAAGAGACAGTGGTGCTGCAGACGCCAGTATCTTTTGAGAGCTGTCAAGAGGGTCTCGCCTGTGGGGGCTGGTTCCTGAGCCCACGGGGTGTCCTGCAGGGTACACCTTTCTCTCATATTTTACAACCAAGGAAAATAGGGGAAGCCAGGTGTCATTTTCACTCATCTGTGTGAAATAGTTTGAGTTCTTAATTGTAAGAGCTTAGGAAAGAAAGCATGATAGTTCTTGCTCCATAACTCAGTAATCAGAGGAGCTCTTCAGGACTGAAGCAAAGGCATATGAGCAAACTGAGTTACCTCTTAGCCAGTGTCTAGTAATACTGCAAGGGATAGCATTTAATGATGGAAGGGTTAAAGAAATGTGCTGGTGAACATGGCAAATCTTGCAAAAACTGAAGTTACTTAGTCCAGTAGAAGTTAAGTATTTAATAAGCATTCTTTTCTTTAAAAGAAGCCAAAACAGCATGAAAAATCTCATTTTGAATGATGGCTCTCCTAGTCCTCGTAAGAATAATCACTTAACTTTAGCCAGAAATCTTTTTTTCTCCTGCTGCATTAGGTCCTTGAGATTCTTATCAATGAGAGCAAGAGCACAATGAGAGCAAGCGCATTACATCAGGGTCCATTGTGGATAACCATTTTGATCTTTTCTCCTCTAGTCTATAAAATGCTCTATGAGAATAAACCATTTTCCTGAATGAAGGATCTTTTCTCAGGCCTTTTTCTTTCCGAAGAGCCCTATAAACACAAAAATGGAAGAAATATAATAATGGAAATGCAAAGTTACACGCCTTTATTTATTAAAAAGAAACCCATGACATGCTGTTTACATGGCACTTGGTCAGAAATCACATTTAAAAATATCAGCCCATTTATAACATGGTAAATTGGCATTTATATTTTTGTAGTGCAAATAACATAAAGAAGAAAATGGCTTCAGGAATTGCCACTGACACCTGGGAGATGAACAGTTGGCCGTGTGTTGACAAAGGTCCAGTGTGCAGCGCTGCAAAGCTCAGCTCCCTTCTCACTGCATCCACACGCTGGTGTGTGTCCTGTAGGGCTTTTCTGAATGTCTCTTTTCCCTGGCTTTGTTTATGAGGATGCTTTATCGTTTGTTTGCTTCCCATTTCCCACAGTATCATCTGAGGCTTCTGCATCTGGGAATGTTTATTATAAGGAATTTGGATAGTGGCATTCATTTTTAGAGGCACCATATGTCAAGTTTCCATATGTAAGGCAGATGGCTCTGAGACAGGAGAGAGTTTTGTATTTCGCTACGTCGAATAGGGATGCTTGGTGATGGAGCTGCCTAGCCGTTTGTAGCATTTCTACAGCATTAAAAGGAAACAGAAAACCCTGCTAACATAAAGTATTGATTCCACACTGCTTTTTTTGTTGGCTTTATATATGTAATAAAGAAATAGTCTATGCAGGAGGAAGTGAAGGAGACTTCAGTCCTGCAACTTGTTATGCGTACATAGATGCTTGTCTGTCTGTCTTGGTAACTCTTGGAGTAGATTATCAAAAGAGGGATGGGGCTTTTTCTCCAGACAGGTTGGCTGAGTGAAATTTGATGGGCTCCTGTTAGGTAAGTGACCAGACAATCCTTTAAATTTCAAGGTCAATACTTGGCTCTTTAGAAAAGTAAGCATTGTATATTACTGTGAATGGTCATTTTGATCAGTAACTGAGTTTTGTTGTTCCATCTGCAACAATAACTGGTGATACATATCTTGTGGTGCTGGGAAATTAGTTTGAAACCAGAGATGTACATCTACCAATTTTGAAGTGCCTTCAGGCACAAGAAACTAATGCTAGACCTTAAAAATGCAAAAGAAAAATGTTCCTCTGTGTTCTTTCAGAATCGGTGAGCATCTCCAGATACAGTTCTCCTAACATGTACCATCAGCTGTCACTGTTGATAGGATGTGAGTGATGCCAAGGCTGTTGACTCTAGAGACATCTGCATCAAGGTTTGCTTAGTGAGTGTAACTGCAAGCTCTTTTAGAATATGTACAAGTGTAATACTGTAAAAAGGAGGTTGGTTTATTTTAACTGACCTCTTGTTATTGTGTCCTTGTGAATTAATAAGATCTAGCAGATACACCAAAGATGGTGTCTCTTTCCCTATAGTATCTCCAGGGGTTTATGCTGTCATAGATTTTATAGAAATACCATGGTAAATCTACCTTAGAAATGAACCTCTCAAGCCATGACCCAAAGCAGAATCAAGTTTTGATCACTGACATGTCCAGGGCTTCCAAGGGTTCATGTAAAGTGTTTGTGAAATGAATAGGTTGGAATCTTTACTTTAGAAAGAGAAGGTATACAAAACATACTGCAAGGAAAGGTAAAGTGGTCCAGAAGAGAAGTTCCTTCATACATGTATCCATTGGGTGTCACTCTTCCCTCTATTTGATTTATACCTTTTCTAATGATGAGAACATCATTAGAAAAGCTGTCAGATTTCACAACATCTAGCCAATAAAAAGGATTTTTTTTTTTCCCCTTGGGTCCACGTTATTAATCAATAATTATTTGAGTTGTCGGTACTGGGAATAAGAGGAGTAGAAGAAATCAGCTTCCAGGACCAGTTTGTTGCTTTCTACTAGTCAGTCCCTACTAGTCAGTCTACTAGTCAGTCAGGTAGGTTGTTAAGGGATGTTGCTGCATCAGCAAATAAGACTGGCAGTGATATTTTGGGGACTAGAAGTTATTTGTCGTAGATAGGCAATTTGATCTGAATATTCAGACAAGGCTCATTTGATTGCAGGGTTATAAAAACCAGGAACCTTTAATGTGTTCATTATAAGATTCTGTAATGTATATCTGAAAATGGTAATTGTTTATATTTGAAAGTCAGGCTGCTTAAAGGTGAAAATAAGGAGCCCAAAGCATTAAGTAGGGGTAATGAATTTGGGACTTAATGAGATTCTCCGTAAGAAGCTTTAAACTGGTGGCAAATTGACTCTTTGGATTTCTTTTACTTAAGAAAATAAATTTGGTTGAAAATGTGTCAAGAGGCAACTCTTTTTAACGGAACAAAAGCTTACATAAGGCCTGGAGAAAATAGATGTCACCTTGAGATCCACTGTTAAAAAATAAAACTGGAGAATAGGCTCAATTTTCTGCAGTGTTGGCACAAAACATGACTTACAGATTTCACTGTAAAGAGTAGATACTATTGCTGTTAAAGGAGATGCACATTTTCAAACTGCTTAATATTCAGTAAATACATATACTTGTGCTCAGGTAATAGTTTTGAGTTTTCTTTTTCCTTTCCTTTTTCAAGAAGACCTGGCATTTAACCAAAGCTCACGATGAGAAAGATTTTGTATCTGAGGAAGGGAGGAATCAGGCTCTATATCTACTTTTTTTAGTTAATCATTGGATGTATTAATGGAAAACGATAATACATTGTGACTGTTGTTATCTGAGTGTAGATAGATTGTAGTTTTGGTAGCTCTGTTCCTAATTCTGAGCAGAATCATTTGGACCCTGAGGCTGTGCCAGAACTGTGGGGAAAAACAACATTCACCTTCATTTTCATTTGTCAAGCTCCATAACAGACATAAAAAAGATATAACGCCATGGAAGTAATATTTACTTAAATTCTAAAAACTTGCATAACTTTTCCCCATAGAAAGAAAATAATAAAAGGTGCTAGTTAAGGTGCTAGTTAATATGCTGTGCTGCTCATCTTGCTCTACCCTTCAGGCACTCCTGCTCGGTTAGGAAACCAGTAGTGGAAATGCAATAGCAACCTCAGTAGTAGAATATACTCTTGACGTAGATTATACTGAATATTATTAAGGGAAATATGTGAAGTTGCGGCCCTGGAGGATGGAAAAGTTGAACTCGTGCATGTCTTAAGTTCAAACAGGAGCTAACAAGGCCTTTCCCAGTCGAAGCACGACCTTCTGGCAAGTGATCAGACCTCTGTAAATGACCTGGACACTGTGGTAGGAACAGCTGGGGAAAAGAGAAGATAATTATGTTCATTAGGAAATGATAGGCCAAAAATGCAAAAGAAAAAAAAATCATCTCTTCACTGACAAAGCCCAGGCATTTTTTGTAAGTTTGTCTATGTGTATGTGTATATGTATGTAAAAATAGAAAACTCTACTGTTTGATAGTGTGACCCTCTTGTCATTCCTGATACCAATGCAGCGATACAGTAAAGGGAGAAAACCTGACTACATAATACAGGATCATTATTAGCAAATCTTAAATCAGTTTTACACATACTCTATAAAAGCAAAGTGCATTCAAACTTCTCTGGGCATTCAGAGTGTTGTGTGGAGATTTTAATCCTGAAGCTTACAGCAGATTTTAAGCAATTTTAATTTTTGCTGTATTTTATAAAGCTGTAATTTCTGAGTTTGGTATAGATTACATTTATATACCTCTGTTCAGTCAGAAAGCACGCTAGAAATTTCTGGTGCTCAGGACTTCTAGTAACTCCTGCTCTGGGCTGACTTGTAAGCAGAACAGAAGTGGCCATTCCTGTTTCCTAAGCTCCTTCAGCCTCCAAAAGAGCATCTTGTTAGTTGGATTTGACTTTTGGGGCTAACAGGAACTCCTATCCTTAATTGATTTGAGTTCTGTGCACATCCTTAGGATGCATTCTGTTATACAGAGCCTGAAGGTTTATATTCAAATTAGCTCACTTTTATTCCTGCAGTTTATATAGCAGTAATATTAACCTTACCATTTACGCAGCGGTATCACAGAGCTCCCTTTGAGCTTGGTGGTAGCCTCGCTATTTATAGGTAGGGGTATACAGATTTAATGACTTGTCCAAGGTCACCTTGCTAGCCATTAGTGCAGACAGTCTTTCCTGACACCCTGCCCCCTTTGCAGCAGCCAAAAGACTAAGCATGTTGTTGAATGGAGTCTTTATATATAAAAAATATCTGAAACTTGCATCATTTCCAGAACTATGATATACAAGATATTCCCTGAAAGAGTATCTGATTGAGACAGACCTGCATTGTTGTCGTAGTGACTACTGCGCAGGTGGAGCACTTGTGCGTGGGGATAAAAAGCACATTGAGAAATCTTAAGGTACTGTGGAGGTCAGTCTGGTTTTCAATATGCACACTAATTTGCACACTAATTTTAAGAGCCTCTGCACATTCCCTTCTGAAATAGCGAAAGAGAGAAGAACTGGGGCAGATTTCTTAGACAGGGAGCAAAGGCCAAAGGAAGGCCAAATCCAAAGTGTTCCTTGAAGCTATTAGTGCTGGTTTACATGGTTGTAACTCAGAATGGGATTTGGTGAACATTTTTTTGAGTTCACCTCCTGGAATTTCCCAGGGAGGCTGAGAAAAGCCAGTGGGCCCCCCAGTTCTCCCCTGTTTTTACCTCTTGTAACTTCTCTCTTCTTGGGCAGCCCTGCATAGTATAACAGTTTATTTGGAAGGCTGAAGATGGGATATGAAACAAGGCTGGTTGGAGTAAAACGCTCTAGAAAGTCTTTGCTGATTTTTTTTTTTATTTTGTTGGAGCTGAGCAGTATACATGGTTATTTGTTGATAATGGATGTTTTAGGGACATTAGGCCAGCCATATGTATGTGGGGGTAGGTGTGAGGGGAGGCCAGGGCACAGAACTAGCACAAAAAAGAAGGGAGAGGCTCTCCTAAAAAATGTGAGAACAGCTGGTCTATACAAGCTGTCTGTTCTGGCCTGGGGCAAGTGGTTAAGGGAGTAAGACTAAGAAAACTACGCATTGTTTCCTTAGGAAAGTTTGTTTAACTAATATACTTAATTTGCCAATAGTTATCTTTAAATCAGAGCTACAATCCGTTGCCCAATTGCTTCAAGATGTATTTTGTTCCTGCAAGGACTCTTAAATCCCAGGAGAATTCCTCTAAACATCTGTTCTGGCTTCGCTGGGGAGAGTTAGGGGTGACTGCTGGGCTGCCCTTATTAGAGATGGCTCTTTGGTTAACCAGATCCCTTTGTGTCCACCTGGCACCAGCTTCTTTTTTTTTTTTTTGCTTGTGAGTAGTTAAATGCATCTTCTAAGCTAAAAATGCGCATCCATTTCTTATGCTGAAATTGGATTCAGGGAATTGTTTTTTCCCAGCAATTTCTGTAGTTCATGGAAGTCTCAAACTGAAGAGCTTCACATATGTGCACGTGTATTGAACCTTTCAAAGCAGTTGCACTCAGGGTGCAAACATCAACTGCAATACAGCCCGTATGAAATGTACACTTTTTATGTTAATTACCCCCATATGTTAAGAAAGTAAAAGCGTAAGCCAAGTGTACAGTGCCAGGGTCTAGCATGGTTTACCTTTTTAGTAAATCCAAAGTGCTCCTTGAAGTTATTACTGCTGGTTTACATGATTGTAACTCAGAATGGGAATTTGGTGGACATCTTTTTGAGTTCACCTCTTGGAATTTCCCAGAGGAGCAGATGTTTTGAGTAACAAGCATCAGAGGATTTCTTTGGGCTTTCCAAACGCAGCAGGTAAAAGTTGTAGGTATTACTGTCATTAGAGTAAGTGTAGTGGTGTTTCTTTATTATAATACTGTGCTTATTGTTTGCAATACTTCCAGTCAAGGCTTATTTAGCTTACGAATGAGCTATTTCTATTAAAAAAATGGGAAGAAATAGAAATAAAAATGCTACTCTTACAAGTGTGTCTTAAAGCATCTAAGTCAAACCTTATCATTTTTGGCAAATACATCATTATTACTAATAAGAAACCTGTCTGTAAGGACAAGAATTAAATAAGAGGAATAAGTAAACATACATGTTACTTCTGTGAAAATTTGTGAGTGGTAGGCTTGTGCCATGGCTTTCAGTCAAATTCTGAATGTCTCCAAATCAGTGGTGATTAAATTGTGCCTGGGGTCATGGGAGAAGGTGTTGTAAAACTTGGACCTGTGACCCAGTCCTCCGAAAGCAGAGGGGTTGCCTCAAGCCCCGCTGGAAATTAAAACTTCTCCCTATGCAGATGAGATTGTCACTGTTTTGCCTTGTTGGAGGAGTGAGCACAGCTCCCCGACTTCAATGGAAAGACACTGTTTAGGCCAGTTCATCTCTGCTACTGCCAGTGGACATTTTCGAAGATAAAGGTACTAGTGCTCTAGCACTAGCTAGATGTTGCTGCGGGTGAATGTCAGGTTAAGAGCGTCAAAATCTTTCCCTGAGGTATCCAGTGAGGGATAGCAGGTTGTATTACTGTGCTTTGAGAACAGCAGTAGGAAAGACTTGACTTGGCTTCTAGTCCAGGTACCGCTGTCCTGAACCAGGAATGAGAAGGTACCTAACATTTTTCTCTGACCTGGAAGCAAGAAATCCCTGCGGATTCTGCAGAGCCACCTTGAAAAGGGTGTCACTGCTTGGGTGACAACAGAGGAGCCCTTCAGTTAGGGAGGCTGCATCTTTTTAGTAGGACATAAAAGAGACAAGAAGAGCTGTGACATATGGGGCACTTGCAGAGTATATTACAGAATCGGTCGTGCTGACACAACTTTATAAAGAGCAGCACCAGACTCCTTTCTTTTTGGCAGTGGTGGCTTCTTACTGCTGTGTAGCAGAGGAACATGTTTTTCTGGTTTTGTTATTTTTGGGCTTGGCTCACGTGCTTACTGTAGAGAGTTACCTCCACACTTATTAACCAGGCTTAAAATACCTGCAACAGTCAACAGCTTTTTAGCGTGTCACTGGGAGTCTAGTGGGTCAGGAAGGGCGACAAGAGCAGTGTGACTAGGAAGGCAGCTGAAGTCTGGAACAGGATTTGGGCTGGGTTGCTGCTTGGAGCTAGTGTAGATGGCTGTTCAGGATCCAGAGGGCTGAGGTCTGGTCTGCGGAGAATTCCAGTGTGGTTTAGTCTAGACTAAACATTTTTGGATGCATCAAGTCCATCACTCTTGCTCACTCTTCTGTTTTCTGCCAGAGACTAACTGGAGTTGATGATCACCTACCCAGGAGAATTGTGAATTCCTTTTGGAAGATGCTTTTTTTTTTCTATTTTTTCTTCCTTTTTTTTAAGCATTTTACAGTAGGATTTGGCAGTAGGATATTTTTGGCTCTAAAATTACAAAGATGATTTTAGCATAGATTCAGGTATGATTTTTAATATTTCCAGATTCCTTCTTTTAAGCCATTTTTCAACAAAAAATCTGCCTATCCTCCCAATTTGGTTAACCAGATTCACTTTTTTTTTTTTTTTTTTTTTTTATAGCTGCCTCCAGGCCTTGTAGTATGGAACACATTCTTTCATTCTTGTTTTGTTAGCCATTATATGGTCGTCCCACGAGATTTGCACATCACGGTAGGATGATATGGGTGGGATTTCCAGAGTTTTCGACCACAGCCACTGATTTTCCTGTTTAAGCCAGTGGGAGCAGCGTTAGGCTGACACTAGATGCTTTTGAAATCTACTCCTTTCTCATTTAGTTTCTGTTTGTTCATTCCCTTCATACAATATACTTTACTTGGATTGATCTTAACATGAACTTTTCAGCATATATGACGTGCCAGTGTTAGTAAAAGGAAGGTGGTAGGTAATTTTATAAATTATTGCAGGTTTACTTTCAAAATTTTCAGACATCTTGATATGTGTTCTCTTTTCACCCCATCTTCACCCTTATGAGGTAAGACATAGGGAGAAAATGCATGGATGGATATTTTATACTTGCCAAACAAGCAAAGTTCTTCTGGACAAGTGAAATTATCACTTATCAAAATGTCATGATTGTGAAAGTTTTGATCAGTTTGTTTGGGTATGATTGTATAATGCTAATACCGGAAAAAAAAAATTAATCGTAAATAATGTCATTTTAATCAATGTTCGTTTTCCAATTTTTCAAAACAGATCTAAGGGTAGTGTTAAGGCATCTGCAGGACTTGTTAAAGTAGAAAAGGAACAAAAAGGCTGCAAACAATGCCTACTTATTCCATGAAGGACTTGAACCTGCAGCCTCAAGAGCTGGTATTTAGAAGCACAAACTGGCCTTCCGGTGATGGGGATGAGAAGGGAACATGCCATATGGTCAGATGCTTGTATAACAGTAGTAATTAAGACAAAATAAAATTACTTCTCCTAAAAGAGCTGATGTGCATGAAAACGACATGGTCTTTGGGACTTTGATGGGCCTTGCTTTTGGTGAAGTCTGATTTTCTTTGATGCAATCAATGAGACTTGTCAATATATGGATCCGTCTGGCTGAAAAATTCCTCTTGCAGCTGACGAAAGTTTAAGTGCTTAGAGTTAAAGGATATAATAATCACTGTTGCATATGTTACTATAAGAGTCAAAGTTCATCCTCTTCTTTTTGTATTGTGAAATTCAGTTTCCATAAGTAATGTCTAGCTGAATAGTAAGAAATGGAGACTCGATGTAAAATTCTAATATCTTACTTATGGTCTCCTTTTGTTTTTCTTTAGTGGCTGATTTAACTGCTTCCAGCAAGCCCCTGGGCCACTGTGATGGTTGTTTGTTCTTTCTTCTGCAAAGCCTTTTAGATGTGGAGTTTTGTGAAACTTAAGTTGTCGCCTTGTTTGTTGAGTATTTTTGCCAGGTCACTAGCAGTGAACTTCAAATTGTAATTCCCACTGTATTTATGAAGTTTCACTGTTAGTTACCTTTTCCCTGGGTCCTCACCAGGTAATCGGACTCCCTGATGCATCTACTATATACGGGTGAAATTCTTGCATATTAGTATACCCAAATAAGAAGATAAATGCAACGATTAGTAAGAGGATCTTTTAAAAACAAATGGTAATTACTGTTTCTAGACTCTCCTTTGTCAGCCTAGACATCAGTTCTGCTTACATAAATATATGTCCTAGTCTTTTAGGTTTTTAACTCTCCTCTCTGGCTAGATTTCAAATACCTACATTGAACGTAAGAGTGCTAATAAGCAGCTAAAATCCCTACAAGATTTCCTCAGTCATAAGATCTTTATCTGCCTCTAGAAAAATCTTTTGTGCTTTCTATGTCCAGCATCCAGCATCGCTATAAGTCAACAGATCAGCAGAACTTTCTGTCAGTTGTGTGTCCACTAATTAAATTAGCCCAGAAACCGAGCTGTTAGGAACAGCACCAACAATTGCAAGAGCTGGTAAGATGGACTTCTTGCAAGTATTGCTGAATAACCCCTGCGAAAGTCAAGATGTATTTGAGCAAAAATTCTTCCCTCCTCTGCTCTGGTGTCATTTCTGTCAGGCCTTTCTAGCAGGCTAAAGTGGAAAATACTGGCAAAATGCCATTTTAAAATATATAATGCTGGCAAGAAAAACACCGCATTCTTAATTTTTTTGTAAAAATTAGGATGCAAAAGGCCTAAAACAGTATCCCATCAAATATTTGTTCCCAAATGATGACCCAAACAAATCTACTAAAGCTACTATATACTAGCATCAGTCCATTAAATTCAATGAGTTTGTATTGATTGCAAGCAGCTGAGTGTTTTCACAGATGCTCAGTTATTACTGCATTTACTGTTGTAGTATCCTCCATGGAGAGAGGTCTGTGAAAAATGCAAGAATGGTGAATTTTTCACACATTTTAATTCATATGCATAATTCTAGTTAACATTAGTCCTAAATCATCAGATTAAGCACATGGCGTTAGATTATTTTAAAGATCACTTTTTTTTTTTTTTTTTTTGGTAAGCTATGTTGGTGGCAAAATATTCTTTTACACTGAGACAAACTGCGCTTGCGGATATGCAAGTATGTTTTCTTAAATAAACCTGAGGTAAGGAAGGTGCAATAAAACGTAGAAAAGTGCTTGTCACATTCTTTGAATTTACCTGGCTTATAGCCAGTAACCATGGATTTGATGTGTATAGCAGCAGGTCACTAAGACCAAAGAACTTGTCTTAAAATGCAGTTACCTTTTTGCAAAGGCAGCATATGCAGACAGTGTGCCAGCAATCATCACTTCTAATAGCATTAACCTACTAAAATCGGCAAGAAAACTACCACGCGTTTGTGTCATTTTGCTGTTTCTCCATGTTTTTTGTATTTTTTTTTTGTAGTTAAATGTATTGCCAATTCTTAATTCTTCCAAAATGCAAAAAAAAAAAAAAAGTTATTTGATATCATACTGAATACTGAAATACATGGCAGCAGAATTAGTCTGCTTATTAAGAAAAGATTTTAAGGAATTGAAAAATATAATTAATTTAATTCCATAAAGAAAAAAGACCAACGTTCTCAAGATGATACATAGGCTTGTTCTTTTGGCTGACTTGATTATGTTTTGCCTTGAAGAAATATACAAATAATTTGAATGGAAAACACACAGTCGATATTTTTGTTGGAGAGAAGTTTGTAATTGGTTACAACAGACAAAGCATATTTCTACGTTTAATTCAGTACATTTTCCTTGCTTATAATAGCCAAACATTTTACACTTTTAAGAGACAGTTTATGAGCAATACTCGTGCTGAGAATGTTGGGTTGTGGTGGGGGAACGCAGCAACAGTGAAGCCAAAGGGAGAATGGGCAGGTGTAGCAATGAGATGGCTGAACTGTAAAGGAAAGGTTTTTTTTCCTCCTCCACTCCAAAAGAGCTGCCAGGTAGTTCCTTGAGTTAAACAAGGATTCCAAAAGGCTAGAGCAGAATATCGTGGGTATATCCTCACCCTGGTGAGACTCTGCCTCCTGGGGCTGTGATCTTGTTGCCTTGGCTCACAGCTAGCTTGGCATTTTCTTCATGAAGCCTTCATTAATATTGCTTCCTTGGATTATCTTTGTTTTCTCTATTACAGCATTGTTGCATGTTCTAGTGGTCTAATTTGCACACACATTGAATTATTATTATTTTTTTACCTGGCTGATTTTCCCTCTTGTTGTGCCCCTTTCTCCCCTGCTATCCCAGGAACTGGCTGCAGTGCTCGAAGCAGCAGTGTGAGAGTGTCGGCCGTCATCTCTCTAGAGTTAAAGGCTTTTTTGAATCCAAGAGCCAGCGTTCCCTCTTATAATCTCATAATCTCTTTTAAAATATTCCCAACACACACATCATTTCCATCTGCTAACACCTCCCTAACTGTGTGGTTTAGTTTAGATAACGTGCAGGGAAGCAAAGCGGGTAGGCAGCTTTATCTGTGCACAGTGGCCATGCGCACTCGGAGCTGTCTCAGTGCAAAGGTGTTTCTGCCTTCCATCAAAGGCACCCAAATGCCAGAGGACTTTGATGTCCCATGCAGATAGGGTGTTACATTGCACTGAAGAGGGCGACTAGAGACATTGAGATGGGGTGGAATAATCTAAAGGGACATGGCAGCAAAAGAGGGGAGAAGAAATGGAGGAGAGGGGAAAATCAAGCTTAAGTCAAGCCTAGGAATCAAAAGGAAGGAGTACCAAGGGGAGGACATCCTAGCAATACGATCTCTTGCATCTTGACACTTTTTCCCCCACATTGTCACTGGCAGAAACCTTCCTCTTTGTGTCTTGTTTGTTTGTTTGTTTGTTTTGAGAGGTGCTATGGTGAGGAAACTTCCAGCACTAACAAGCTAAATCTTTGCATCATAGTAAGTCAGAGTGTAATCTGTAAGTATACTTAACACATGGGTTACTTGGAGGTGTTGCTTGTAAAACCCCCTTTGGACTTTTGCCCTAGCTTTCAACGGGATCAGGATTAGATCTGATAAAAGAAAGCAGCAGTATAAGTAAGTCTACCAGGCCAAAAATAGCCTCTTAGTAGAAGACATTTCAATAAGGAGTGTGCTAAACTGCAAAATATGGTAAAACCTTCCTTAAACTTGGGAAGTCCTAATTTTAAACAGCTGAAACCACTGAATGAACATCTTTGCTCTGCCTTAAAAAAAAAAAAAAAAAGATCATCTCCTTTTTTACATCCTTCCTGTCTGTGTCTTTGTTTAGCTGCTTGTTTCCAAAAGGAAACCCTTGAAAATCACCTCTTAGCTAGATTTATAGTTGGACAGCGTAATAGATTTCCAGAAACTGGTCAATAGTAATTATTTAATAAGCAACTACAGGAACCTGCTTCATTTTTGCAGAGCATTTTTCAGGACCAGAGAAAATGTTAATACTGATGACTAGATTGCTGTGGTAGAAAAATGGTGGTGTTACTTGTGTGATCTGGCTAGGAGTGAAATACTTTGGTATTAATAGCATTCTTGACCAAATCATTAATGTATTAATAGAGAAATAATATTTTCCTGTCTCCTCTCTCTGTTTTCTAGCTGTGGTTTGATGCTCAGACCACCCAAGCTCTGTGAGATGATTCTGCGTCTGAAGTCTAAATTCAGTTCCGGTATGTGGCCAGAAGAACTAAGAGTGATGGAAAATGCTATTAAAAGGGAAAAAAAAAAAAAAAAAGAAAAAAGAAAGAAAAAGCAATAAAGCTTGAAGAGGATACTACTGTTTTGTGTTTCTGGCAGACATCCAGGAGGACAGGATTCAGAAATACTGAGGGCAGGAAGGTGAAGGAGAATGCAAAGCTATAGGTAGTTACTCTGGAAATGGTAAATAGTAGCTGGGATGTGAGTATGCATATAAAGTGATCAACTGATTTGTTTTCTTTCCTAGGTGAAGAAAACAAAAGAGTTACCTGATATAATAAGAGGACATTGGGCTTTGGATAGATGCTGACTAAACTTCTGTGGAAGGTGATTAAAGCATGATATAATAAAGAGAAATGCTGCGGTTAGAATTTCTAGTGTGCTGCTTATTTTGATGGCTACTGGCAACGTCTGTAACATTATGATGTTGAGGACAGTTGAATCTCAGGATTTAGAGAGCAGCGAAGTGACTTCTGAGCTATGTGGGCTGAGGGTGGTTGCCCTTTTTGTCTGGAATATGTACAGCTCAGTTTTACCAGCAGTTAATATCAGCAAAGGACTTGGAAAATTAGTTATCTGATACAGCCAGACAAGTTCTGTGTTCATGTTATCAAGGACTGTTAGTCACACATTGCTCAGTGGAGGTCATTTTCCAGGGTGAGTGGGGTGAGAATTCTGGGTGGGATAAAGGAAGTTTGCATAGAGCCCCTGAGGAGAAAGCATGGAGATGTAGGGGGCATCTTGGGGGAAAGGAGCCTTTGCACATTGTGTTGCAGACTGTACCTCTAATGTGTGAGGGAAGACCATCCCTTTAGCATCCCCAGGCATCAACCAACCCCTCCAAAGGGCAACTGCTGTCGGCAGTCGTCTTCGGCTTTCTGTGGAAGGAACTTTCTTGTCCTTCCCCAACATCATAATGAATTCTCTGTGCTGGGCCTTTCTTATGGAAAGTACAAATTTTGCTGTACTATCCTTACTTACTCTTTTTTTCGGAACTGGTGCAGGAATTGTCACTTTTCTTTTAGGTCACTAAGCTAAGAGAAGAAATGCTTGCTGGCCACAGGGGTAGAGAATATTAATGACTATCTTGTGTAAAGGAAGAAGGCCTGAGCAGGAAAGCTGCTCTTACAGCTCTGCTCAGTCTAGTCTGTTCTGTAGTGTTGCATTGATTTTGCTGTCCTTGTTTTCTTAGTGGCTGAGACTCTCTTTCTTTGGTTTATAGAAATGTAAACCCTGATTTATCAAACCCTACAGCCTGTGTAGTAGCACTGAGTTCAGTGAGCGTGAGGGAGGTCAGTTAATTAAAACGAAAAAGGATGGAGCGGGAACGAAGTTTACTAGATTGAGGCCATCTGATTCAACTATTAGAGTGTGTCAGCAAACAGGAAGGCCACTGTGTGGGAAAAGAGGAGGGATTGATTGCTCAGAAGTTGTTTCTCTAAAATGTCATCAGCTGAATCAAATCCAGTTTTGCAGAGCTAAGAAAAGGATTCTAGAAGTAACCATCCCAAGAGGAGAAATCAAGAAAGACATAATATACAATAGGGACAGTCTGGAATCCATTCATGGATTGTATAAATCCAAAATTGAGAGAAATGCCTGACTTATCTGAGTTCTTTGGTACATTACCATATAGTTTTGACTGTATATATGTGATTACAGGAAAACCTCAGCCAAAATTATTTCTGTCTGTTAGAAAGTGAAGGATTGAAAATGTGAATGCCACCACCAATGCGAGCCTCCTGTTGCTTATATATCAGAGCCTCAGCCTTGGGCTGTGATTTAAGAGAATCTTTCATTCCTAAATGGTGGAAGTCTGCTTATTTAATGGAAACTGTGACACTGTTGTGAAATTTTTTGAATAATGTCCAATTTCAGTGGTGTGAAGTTTTCATCAAGTATTGCAGCTTTCCCTGGCCTTCCTCATGTTAATGAACACTTCCTTATTAAAATAGTTGCATTGATTTTCTGGGATGATCACAGAATAAGCAATTATTTGATGTAAAAATAGAGAAGCTGTATTTATTGACTCATCTAGTCATAGTCATTGACATATTTAGTCAACCTACTCTAGTTGACCCTTCTTTGAGCAGAGAGTTGGACTAGAAATCTCCAAAGGTTCCTTCCATCCCCAGCTATACTAAATTTGGTGGTGATCTGCTTTTCCATCCAACTGCCTGAGAGAAGTTTGGAATAAGTGAAATTTTTTAACCTACCAACATATTTCCCCCTTCTGAAACTTCATATTAAAACCAGACCTCTCTGCCATGTATCTCCCCAACAGTCAGCATCTGATGAAAGCTTTTTCTGCCAAAAACACCCCTCCCGAGCCAAGCCTTTGAAGATTTACTATTAGTCAAACGTTTGGTCAAATTCTTTCTTGAACACTTTTGGTCAACACACATTCTTAATATATCCAGAGTAGAATCCACAAGTGTATCGCTTCAGCACACCTCCCCATCTTTCTTGTAGAAATCTCCAGGTGAAATAGATGACATGTTGACAGGATGTAAAAGAAATGTTCACTAGGATAATACTTAACCTTGCTTCATTTGCAGTGATTCCCCTTTTCATTATATTACTATAGTTTCTTCAGCACGTTGTTTGAATAAATGTTTGATTTTTTTTCTGAAGGTTAATAAGATTTCAGTATGAAGAGTTTATTTAAAATATTTTAAGATGTGACACACAGACAGATCCAGCTTGAGCCTCATTAAAGGAACTTACTTAGCCAAAAATGGAAAGCCTTCAGAGGCCTTTTACAGTGTGTTATAGAAACTAGAAGAATGAATCCTCTCTTGTAGCACAAACTGCTTTAGTTCATCTGGATGTTTTCCCAAAACCTGCAGAAATGTAATGGCCTCTTTCTGTCTAGATAAAATACACTGTCTTGGCTAATCAATTATCATTGTTAATAAGTACTCGGGTTTCAGGTTCTTTAGACTGCCCAGCACCAATGTCGGCAGCACAGGTTATCACGATCCAGTGCTGCTAAGGCTTCTGCAGACATAATGTAAATAAAGACTTGAAATATTTCTGAATATTGCTGTCTCTTTCAATGTTACCGTCTCTGTTACAGAAGCATCTTGAGCCAGCTGAGATTGACACTGTCATCAATGCTGTACATGCCCAGAATGTGGATTCCCAACTGACTTCCAAGTAGTCAGCAAGGTAGGTGTATTGAAGGGAAATGATATAATTGTGCTAGTGCAATGAAAAAAATACATTTTTCTTCCTTGCAGTGTAGAACAATTTCTTTTTATAGATAGTTCCTAGTACAGATAGATCAGATAGATTTTATGCTTTTCTATTAACAAGATTTAGAATTGTTATGACAATACTGGTCTTTAGCATGATAGATCAGTATGTCCTGGTAAGTCCTCCTTCAGCTGTTATTAGGAGGATTATTTCACAGTTTCAGGCTCTTCTAAATTGTGTAAGTAGAAATTGTATTTCACATTATACATCCAGATTAAATGGTAACTCTTTTGAGATTCTTCTTCTAGATCTTCAGTAGATAAATCAGAGAGCACCAAAAAGATGCCATTCTATTATCTTCTGACATTTAAGAAATGTGCTCTGCATTCCCCTTACTTGCTTCCTGTCTTTTCTAGCTTCTGCCAAGGTCTAAACCTTTTGCTGAGCTGATGTATTCCTTTCATATTGCTTAAGAATGATTTTGGCAAACACCACCTGTAACCTGAATTACAACTCTGCCATTATCTGTTCTCCCTCAAACAAAGAATCTTATTAAAATGGAATCTCCTGCTACTTTTCACTCTCATGCATTTTAATAGCCTATTATCTTGGGTTAACTTTTCTAATTGTTTACATTCATCAGGGCTATTGCCCTGTTTCTCAGTCTGTTTTTCTGTAAGAAGACCAAGCTGTATTTGGCTGTAAAAGTAAGCATGATTCAGGGGGAAGTGTTGTGTGAGAATAAGGCAAATAGTCTGCGCACCTAAAACACAGGACAAGTTAGTTTCGTCATGGTCAGAGAAGGTTTCTGTTGTTAGTGGGTTGGGTTCGGTGTGCTATTTGATAGGATATATCTTTGTGACTGAAAGAGCACATCATGGACTTGTTAATTCTTACAGTGCATCTGCATGAGCGCTTGCTTAATTTCAATGCCAAATAGTTTGACTATAAAAGTGATAGTAAAACAAGGAGCAGATGATTTTAAGAGAGTGGAATCACAGGAGGTTTTAAGGTCAGGCAGGTATGTGTTAAGAATGGTTTAGGAATAGATCCTGTGGAAGACTCAGATGTTGCCTTGGGGAAAGGGGCGGGTTAGGTGACCTCTGCAGCTTTGTCCAACCCAATCTTCTATTTGTTGTAAGACAACTGAGTTGTACATGTATTTTTGTAGGCTGCACACCCAACTTTTTTGCTGTCTCTTCCTAACAGTGGAATTTAGGAGGGTCTAAGTAGTATAAAATTGTTAATGAGATCAGAATGCAATTCTAAACATTTCAAGTTCATTGTACTTTATGTGGTTGCCTTAAAATGTTTAAGCCGATGCCTTTTCACTGTGTGGTTGTGTGACACAATTTTGACACATCAAGGCTAGCTAGAAAAATGGGGAAAATGTTACATTTTCTATAAATAACTTTGTATACACAAAGTAAACTTTTATTAAACCGTAACCAGCTAATGAGTAGATTTCTTTGGTTATATTTTGTACTAGAAATGCTGTTCTGAAATTTTCTCTCTTGAAAGAACTTAAAAAGGATTGTACAGAAATACGGGAAGAAACAAATAAGCAATTAAATGTGGTAAGATCTTTAGATTGCCCTCTGTGAATGTAGCATGCTGCAAAGTAGGTTAAATAGCACCATTTCTCAATGAGTAAGCTGCTAAGCTGGCAATTACAGTGCCTTTGAGAAAGCAATATCCATTCATTATAAATATTTTATGAATTATAGATCTCTATCTCATGCAAAACTATTTTAGATTCCATCTCTTTTCATTTTGTATTGTTCAAATAATTATGTTTAAATGGGGTCAGAATTTTTATACTGCATTCCCAGCCCTTAGGTTTATTAACTGTCTCCTGGATCAGACCACAACGTCAAACAGCCCAAAGAAGTTTCCTATTTACTCCGTGTTTTGGCTATTTTGGGCTATGTAGCTCATTCCTGCTGCAGTCTAATCAATGTAGCCATTTCATAAGTGCTTCTCCATTATGCCCCATTTGCTGGAGCTTTCTTTCCAAACAGAAGCAGCCACTTAAGATGCAGAGTCTCCATAGCAGAAATGAAACACTTCCCAGTTGCAAGTGATAAACCACAGTTAAAACAGTAACAGAAAGATGATTTACTCACTGACCAACAAATCTGAGAATAACATCTGGATTTGTTAGTATAAGCAGCCAAAATATGTTCAAGTGTTGCAATTAGGACAGAATTCTCTTTGGATTTAGTAGTTTGGTCGCCCTGTACATGCTTCATCCATTATCTTTAATGGGAGATCTGTGCAGAGCAGGACAGCAAAATAACAGAGCTGAAACCTTTTGTGGATTTAGAAAGGACCCTTGCAAATACACCTATCTTTATATTTTAACCAGCATCCTGATGAAGCCCAGGGCATTTGCCTTACAGTTAAGTCAGGCATACTGCATGAAATGCCAGAATACAGTTTTAGTTTCACCTAGATGGTTCCATGTTTTGCTCTGAAGACCAGTTGCTCAAAAAAATTATTTTCCTTTGTCCTCTGAAAAATGTGTGAATTTTAACAGAATTTGCACTGATCATTTCAGTCTGGAAGACAGGCTCAATGTGGGTAACAGCAAAAAAAAAAAAAAAGTGTAGATGGAGACAAGCCATCACGACTGAAATTTTCAGGTATAAGTGAAAATATTTCCCTGTGCGTTTTCACTTTTTTGTTTCTATGGAGGGTGATTGTTCTGCTTTGCGACCTTTAAAAAGTCTGTTGTTTCACTGTCAGTTCCTGCATTTAGCTGAAATCTGAAGCTTCTTACTCAGACGTAGGTAGAGCAATTCAGTTGAGCTGCAGATTCTGTTGCCCATATAAAATTACTGACTGCTTTCTCTTTACGCCTACCCAGATCACAGAGGGGAAAGTCATCTCTGGCACATAATCTGCAGGGGGTCATTGCTTCAAACCAGCAGCAGGGACTTTACACTGAACCTCAGCTGGCCTGGCCTAAAACATTGCCCACCTCTGCTCTGCCTGCCAGAATATTTAGAGATATTGTTCCTTATTTCTTTTACTTAGCCTGCTATTGGAGCTTTGCAAGTTTGCAGTACAGATGCATTTGATGCACAGTTGTTATGTGTTTGCCTGCATTTTCAAAATGCTTCTCCCTCTTTCCAGGACAGAGACACTAGCAATGAAGCCATTCCCCTTCAGTCACTGATTTTCCTTTAGAGAGGACCAACAAATTAGTTCAAATTATGGTAGCAGTTTTCATGATATAAACACAGGTCTGCTGGATGCTGAACAGAAACCACTGAAGGTCCGTTTGGTGTTTAATGTCTGTAAAGGCTATTTTTTACCCTCTGACTGCTTTTAATTCTCTGCTCAACCATTTCAAGGCCTGGATCTGAGATGAGGATGGCAACACGGATTTACATGGATTTGGCAAAGGTAACTCTTCAAGATCTTCTCAAAAGGTGCAGATTGACATTGCTCAGTTACTCCATCTCAAGGACTAATGAAAAGTGTCTAGAGTTAAATCACCAAATGTGGTCTTTTGATTTTAGATCTAGTTAGAAAGAAATTAAATGCTTATTTCCAAGGGAATAAGTTTTATAGCCCTTTTATGCTCCACATCTGAGAAAACTTTCTTTTATAAATTTACTTGATTTTTTTTTGAAGACGCGCCATGTGTTGAGAGAGATTTCAGCCACCACGATTGGCAGAGTTAGAAGGTGGTGACAATACGGCATCTCTGTGGCTTCCCTTTTGCTTGCATAGCTTGTGTGATTCTCTGCGGTTAAACGGGGATTCTTGATACCAGCATTAAATGCAAGTTATAATTAGCCATAAACATTCAAATAGCTTTCTGATGTCTCTCACTTACTGTCTCAGACCCTGGGTTGTGTCAGGCAGTGTAGTGCTACTGTGCATGCAGCGCTTCAGCCAGCTGCCAGTGTGCGTTGTGTGCGAAATTGGGAGGCACTTAAGACTAGCAGAGCAAGCTGCTTGCTTCCCTCTGCTCTGTGCATGGATGGTTGGTTGACACAGGTCAAGAGTTATCCCCGTGAGTTTGTATGCATCCCTTCAAAAGCTGATGTAAGCCAGTGCTGAGTCTCCCTGAAGGATGAATGCCTCGAGTCAACATAAAGGTCGGTATGAACCAGGAGTCTTCATGGTAAGAAACCGGCCCCAACAAAGATTTCCTCACGACTGCCATAATCAGTAGCTGCATTTCATAAACAGTGGTCTCAAGTCAAGATTTTCCTAAGTCACATTCTTGGCTCCAACCATGTCATGGTAAATTTCATTTCACAGATTGGACTGCTCCCAACATTGTGATTATAGTTCAAGTATTTGACAGGTCCCATTATAAAATGCAGAGCATGTTGTATTACGTACGTGTAGAGAGCAACAGGCTAGTATTGCTCTCCAGTTATGTGAGCTGATTTCTTGGAAAGGTGGTTATACATTTTCTCAGAACTTTAGGCATTAGATTAACATTTTAGACATACAGACTTTTATTTGCATTTTTGATTCAGTTCATTCTCGCTAAATTGTAACCCTAAATTAGAGCTGAATTCGAAGAGTTCTAACCCAAACTGAAACTGAAAAAAAAATCCATCTCCTTAAAAATTAACTGATGAATTTGGAAGTCCAGTTTAATTAGGAATTCACTAAGATTAAGAGTTTAAAATCAGTAAGACTCACGTAGGTTTTTTTTTTATACTATATAATTTTATAAATGGAGAAAACAATTATCAACTTTTAGAATTAATACATTTATGAAGCCATGAATCAATTACAGGTAGCCTGCTAAACTTGAGAAAAAGCAAACATCTTTAACTTGCCGCTAAAGGATAGACATAAAGGCTATTGCCAGAGAAGCATTGGAGAGTTAACTCTGCACTTTCTGTTGGAATTAAGTTGCTAGATTCTGTTCAGTGTGAGTGTGTATTATTGCAACCCGCTGCGCTATTATGTGTGGGCATAACAGTGGACTCTCTTGTATTTCCTGGCTATGAAGGTTTTTGCCTAAGAGCAATAGTATCTGTCCTAGATTTTCTTTCTCTTTTTTTTTTTGCTTCATTTCAATTTTTTCAATGGTAGTGCCTTATAAAATGCTTTGTCATGCTGCGGAAGGAAGGACAAAGAAAAGATCAAGATATGCACAGTGACAATGATCTTCCAGAGCAGATCTTCCACTGCTATTGTGCGTGAGTCTTTTTGTGTAGCATGGCACTTAATAGATGCCTGAGAAAAAATATGACAAAGATGTAATTTGGTTTATCTACATCGCAGCAACTATCGCTAGCAATTAATCCCAAACTTTTCAGACTCCTATTCCATATGTGCTTGTTCAGTCAAGGCTGAAGCTTTGTAGTTTTCCTTTAGGAACTGGTTTTGTGTGTGTGATTTGCGTCATTGCTTCTCTAAAATATGTATATGTATTTAGCTTAGTCTGTATCATGGAAATGGTAAGTATTTCTCCTGAGATCATCAAAAGTGATTTCTGATTTTAAATGCCTCCTCTGAAATATTGCCTGTGGTGAGAGCCTGGTTTTAAGCTTTCTTTCTAGTGTCCCAAATTGTAATTATGAATATTCATTTTTTCTCATTACTTCAGAAAGGAAGCCTCTGCCTTCAGCTACTGCATGTGTCTCATTAGTTTAGTGAACATGTTATTATGTCATTCTTTGAGCCTTAGATTAGGATTTTCAAGCCACTCTACGGGAGAGTGGAGTTGAATTCCCGTTATCATGTAAGGCTCCAAAAAATGCCAGCTATGCAGTTCAGGCCTGTGCTGTTACAGTGCGAATTCCAGCAAAGTCCAAAACCTTTGCTGGTATTTGTTCCATGGGGACTCTTTCTGTTCTCACGGTTTCACCCTAAAATCTTGGGCTCTGCACCTGCGCATTCAGAAAGTTTTGAAGTTTACATCAGAAATGATACTTTAAAAAAGTCAAAGTAAAGGCCGTCTCCTCGTAAGGAGTGTGGTAAGACGGCTGCATTCTTTCTGCCAGCATTTCCAGGTTTGAGCACAGCCTCTCTTACAAAGCTACCCTCACTGCTGTCTAATAAAATGAAATAAGAGTGAAAAGTTCAAATATTAGACTTTCCTGTGGAGCTGGTTTCATGGTAGCCTAACAGCCAATGTCAACAGTAGGCTAGTAGGGAGTTCATGTTTCTGTCTAGCCTGTGGTGGCCTGCTGAGATGGCATATGCCTGTGAGCGAATAAAACCCCTAATGGGAAAACCCAGCTTGTACCTCATTTAGAGCACTAGCTTCGATTACTGAAGGTGATTTTTCTTTTCAGTTTCTCAAAGCAGGTATCATTTATATATGCATGTGTGGGGGAAGAATGGGAAGCACATCGTGGCTCAAAAAAAAGCGTGTTTTGATTTGTTTAAATAGCTAAAGAAACCTCAGTCTTGGATCCTAGCTTCCGTTCTCAGTCCAATAGAGGCTGTTGCCCTGAAATCCATAGAGTGGGTTAGAAGAACTGCAAACAGATGTTCACTCAGGCCATGTATGGGAGGGAGAATCCTTGTTGTGGAGTTGGTAGTTGCTTAGTTATGTGTGTGTTGGAGGTGTTAAAAAATCAAATTATCTTTCTACAACACAGAATTCTCCCTTGGAGAGGCAAATACACTAGCACTGGCAAAACATGAAGTGGCTTGGTTTTGCTTATCCAAAGGAGGAGCAACTCAAATCAGGACTCCAAAACGGACTGAATAGATAAGTCTTGGCAGTTGCATTCAGTCGGAAAGTCAAATTTGAATTGTTTCATGGCTGTGTCTGTCTGTCTCATGAAAAAGAGTTAGCCTCATTGCGTATGCTGTGGGAATACAAAAAGACTCCCAAAACATGTACATAGCACAAGGAAATATGTGTGCCCATCTTTTGCCCACAGAATCTAACGCGCAGATTTTGCTCAGAAGGCAGCGGGGGGCGGGATCCTTTCCTTTCTGTGTCGTTTCTTTTTGCCAGGTGGTCACAGCAGTGCTAAGGAATGCACGTGGGTTGGCAAAGCCCTGTGGAATCACTTGTGCAGTGTGCGAGGCAGATTGGTAAGAGTTGTTCCTAGTCATCACCATTCTCTCTTAGCAGGGATGAGCTAACCTAAGTGGACAGTGACTTCTGTTATCTATTATTCAGCTACATAGACGAAACACAGCTGTTCAGGAGAAAAGCAGACAGATACCTCATGAGGCAGCAGACACTTCTCTTTTTCAGCTCATTCCTAAACTTTTCAAATGACTGTGGGAGATCATTCCAGCTTTACACTGGCTTTAGTCTGGAACTTAATAGTTTTGCCACATGTACTAGCTGCATAGGAGTCAGATGCTCTTTTTAACAGCACCTGAGGACTACAATTATTGAGAGCACTGAAATCGTATTCTGCAGTCATTATGATCAGGAAAACCCAGAATAATCCAATAAATGTTGAATATGATTTGCGCATTCCACTGTCTTATTGCAGTCTGTTGTATCTTCATTTTATAAATATTACAGACCTTCAGTGAAATTCTGTCCTTCCCCAAAGCAACTAAAAGGAAAAATCCAAGTGTTATATTGTTTTTTAGGACAATCAGCAATTCATCTATTTTTTTTCATATTTTTTTTAAAAGGCAGATTTCTGATTTGTTTTAATTCTTGCAAAAAAAGAATTAATGCGTTTGATTCAAAAGCCGAAGATTAATGTTTTCTTAACTCTAATTATAAAATACACCAAATAGCAAGGTATATGGTGAATAGCGAGTGTAGTCAGTAAATACTAATCTTTAATAAAATCTAATCTTTAGGCTTAGCAATGTCTTTAAACCGGAATCCAAACTTCTTGTCTTCTTGAACCCAGTGAAAGGGCTTATAAAATCTGCATCTAGCCTTACTTTAAGCAGATGGGCCATGTTTAGTTCAGAGATTTGTTTTCCTGAAAGTAGGTTAGTTCAAAGCTCAAAGAAGAAGGTTATAATGAATGAAAAAGGGAGATCTATGCGTGGGAATGAAACAGGAGTGCAGGAGGATTTCAGCACAGCTCTTACCTTGAGGCGTGCTCCAGGTCAGTGAGATTTAGCTGTATGTTTGAGGATAAGCCCATGAATCACAACCCCAGGAAAGTTCAGCTCACCAGTTGTGCCATCTGTGAGTTTATAATTAGATGAGTAGTTCTGCAGGCACTGCAAGCCTCATTTTCTAAAGTAGACGTTTCTCACTAGTGACTGATTTTGGTGGCTAAGATGAGTTTTCATCCTTTTCAGGATGGTCTCTATAGCCAATATGGTCATTTCTCCATATTACAATTTGCTGTTGTGAGGATGGAGAACTTGGAAAAACTAGCCTGTAATGACACATCTTTAAGTAATGTAATGGGAGAACAGATGAAATATCTACCTGATACTTCACTTGCTTACTCTTAGACAAAAAAGCATGTTGTCAAAACCTTTGAGTGAGAGAGGAAGATCCCACTGTCTTTAGGCAAAAGGGAACAAATTACTGGTGAGTTCTTGAAACTTCAAACCACTGAGTTTGCTCCTGCTTTAAACACTTGGCTCTTTTGGAGGCCTAGAGACCTAAAAAGAAAGCCTGAACCCTCTTGAGTTTTAATGGAGTCATCCAAGTTCTAGGAGGGAGAACAGAGGGGAGAGGTGTTGAAGAAGCACCGGTGCTTCGTGTGCTAGCCCAGCACCGCAGGGCCTGTCGCCTCCTGGAAAAGCTGGGCTGAGACTCCCACCTCGCTCCGAGTCCTCCAGGAAGGCCTTTCGCTTCCGCTCCTCCTCCTCATAAACACTCTGGTTGTATCCCCACATTGTGCTTCTCCTTCTTCCCCATCTCTTGCCTTAAAACTTGTGTGGCCTTTCTGCCTTTTGGAAGGCAGGGACACCAGATGGCCTTTCCTCCTTGCCATGCACGTTCTCCTGAAGTACCCACCGCAGTGTTATCTTTGCACAGGAGTTACGTAGGAGTTCAGGGAGCCTGACTTGCTTGTAGCATTCTGTGAGTGGTGTCATTCTGCCCGAATAGCTCGCATGAAAAAAAAAAAAAAAGCTAGAAAAACATTTTGTATGTCTGCTTTTTGTCCAAGCTAATGCCCATATGCGAACCCACATAAATGTGAAGTAGAGTGGGTAAGAGGTCTAAGGAAAGGAATGAAGAAGGAATATTGGCAATAGCATATGGTAAGAGATTAATAGGAAGGCAATAGCAGCCACTCTTAATGCGAGACAGAGACCTGTAGGCCTCTCCAGTTCAAAGTAATGAACGGAAGTAGGCTTCCCCTTTACAAGATGTTGAAGGCAAAAATCACTAACTTGGACAAATGCTGAAGCTCTGGGATTTTCATACATATGCTTTGATGTTTTCCAGTCACTAGGAGATATTGGAAAAATATTTTCCTAGATATTAATATTGTACTTGTTGTAAAATATATTCCTAGACCAAGTATTCATTTAAGAGGACTGTAGCAAGTCTCTATTTTTATTAAAAAGCCAAACAAACAAAAAACTTTTTTTCTATTAAGGGCAGATGCTCGGCAAAATGTGAATCTGCAAGAACAGCAGAGGCCTGAGCTCTGCTATATTAGTTTGAAAAATATACCCCTTGGATTGTATTCTAACTGGCAGGAAAGCTACTTGCTTGAGACACATTCTTTTAAATAAAAAGTGAAATGGTTATTCGTCTTATCACTAAGACCAAACAGGTCAAGAAGGCCAAGACTTCTTTACAAGGAGTTACATCTATCCATAGAAAATTTTCCGGGCATGTTAGCTTGGGCTCTTTTTCATTTAAAGGTCTAAGGAGAGTGGTTTTTCCTACTGTACATCTTCCCACCCTCACTCTCTTCTACTTTTCCTTTCCTTTCCTTTAACTCCAATGCTATCCTTTATTAAACCTTTTTGGTTTTTTTTCTGGGGCGATGAAGGTCTTTTATCCATTAAAATGTGATTATGTCTTGGTGAGGTCAGATACCCTCCTGGTACGAGTGCTTTCTAAGGAGCTCCATCCATTTCTACTAACCGAGTTTCTGTCCTTCTGGTATATTTTTATATTAAAATCTGGAATGCTTTGGTATATGTATAGTGGAATTAATCTAAGCAACTACATTGATCTTTGGAAAAGTAATCTGGGAAAGAGCAGTATGGCAGCAATGAACTGCTGACGCATCCGGGCAGGTCAGTCCCAGCTATCATGGGCCAGCTGGATGCAAACGAAAGGGCAGATGGATAACATCAGTGAGAGCTTATATGCAGAAAGGAGAGGATGCTGGGTTGGGACAGGAGGAGGACTGTGAATGATATTATAGCATAAATAAAAGCGAGAATAAAACATTGCTGCACTGTCAGCACTTAAAAGCAATCAAGAAAGTAAGTCAAAGTCCAGGGAAGCCAGCAGCCTCCTGTTGCCTGCTATGGTCTTTGGACTGGGCCCACCAAGTGGACTCAACTTAGTTTCCAAAGACCAGGTATAAAGGCAGCTCTTATTCTTCATCTATTTTAGAGGCTATTTGGGGCAAAAAGACAAATATTTTATTAGACAAAGGTAATTGTCAGCCCAGAATGTTTCAGGATATTTTCAACGGTGGTCACAAGGATAGTGTTTCTGTACAGTGTCACAGGTTTTTTTTATGCTCGCCACTTACCTTGATGCCAAACCATAACTTCATTTCTTTGGGATTTTGACTGGCAGCCGAATAATTTGCTACAGCTGAACAGCAGAACTATGTGAAATGCAGGTGGGGACTGAACATGTCAAAGTAAGTAGTACAGTCAAATCATCAGTGCAAGGGAAGGAACCACAGGGCTCTCTTATGAACCAATAAAATATAGCTGCTTACTGGAAGGTTTGAGTAGAGAGAGGAAAATTAGTACTCTAGGAACTGGGGAGTGTGAGACTTTTCCAGGAAGATTTAAGGCAGAATTAAATTTTGCATGGAGCCTCCCGTACTTGAGGTATCCCAAAGGTGTTTTTATTCGGTAACGTGTTAAATATAGAACAGGGCCTCGGTAGGCAAAACAGAGCACCCCCTAAATCAGTTCACATGTACGATATAGGACAGTAAATGAAGGGCTTCAGCAGTAGCAGGGCTGTGATTCTTGACCTCTAGCAACTCCTGCTGGGATGTTTTTAAGAGGTTACTGTTTATTGCTTTACACTTTGCCCCTTATCAGAGGGGGACAGCTTGCTTCTGGCAAAGGAGGCCAAGGAAGGTAACTTTTAAATCATCCCCACACGTCTTGCAGAGCTTGCAGGTCCGAGCCAGAGCTCCTGACGGTAGGAGCGTTGCAATCACATAACAGTGGGTGCATTAGGCAAAGGCAGCAGCTCCTTTTGGAGGTAAAGAGCTGCAGCACTGTCCAAGTCAGGTTGTTCCTGTGCTGCCGTCCTGTTGTTCTGCCAGCCGGCATCTCCAGTAAGCGGCTTGTGCTGCTGCACCCTTGGTTAAACAGCTACAGAATGCAAAGATGCTGCATTTTGGTACAGCAGAGGTGGATGTGTAAGGGCATTTAGCTGTCTCAGCTCATTCATCTGGATAGGAGTTAGTTGACTGCAAAACCTTTCAGTGTTTGGGCTTAATTTTGTAAAATATGCAGATTAAACAATGCATCAAATTGTCCTGAGACTGTGTTGCACAGAAGTATTTTGATTTTTTGGGAGTAAGAGACTGGCACCTAGTTAAAATAGGAATGCTGATACTGCATACTGTCCATAAAAGTCAGGGCATATTAATTAGAAAACATACTAAAAGGCAAACTTGCTTTCTGCAAAGCAGAATGCGTCCAAATAAGCATTCAGTATTCAGGTGAGCAGCTGCTCTGTACCCTGCATGTATATATGCAGCCCAGAAGCTAATGATCTGCTTTTCACTCAGTTCTCAAGGCCAGTCTTTGGACTAGAAGGTATCTAGGGCAACTATGGAAATGTTGGCTTGTTTTAAGTTTGCAACTGAACAAAGAGCATCTTTTGCATGGGCATATGCTAAATTTGCATGTCTGCCTTTTCTGAATACACCAGCAAAAGTTGTATTTGTAGATCAGGTAGACATATGCTGATTCAGTTTGACGGGCAAACATTGGCTGAGGAGTCGACATGTAATTGCAAGTTTGTGTCCGTGCAAGAAAGAAGTTCTTTGAGCATCAAGTCTGTGTAGAATCTGTTTTATGTAAAATGAAATGTTGTCCTGTACCGTTGGCTTTTCTTAGCCAGAACTACACAAAATATGCATAATTAAATCACATATACTTTTAGATTTCATTATGGTCTCCATTTAGTAACTGAGCTTTTTTACAAACATGGTCTGAAACTTGGAGACATTTTAAATGACCTGGGCTGATCAGTAGTTTTGCTGCTTAAAGCATATGAAATGCGTAGCTTTGCACAGTTGTAAGGAAAATCAGAGAAAATCCTGCAGTTTTCAGCGTACTTGCTTTGAGGTGTCAGATTTAGAAGAACGTGAGATTCACATAAAACTCAGAGCAGGCCAGCCCATGTGGATCACCACCAAAACCCATGTTTGCGTAGCTTGTGTGCGCTGCAGCCATCTCTAGAGCATCAGGGCTTGATTAGCAGTCTATTAACTTGAACTGTAATAATACGAGATTCCTTATACGTCTGGAAGGGAACGCTTAAGCTGTGGTCGCAGGATTGACTGCAATGTGCTGTAAAGATTCCTGAGCTGGTTTTAGGCTGCCTAATGGTGACGCTGCCAGCCGTCGGCGCACCACAGTCTCAACTTGAGCTCACGCTAACTTTTCTGAGCTCTGCGTTGTTGCAACTGGTTTTTTAGCTAAAACTGAGTTAATAAGAAGCTACCTTGGATGTGTTTATGCTGTGATGCACTCTGCTCACTGAAAAGAGGAGGCATCTTACTGACTTGAGTGAGCAAGTGTAAGTTCAGGAAGCTCTAGAACAAGGGCCAGCTGCAAATCCAAATGGAACCAAGGTTATTCCTTTCCAAAATCTAAGTGTTCTTCTTCTAAAGATCTTTTCTTTTGTTCTAAGTCTATTTTCTAAAAGTGTGTGTCATCATACTTTAATTTCAGTTAATTAAATTCACATAGAAGCACCATAAATCAGCATGTTATTTTAGGCACAGAGATCTGCTGGTCCTGAGAAAAGTGTAAAAAGATGTTAACAGCAGTGACATCCATGGATTACAAATATTTCTGCTAATATTGATTCTGTGTGCACTCAATTTCTATTATATCTGCAAGCTGCAGAGTTGAGCTCTCACATCACATGCTTAATATCCTGAGGTTTTTTGTTTGCTTTAAAAACAGACAGTTTGAAGTTAAGAAATAGTTTAAAAAATAAATGGACTGTACAGAAGCTCACATGTAGGACGCAGAAATTATACAGGCAGGCACATTGACAGCCCTCTCAGGCTGAGAAACAGAGGTGTGAGGAAACCTTATTTATTTTATTTTATATTTTATTTTGTTTTATTTTATTTTTTGCTGTGTGTATGAGGCTTTACTAAAACTGCCGTGAGGAAAAGGATTCTTCTTTGTAGGTTTGTAGTTCTTTCCCAGAATTTAGTCTTTCAAATTCTCGTGAACTTTTGCCAAGCCACTGCTGGACATCCTGTAGTTCTTTTGTGAGAGGAGCCCAAATGGTTTCAAATTGAAGTTAGAAATGCAGAAAAAAAAAGGCCAGAAGACTGAGAGGAGATTTGGAAAACTGTCTTAATGATGAGAAACTGAAGAGTTTCAGTTGATTTGGTTTATCAGGAGAAGAGAAGATCAAATTGCAGTATATTTCTGTGCAGAGCAAATATTAGTCAGAACAAGTCTCCTATAATCTTACAGGCAGTGACACAGCAAGATGATTGGAAGCTAAAACAAGCCAGTTTGAGCAGAAGATAGAAATATGATCTTGGAGATAATTAACTCCAAGACCAGCATATCAGGTATCGAATTGTCCCTCTTGTTGGGGGAATGTTATAGCTCAAACACTTAGATGAATTACTAATGGAATTAAACTACCTATGCTATGTATAAGGTAAAACAGAATGATTGTAATTTTTCCTTCTACTGTTGTAATCTATCAAAGCAGAAGAAGAATATGTGAATTTGGAAAATAGGTTAAAGAATTTGATGCTGAAAACTGATATACAAATATTTCCTTATGTTAGGTTACATATGGTCCTATACACAAGCGTTCTTAAAGTGAAATGATTCAAGTGCGATAAAAGCAGCTAAGCATGAATGGAAAAGCAGTACGTATTGATTTTAAATACCATATTATTCTGAGAGATGGAGTTCTTTACTATTAAGAGTCCAAGTTTTCAAATTCCAATTCTTTAGATATTTATATAAGGATATTGTAATTATTGCTTAGGATCTTACAAGAGAAGATCTGAGTGAAGTAAATTGATTTTCCTTAGAGGGTGACTGAACCAGCTGAGATGAATCATACAGTTGAGTTTTGGACCATTTCCTGTAACTCATCCTGAAGTCAAACTCTACTCTATTGAATGGAGCTGAGGGGAAGATGAAGAAAGACCCTGGGAAAGCTAGGATTTCAAAACAGTGTGGAAAACAATAAGGTAAGGAATCATCCAAGTATGTAGTTAACTGTTTTCTTACTTATTTCATTATTGCTTAAAAAAAAAGTTGTTAAGAGCAGAAGAATATCTAAGTCCCTTCTGAGCTGATGCTTATGCTCTGGTTCTTCAGCTTTACTGGAGCAGTAAATGATGGTGCGTTTGTCTATGTTAGTTTTTTTACATCTGGACACATTTGTGTTTTCTAAGTCATGTTTTTTTGTGTGTGTATTTTGACCCGTATGGTAATGTAAATCAATTGAGTGTCTGTAAAAGTGAAGGTCGTGGAAATCTAGGCCGTGAATATAGTCAACTGGTAAGGGAAGGAGAAAAGGACCTCAAATGGATCTCATCTCATTTGAAAAGGATGTCTAAGGATGTACTTAGTGATTATAGCCACACAGCTTCAGCTGTTGTTTTATGGTATTATTCAGCCTGCATGGTGAAGCTGGGCTAGAAACCCCCTGCTATTCTCAGACATTCATTTCCCCTCTCAGTTGTGCTAGAAAAAACTGCTGAAAGGCTGCACGGCAAAGAATTGATCTGAGTGGAGAAAAAAATGGATAGGTGGAGGAGTTAGAAGTGGGGACTGCTTTCTCCCTCCAAATTACATCAAGCGTGACTGTGTGTGTAGGTGAATATTGCCTACTGTCTAAACCAGCCTATGAATTTTATTTATTTTTATTTTTATTTTAATTGCTAAGGAGACTATTCACCATTGCAATTCAGTGGCAAGCTTTTTTTATTGATTTTTAACTGTTCCCGCTCCTTAGTAGTATTGTATGCATATGTGCACATGGTCTGCCCATGTCCTGTCAATATTGATGGGGTTAACTAAGGGACAGAAAAGAGACAGTATTCACTGAAGAGAGTCTCTATTGATACATATTGTCCTATATATTTTCACGTGTATATATGTGTGCCTGTGTGCAACTGCCCTACTAACTAGAGATGAGTTTTCAGGTATTATTCTCTCATTTATAGCAAACATCATTGTAATTTAAATCTACTCAGAGCAGTCTTAAAACAGTCTTAAAAAAAGCAGTGATTACTTGTTTTACTGAACAAGCACCGTAGGAAAAGGTTAGCATTTTCAAGGGTGGGTGATGACATTCTGCCGCTCCAGGTTGCCCATGGTGGGTGGAGGGCAAGCCTGAGGGCAAGCAGAGCTTGTGCAGTAGTAGAGCTCTGATGAACACTCAGATAATGACTAACTCCTTGGCACACATTTGACTTGACCTGAAGGTTGCAGCAGCCTCGTTTGAGTTCATTAGGATTCTCATACATGTGTGCGTTTGCAGTCCCATCTGTTGCAGGTCTCCATCTTCCTTCTCCCTGTTTGGTACCTGGAATTGGAAGTTGCTGCTACCTCTGCTTTTGCTAACAGTTGTCTAGAAACTGAGCAGAAATATTGGCTCCAGCAATGTCTGACTACTGCACACCCACTGGAGAGCTGGTGTTGTTCTAGATGGGCTTGCAAGGTGTTTGAGTGCCAAGGCTTGTGAGAGTCACTGCTCCCCTGTTTCTCACTGTTCAGCTTTTCCTCAGCTGCAAAGCTGAGGAAAACATTCTGAAAAGTTACCAGTTTGCACTTGCTCTGTCTTAAAAATGGATTGTGATTGATGGCCACTCTCAGAGGCAGGGAACTGGTCAGGATGGATCTTTGGGCCCATGCACTGAGCGGTTCTCGTGTTGCCATATTCTTATGTGACAATATCATATTGACGTCACCTTGTTGGTGAACAGGGATTTGTGCATCTTTTCTACAACACCTCTCATCAGACAGGGGTTGTAGGAACTTTTTCTTAGCAACCCAGAGCAGCTGTCATTTTCATTTAACTTTGTTATTTGTTGGATTTGTGAAACTCATTGGGTGAATAAATATATTCATTGGATAGAGATCTGAAAACAGAAAGTCAGTGATAAGAGAAGGAGTTTAGCTACTAAAATGCTGCTTCCTCCGCTTCACCCTATTGTTTCCTTTGTTTAGCTACTAGGAAGAACAGTGAAAGTACAGAGTGCTTTTGCTTTAAGTTTGTTCAGTCCTTGCTGACAGTGTTCTTTATCAGTAACTGATCCTTGTTGGATTTACTCTTTCCTCTGCATCATGCAAATGCCTCAGAAACAGATCGTTTTGGTAGATTCCCCTCTGAAGTCGTGTAAAAGTTACTTTTTTGTCTTGAAACCCCCTTCTTTTCCCTTTCCCAGAAACTGTGAGTAACTGTGATGAGTGGATTTCTCTGCAACGTCACTTTACAGGTCACGAGGTTAGCTCGCTTTTGTCCTCTTACTTCAAGTGTTTCAGAAGAAATCCTCTGTGTTCTCCTGAATTGTAAAGGCTGGTAAGAATGAGAAGCCTAAGTCATCCATTAATCCACAGGCAAACTGCTATTCAAGCAGCTGCAGTGAAAGCTCTCGTGTGCTGCCCTGGAAATAACCCCAGCCTTGACGTGGTAAGACGACCCTAGGTGAGGTCAGAGGCTCAGTTCTCGTTTTCATTTAAGCTTGTGATTTTTAAGCAGTGCTGGTGTTGTCCCATGTGGTCCCGTTGATCTCTTAAAGCAGATGGATCCTCAGGGAGAGGCAGCAGAGAACTGAAGTCCAGAGAGATTAAGCCTTATCTGCTAAACATTGCTACTCCCTCATCTCAATTTACTGTTATTTTGGCTTAAATATTTAATGAGCATGACCCCATGTGAGAGCAGCAAGTGGTATCAGGATTTTACTTTAAGCTGCTTTGCAGAGACAAAGCACCTGGCTTAATTCCTCCTGGAAATGGGAGTGATTTGGAAGTGCCTCAGCAAATTCGAGTTACAGTGGTAGTACAGGTTTGGATTTGTATGCTTTCCCATGGAGTGCCATGAATTTGAAGGATGTGACTACACAGTGTAAGAAATTGCATCTTGTGTCTGAGATTTTGGGAAAGCAAAAGAAAGTTATGTTCCATTGGCCTTAAATGAGCCCTAGGTCAAACCTCATTCATCTTTTTTGGAAACCCTGCTTGTGATAGCCCTCTTGTCAGCCCTCTGCATGCCTTGCGCAGAATGTGCACTGCAGATTGCTTCAGAGTGAATTCAGGGATTTCATATCTAAAACTGTTATTTAGATAAAATATAATGGTGCAGGAGTTAGAGACTGTGACTTCTCTGGCTGGTCCAAATAAGGACCAGTGCAGTGTGTGGGCTGATGGGAAAGTAACCACGATGCTAAAATCCACAGCAAAGTAGCAGTGTCTCTTCCTATTCCAAGCCCGTCTATACTAGCAGAAAACAAACTAAACCAAACTTAACTGCGTAGGCAGGCTTAAGGCCTGATACTGAAACAAATAAACTGCTAAGGTTTCTGGAGACAGTGGATGTAGACACTTATTTCATCCCCAAATAATGCTGACTGCAGAAGAACAACTTCCAGAAAGAGTTGTCCCCACTCTCAGTATTAAAGAAAGCTCTCCAAGATCTAATTTTCCTGAGCTTCAGAAGTCTTATCAGACTATCTGGAGAAACCACATCTAGGAAATTCTGTCAATGATATAGCCTGTGTGTGAGGCTTTCTAAATAAAAAGGATCTACTTGCAGTTCAGTCACATATGTTCCTTATTAAAAATAGAGGTTTAGTAACTTCTTATGTCAATTACAAGAGTTTAAAAGGAAGTGATTACATATGTGCATATATGCAGTACATATATATATTCTAAAACGGTATTAGCATTTCAGTTTTCTGATTGCATCTACCTATAAGATTATTGAAGTTTCGGCTATGTCACCAGTATTTTCCTATCTGGCGTTTCTAATTATACTTAGGTAAGGCTCCTCTGAGTGGTCAGATTTGCTAACAGTCTGGAAACTTTCTTCTCTCCAGTTTTGATCCAGTCTTTGTTTTTTTACTTGAATTCTACTGAATGGGTCAATATAGATGAGATTTAATGAGAGCACTTTGTACTTTGATTCTGGTATGTTTATTTGTGCCAGACAACTTTCCTGCTTTCATCTAGATCTGAGGTTGTCCAGAAATAACAGTGCTCAGCCCAGTCCTGCCATTGTATCCATAGTGACAGCTGCTTTATTTTGCACACTCTTCATCATAGCATCCCAGTTCAGCTTTTTGCTCTTGACTTAATTTGGCATGATGGCATTGATATGTGCTTTAGCTGTGATATTTGACTGAATGAAATTTTAATTCCACATGATCTGAGCTATTTCTAAGGAGAATTCCTCTCTGAATGCGCCCGTCAGATCAGAACAGTTTGCCAGTGACCATGGCAAGACGAATGCCATGTGCATCGGCAGCAACACAGCCCCGGCATGTTGCACACAGGGAGGAAGTGAGTGGTTCTTTAATGGAGACTGTTCTGAAGTATTTAAAGCACCTGATGATAAAGCCGACTTTGTCCTAAGTATAGATTTAAGGACTTTCACCCTGGTGCGGGTGTCGCTACACACCACCACCCGCGGTGAGTGGAGGGCAGAGGTCTGAATCGAATAGCCCTGGAGACGTGCGAGGCCTTCGGAGCTCTGCAGGGCTGGCACCCAGCTCGGCCTCCGCTCTAGGTGAGTTGCTGGTACACTGGGCCGCCACGGAGGTTAGGAAGGTAATTTTGCCTTAAATTAGAGCTGTCTGTCCTAACTGTGGGAGAGCTAATAGGGGAGAGCTAAAGCTGATTTGGAACTTACATTATACTGATTTTTCTTGGGAGAGAACAGCTGAAAGGGCACAACTGTTAAATTGTCTAAATTCCAAATAAAGCCCCATTTTCTCCTGTCTGGTTTTAGGCTTTTTGTCTCAAAAGATACAACCTGAATGAGGGTCTGCGCTCTTGAGGCTGAGCATCCTTAGTACTTTGCTAAGTTTCAGCTATAATGCAAAATACCTGAAATGCAAAGCTAGTGGTATAAATTGTCTTTTTTTCTTGAATGAACACTGGCGTAGCGTAACACAAGTCTGCTGTGTACGGGATGAGGTGTGGCCTGCAGCTTCACATGGTCCTAGTTAAAGCGCCCTTTGAGTCACTGGAGCGGGGCTGTCTCTTGGTTCCCACTGCGGCTGTTACTACAACGCGCACGAAAGGAACTGCTGGCAAGTGTCTCCAAGCTGTTATTTGTGGATTTGCGACACAGAGTGACCTTTTGTAATAAAGACAAGGAAATGGAAAGAACCAAAACCACTGACGTGACTGACTCGAAGTATTTTGTGAGGTCATGGGCTCAGATAACATCTTAACCTTCTGGAGCAGACAGCTTTGAATTGGAGCCGGATCAAGTCCTCTCACTGCCTTGCTCTAGCAACAGTCTTTCAGCAGCACAGTCTGGATTTTGGCATTTCATTTTTCATCCCCGTGGTGTAGCTCTTGTCCTTTCTGGTTTTAGGGAGAGAGGCAGGGATAGGTGGTTTTCCTGAGGTTCCTGAGAGCAATTTTGTTCGCTCATCATGGAAACTTTTTCTTGGGAATCCATGGCAGAAGAGGTATCAGTTGAGAGAAAAAATATCACTCTCTCTCGCTGCATCTGTGCCCTGGCCACCAAATTTCTGCAGGAGTGTGGCTAGTTTAAAAACCATTCCTCATGATTCAGGTGGCTGTATGGAGGGCATGGCCTTCCTGGAAGAGTTTACTGCGTCCTTGGTGTCAATCAACAGCCTGATAGGCTGCTGCACATTTAGTTAATGCAGTCTACACTTCAGAGTAGGTTGGTTGAAGGCAGAGATTACACCAATATGCACAGAAGATTAATAGAGAGTTGCAGAGAATGCAGAGCAGCAGTCACTCGGACGGCAAAGGAGCCTGTGGCCGTCCTCTCCATCAGGCACAAGACCTTTGTGGTTTGGTAATGGCTAGGGAAGCTTGATGTGTTTGTGTCTTGCCCAAAAGATTTTAGACTTTGTGGTGTATCTCTGTTCTGGGACAGGGTGGTCGTCTTTTTTAAAAAATATATCTACACATACAGTGTTTCCCAGTGCAATTTTCTCCTTTAGTAAATGGGAGCAAACTACTATATGGATAACAGCACTTTGTACAGAATCCTTATGGGAGACTCGAGACCTTCCAGTACCTTCGTTTCCTCTGCCTCTCCTCTCCTGTTTTTGTTAAATGTGACCGATTCCATTTGCTTAACAACTCTAGTGTAGTCACAGACATCTTGCTGGGCAGGACTTGGTTGCAGGAGGAATAACCCCAAACGTTAGTGCCTGCTGGTCATCCTGGGACCTTAGCAGCACCACGGCATTTGTCATCCTTCCGTCACTTATGACCTTGGCTTCTTATGAAGCCCTGGGAATTGACTGTTACTGAAACCTTGTCCCTGAAGCCTGTTTCGTTGCCCAAAGAGACACGTTTAATTAGACAATTCCAGAATTTATCACATACCGTCACAGCTTTCCTTACAAGAAATGCTCTGGAAAGAGCAGCCACTCTGTGGTCGTAATCGTTATAGCATCTCTCGCACGTCGCATACTTGGGCGGTGATTCCCGTTCCAGAGCGCGTGCTGGGCAGCCTTCCTCTGCATCACTTACGTTGTCAGGCTTCATGCTTCCCGGTGGAAGCTGCTTTTCTGCTCCATCCATGGAATAGGAAAGGGAAAGAAAAGAGCCTTGGGAAGGTACAATCCTTATTTAAGATCTCCGCGTGCTGACTTCCACAAGCCAGGAGTGGCTATTTCTCCTGTGTCTGTCTGAGCAGTCCCTTGGCTCTTTGCGGGTACTCAGCCCTGCATGCTGTTCATACATGGGTAGTTAGATATCATCCATCCATCTCATCGTCTTCACTTGGGGACTACACAACTCCTCGCTGCTCAGAAGAGCTTATGCATGAAAGTATAAAATGGGGGATTTTTACAACTAGAAATAAACTAGCAAGAACCACTGATTCTCTGTCACTACCTCAGGCCATTAAATGTTTCATCTTATTTGATCTTATTTTTAGAATGATTTATAGATATTTGTTTATTGCCTTCTTTGGAGAATTTGTGAGGTTTTTTTGCACTTTATTTGGCAGAGCTTATTTCAACATCAGCTACCTCAAAATAGGAACATTTTTATGGAATGCAGCTATTATATGAAGTTGTCACATACACTACCTCCTGTATTTCTACAACTTTTTATTTTTCATAAGATATTTTACAACCGTAATTTTCATGTCTCACATTTTTCTCTTGAGTTTCCTATGTCCTGTGGTTAAATCCTGTCAATAAATCTTACACTGCTTTCTTAAAAATAATGGGTCTGCTGTTTCTCTTCATTTAACAATCTGCTAGATTAATATTATCTTTAAAGCAATTTAGTATAGTTGTGTGGTTTAATATTCTCAATTTTAATGCCCTGTGAAGGAGAAACTATAGACATTTTCATATGTAATGTATTTCCATTTCAAGTGCTGTCTGCTAATTCTTGTCAAGACCTTCACCAAAATCCTTTTTTCATAGTGCTGCGGTAAACAGGTGAAAAATAAAATATCAAGAAAATCTTCTTGTGCAGTTTTGGAAATCACAGAAGTGACTGGACAGCAAATAAGGCTGTAACTTAACTGCTAAATTTGGTATCTCGGCAGAAAAAGGTTTTACAGCTTTGGACTGTATGAATAGAGTTGTATCAAACAGGCAGAGAGAAGGTCGTTTTTTTCTGATTTTAGGGCAATATCGCATTCCTGCGTGACGGGAGCGCTGAGACCTGGGGCTGCTCATGGCACCTCTGTTACCTGAAAGCTACTGGCCGGTTGCCCCAGGAGCAGAAAAGCCGCTGCGGCCGAGGCGCTGCTGCGGAGAGAGGCGTGCAAGGAGCTGGGCCAGCGCGCAAGAGGTGCCCTTCGTTTGGGGGCATCACGCTGGTGCTGCTCGGCCGGGCGGCCCTCGTGGGTGCTTTTTGCAGTGGCGTGACCGCAGGGGCTTTGTGCGGGTGCTTTCATCATGCGCGTTCACAGTGCGGGGACAACGGCGCTCCCCTCCCTCACCGGCACCTCGAGCAGCGCTGACGTGCAAAGTACCCAGCGTTAAAAGTGAGGAGCCGCGAAACCGGCTCGTATTGCCTCGGGTTTCAAGACCGTGGTGTAGGACTCCTGCCATCTCTAACGCATTGAAAGAATCATCTTGTTGTTTCTTCATTAAGCAAACAATTAGCAGGCTGAAAAGCTGACCGGCTGGTGGTTGAGCGTGGGGAGTAAATCTGTATCCTTGCTATGTCTGGGTTTCATAACCGTATGGTGCAACATGTGTCTGAGGGGACTGTGTGTTTTTCCCTCAGCGGGAGAAATGCAGAGCCCGGTGAGTGCCAGGGGATAGGCCGGAGCTGTCAGCTCCACCCGCAGCGCTGCAGCCCTGGCCCGGGCTGAGGAGCAGCTCCGCAGCCACTTTGGTTTCACAGTACCGCGCTGCCGAGTCTCCAGTTTCCCTGCCTCACCATGGGTCGTGCCCTTTGGTTATACTTAAATCAGCAGATGCCTCATACAAAAGGAGAACCTGAGGCCCGGGGGCATCAATCATGAAAGGAAATATTGACACCGAAGGCGAATTTCAGCAGGGCTGGTATCCAGAAGTAAAAACAAACTGTGGTTATAACGATAAAAATGGAAAAGCCTGGGAACTGAGGGATGTGATCTCGCATTGGGGTAGGTGACAAAGAAGGTAAATTAATTTGTAACTAATTTATTTGTTTTGGGAGGCTTTCTTGTACCTTTTTCTGAACCAGCCTCCATGAACTTCTCTATAAGAAGCAAGTTCTTGGTAGCCCACAGTTATAGCAGTTCCCATGAAAATAGGAAAACATCCACATGATGATTAGAAAGTATTTTTAGCTTTCTAAAACTGGCATTTAAAGCAGTTGTCTTTGCCATCTTAAATATGCAGCTTGTTTTACCCCCAATTTTTAGTGACATGGTTGTTCCTGAAAGAACAGACTTAATGCTTTCCAAATCTGCCACTATTGAGGAAGGACATCAGATCCCTAATGTGAACAGGCAAAGAACCCTGTAGATCTGAACACAGGTAAAATAAATTGTGGAAAGGACTTTATTTCTATACAAAAGTGACAGAAAAAATGATTATTAACGGATATGTGCATATGTTACATACAAAAATTAAAAGATCAGTAAAGACTGTAATTTGTCTAGACCGTGGCCTTATTCTAGCTTTATTCTTTAATTTATATGCTTTTATTTTAGTCAAGTTCACTTGAGGCTTGTCTGAAAAATTTTAATATTTGGAAGCTAGTATGGGAGTTAAAAACCCTTCTTCAGTTAAGTTCTCTCGGTTTCACAGAGGGAATACTGTTCTTTCAAGTTTTTCGTTTGAATTCTTGTTCCAATTAAAATGTGCTTTGAAATTGTCTTGTGTTCCAGGCACCCTTGGCATGAGAAAATCCAAGACTCAGGGCAAATGTGTTCCAGAGCCTTTTGAACCAGGTAATGCAACATTTAATTCACAGCATGGAGTACTGAGTCCCAGAAATACTGTCCTTGCCATTCACGGACCTCTGCCCTCTCCACACGTCAGGATCTGGCCCATGCAAAACCTCCCAGACATCAGTGCCTCTTTGCTCCAGGGCCTAAAGACAGATTCATAAAATATTTGTAGCTGTCAGTCTAGTGCATCAGCAGGAGCTGCATCTATGCAGAAAACCCATCTGATGTGGTGTTAGGATCATTTTGGAATTGCAAATGCTTAACAGCTTCTTATTTTATATATGTGTGTGTGTATATATGCACATATTATGCATATACTATACAGAATATGGATATGCATACTGTATATATTTGATATACATGTGTATGTATGTACTCATATATATATATAAATAAAGACACACACACGTACATACTGACTTGAAAAAACCCATAAACCTGACTTCAGGCTCTAATCTGCCCAAATATACTTGAGAATTTGTACGAAAATCTATCATTTGGTCACTAGAATGTCCAGATGTGGCTGGCAGAGGTGACAAATGTTTTTGCCTGCACTTTCAAATCCTATCCTGATTTCTGCTTGTTAGAATCATGGTACCCAACTTTTCTTCCTATTAGAGTAAGCTGACAAGAGATGTCTCATTATACAAGACATTATTTTTACTCTCTTATAATTCTGTTAAAGCTTGGTTGTTTGCTCTGACAGAGTAGAGAACAGATTATCTGCTCTGGCCTCTAGATCTGGTTTGTTTATGTTTCTCTGACATTAAAATAATAATTTGAAAAAGTGAAGCAACCAGGGCTATCGCGCCCAACAGTTTATTGAACAAATGTTTTTTAGGAAGTGCCAGAAGGTGGGTGCCTGGTGCGCATTGCCCGAGGGCTTTTTGTACTTGCCACTGTTTGTGCGGCTCTGAGCGGCCGCCCCGGGGACGGAGGCAGGAGGCCGCGCTCTGCGGAAGGGGACGTGGTGCAGGTGGACTGGGTTTAGTCACTAATGAGAACTGCTGTTTCTGCAGGTGCCGAGTGAGTCACTTAAACCAGCTCCTCCTGCGTCCTGTTTCTGCTACCGTGACCTTGCACGTTTGGGAAAGTGTGAAATCTGAAGGAACACGGAGTTTGTGAGTGCTGGAAAAAATGGGAGGGAGAAAGAAATCAAGTCATGGATTTTGCACCTACAGCTCGGCTCCGTCAAACGCCCCTAACTGCAGGAAATGGAAGCTCTCAGGTGTGTTGCGTTGCGTGGCGATTTGGGGGATTTGAGTAGAGTACTGTCAATAAGGACTCAGGTCTTTCAGTGGCCATGGGTGAGGGAAATAAAATCTGGGATAGCTTTGCACTAAGGAAAGGTACCCGCTGTGCATGCTGGAGGAGGACTAACTCCAGTTGGGTAAATGATGCTGTATCGGAGTGAAGTTTTAGTTTTGCCATTTCTGAATGAATAATTCTGACTCCAACTTAAAGGTGATTATTTTAGCTCGACACTTTACGCATCTATTTCAATAACCTCCAGGTAGCAATGATGTTCTTGCTTGTGCCAGATGGAGGCCAGCAGAAAGCGATTTTAGTTGGTTGTGACTTTATTGTATGAGTAGTAAATAGGACTTTGAACGCAGACAATAGAGCAGAACAGTGTCATTGTAAATTTGGTTCCAGATGTTCCTGGGTTGACCATCTTTAATGCTACACAGGGAGATAGAAAGCAGAAGCTTTTTTTCATAGAGCAACTTTTGAAAGCCTTAAAAAGAGGGGCTTTTTCATGTTTTCTATTCAGTAAGACGGAGTTTTATGCTAAGCTGTGCCAGTAAGGAGTGCCTTCCATCGTTTTTTCCCTCAGGAACAAATGAACAAGCAAAACAAAGCCTGGGCAGCTCCGGCGATGCGCTGCCAAGACACGGAGCCGGGAGCGTGCGGCCGGGCTGGGGGGTGCACGGGGAGGATGATCTCGCCCCGTATCCCCCGCAGTGACTTACGCTCCTAGCAGCGTGACTGTAAAGGGCTGATTCCTCCCCCTTGGGGGGCACCTGGCGGCGTCTGTGCCCGCCTGCCCCTTGGCCGGCAGGCGCGGCGCCTCGGCCGCAGGTGCGGGCGGGGG
>JAWLRI010000274.1:3885283-3950829 GCA_034781795.1 Crypturellus tataupa
GCAGGAGGACGGGGCCGCGGGGGCCGTGCTGCCGGCCCTGCCGCCCCGGCCGGGTCCCGTGCGCGTGCGGCGCTCGGGGCGCGCGTGCCGCCAGAGTCAGCCCTCGCGTTAATTGTAAGGCCTCTTTTTGCCCGCTGAACTTTTTATTTAGTTAGTTTTATTTTTTTGGCACGGGGTCGCAGCTTATAGGAAGGTCCTCTCAGAGCCCACGTTTCTTAGCTGCTCTATTTGCATTAAACTTACGGACTCGGTTAGCGTTTCGGAGGGAGCTGCTGTTTATTCAGTTAAGGAAAAATGTCCTCCCTGGAAGCTATAAGCAGAAATATAGAAAATAATGGGATTCATACCGAGCAGCTTCTCTGCCTGCTAGAAACCTTATGCAGTCGCACGCTGCCGAGTAATCCCACTAATGACCTCGTGTGTGCTTCTTGTCTCCTCTGCAGGCTGCTGAAGAGCAGAAGACCCGAGCAGGTAAGCCCTGTTACCTGTTCTCCATGTTACCTCCAAGGAAGCTTAAAAAAAAAAAAAAAAAAAAGAGGAGTTCGGTCAACCTGTTTAGTTTTTTGCGGGGGAGTGGGGGAGTTCTTTATGCTGAAAAGCCTTATCCTAGGTCCTGCTACCAGCCAGCAGCATTTGTAGCCTCTGCACAGTGATGTGGCGTGACTTTAATTTTGCTTGTGACTTTTTTTGAAAACAAAAGCAATAAAAGTTCAGAACTGCAGAGTGCTGAAACCACCCCGGGGGGAAGATGTGGGAAATGAGCTGTGGGTCCCATACTTTCTTTTGCATCAGGGAGGAAACGCCTGTCCTGTTTGGCCAGGGCAAGCCGCCGTCATCAGACCCTTTTGCTTCTGCATCGCAAGCGTTCAACCTTTCCTCTTAGTTGCAGCAGCTGTAGCGCTGCAGCCCCTGCGCGTTTGTGTTGGTGGCAGCGCATGCTGCCTGCCTGCCTCGAGACACGGCGGGCTGTTGCTGTGCAAACTGGCCTAAATACGGCCGGGATAGTGCCGAGTTGGTGCCCGTGATGGTCCTGAAATGAGAGCTCCGTGTCGGTGCCCGCGGGGTGCTTCATCCTGAATGTTAAGCACCTTTAACTGTTTTCTGAAGACGGGAAGCCTCATGTAATTGGGAACATGTGCATGCGAATTGAGCTCCGTAGATCCGGGTTCCTTTAGAACACCAGGTTGCGTAGGGCTCCACGGCGTGGAAGAGGCTCCCGGAGGACGCAGAAGCGGATGTTACATCCCCCAGGGCCTGCCCTTACCTGTTTCTTAGCTTAGCCCCTTATGAAACTAGTGCTTCAGCAGTTTGGCCGGGCTGGTAAGACTTGGAACTTGTCCCTGTAGGAGCTGCGGCAGTGAAAAAGGATCCGAGGCAATTGTATTTCCAGTTGCCACTAGACCTCCAGTCCTGAGGTTTTGATTCAGGCTTAATTTGAGGTTTTGTTCAGAGAAGAATTTCAAGTATTTTTCTAAATTTTGGAGGTCTGATTGTCTCTGTTTTAGTTCTGACACTGCATATTTAAGCACTCGGGTTGATTTTTTTCACTGTGATTGATGAGCAATAGGACTAGAGACAGGTAGGTGCATTTAAGCTGGCAAAACAGCTTTTCTTTTCCAGCAATTTGCTGTTCCAGTGTTTTATTTCTGGTTGCTTCCATGAGATATGGCTTGCATTTGTATTTTAGAATCCGGAAGCTATACTGGAATGCATCTCATACATTATACTGTACATGAGACAAAATTCTTTCACATGGAAAATTCATCTTTTTTCCTTTAGGTTCTTTCCTGGGTTGACCAAGACTAAGCTGCCTGTGAGCAGTGCTGTCTTTCAGGGATTGCTGGGGTGCTTTTAGGAGGAGGGAATCTGCATTTTCCAAAACCAACCAACCAAAAAAAAACACTTTATAACCCTTGGGAATTTTTCCATGAACTGTGGTTTTGAAACTGTTAGTATTTAACATAATGTTTTGTCCTGTAAATTATGATTTAAAGGTATGGTGTATGTGATCTAGATCTTTAATGACTGCAGTAAAACTTGCAGTAGGATTGCCTCCAAATGGGCTGGCCTACTTTAAAGTCCCTATTAAGTGTCAGTTTGCATTGGTCTCATAGATTTTGATTTGGCCCAGGGCTAGCTGCTGTCAGCAGCTGATCTTTTTTTATAGCCTGAATAGTCGCTTAGGATAAATAAAAGAATATAGATTTTTTTTTTTTTTTTAATATCAGTATGGAACGTATTGTATAGCTAGGGAGTTGCCAGAGCTTAATGACCTACATTCTGTCTAATCTATTGCAAATGCCTGGAAACCGTGGAGAGGAAGCGTTCGGTGGTGCCGGGTGACAGCGCGAGCCCGGAGGTGCTGGCGCTCGGGGCGCTGCTGTGTCCGTGCTCTTCTCCCGGCCTCCCGTGCGGTGGGGCCCAGCGCTGCCCACCCGGCGCCACCGTCGTTCCTCGCTGCGAGGAAACGCTCGGCTGAGGAACCGGGCCTGCCTTCTGCTCACGCCGTTGGACCAGCCGTGGGCCAAGTTAATCTAACCGGAGCTGGGAACCTGGCACAATCCTTGTATTGCGCGCTGACCTTGCCAGTTCTTCCATCCGGACTCTGTGTATTCAGGTGCATCCTCCAAGAGAGATGGGGGAGCCCTTGAAGCTGGCCGGAGTGCTCTGCTCACCTCATCCGTGCCAGTGTGGGACAGTTTGGGACGTGGCTTGTAGCTCAGCAGGAGGGCATTTGGTGGGGATGTTCCCAGCGGTTCCCACTGCGTATCCTGATTACCCAGCATCAGCCTGGGCTATTTTGGCTGGTTGGGGCAGCTCTGCTGCTGGAGCAACATCTGGGCTGCTCGTGAGCCGCAGGTTTGTCACCTCCGAGCACCATCCGCTCCGTGGTGGCGCCGGCAGCACGGGCAGCAGGGGACAGTGCGGCCAGAACCTCAGCCTCGCGGTAAAAAATGCAGGGCTAGACTGGGCTGGTAGAACTTTAGTATTTTTCCACATGGACATTCTCGCTTTTGAAGTATTTTCTAGCAGTTTGAAGAGGCAGGTGGCTACTGCACGTGGCAGTTTAATCTGCATCTCATTGTCATGAAATGGAGTTTTTTTTGTGGGCAAATTATGCCACCAGTGCTTTCACTCATGAGATGTAATTGCAAAGGTCACTGTGATGGGTGAAAGAGTTGATGAGACCAAAAACTTACTTTGGTCATGAAAATTGGTCTTGATTCTGTAATGCAGAATGGCTGGTAAGAAGGATGGTCCTGTTAACAAAATGTATTTGCGTGCCATATTAGCAAAGAAAACATGAGAAAAATGAACGATAACTACTGTTTAAATACTTTAAAAGAAGATGAAAAGTAGCATCTTCAAACTTGCGTAGTTAACTTTAGACACAAAGTAATTTGTTCTCAGAAGTTTCTGCTTTTCACTGAGTTTAATTTAGACTATGTGCTTGGAATCCATTTTCTTAGGTGGATGGCTGTGAGTTTGGAATATGACTGTGCACACCCGCATGAAAAAATTTTGGTCAATGTATTTCACAAAATCCTCTGCCAGCGAAAGTATGGCTCTTCCAAATGTAGTTGTCCTTTAAAAAAAAAATGGGGCTTCTGAACCTCAATTGTGAGCAGTGTCAATGCAACTGCTGGGAGCCAGTAGCGTTAATTTGTACCTTCATGTGTGTTTGGGGAAAAAAAATAACAGCTAGGCTCTTTTTCAGAGGCATTCTCTAACTAATTATGTATTGGCACATCATAAAAGAATGTGGTGTTCTTTCCTAAGTGTTTCCTTTCAACTTGCATGTTGTGCAAGTGCAGCAGCACTTTAAGGCCAGATTTTAAAAAATGAGGGGAATTTTCAGTTAAGTGGGATTTTGTATTATTATTTCTCTGTCTTCTTTGTAAGCTGCGAATTAGCCGAACAGGATGACTCTGAAATTTCAGCCTAGGAAAGAGAACACCTACAGCTGGAATAGCGTTTCCTAAGATGATGGAGTCTGCGGAAAAAGAGTAACAGAAGTCAGTGGAGGAGTTTACATGTCTTCAGTATTTAGTTATGCCACATTTAATTTTAATTACCTTTGAACAAAAGGCATTTCCTCTTCTAGCTCAGCATTTAGGGATGCTGGAAAGTGCTTTTGCCAACTCAAAAACTTGAAAATTGTTTTTTCCACCCTTTGTTCCTACCTTCTTGTGGCCAGATGCCTGTTCTTGTTATTAGCAAAACCATATTTCTTTCTGCTCCCGCAAGTAGATACATGGGAATGGTGCCACAAGATGTGCAAAGTCACTGCTCAGCTGTGCGGCGCAAACAGGGTTGGGTCGCCAGACTGTGGTCTCTGGCATTTTCCATCGCGCTTTTAAGAAGCCCCAAGGAGTCCGGGTGAGGTGGAAGGAGGAATGTCAGGCTGGGAAGGCGGCAGCCTCGCTGGAGGTCGGGAGTGCGAGGATCTGGGGGTTGCTATGGCCCGGTTAGGAGCTGCAGCCCAGCAGTCATCGCCCCTGTTGTTGGCCTCGTCTAATTAGTGCCGAGGAGCCCAGGGTTTTGATGCGGTCCCGTAGCTAAGGAGCTGGGTCAGCAGTTCTTAACTCCCCAAATTCCCAGTGATTTCAATGAAAACTATATGCAATTAGGGATACCAGTGTTAGAACCTCCTCTTAGTGGTGTAATAGCAAGTTGTTTGTGTTGGCTGCTCCTAGAGAACCTGCTTTGACTGGTAGCTGTAGGACAGAGTGAATTTTCAGAGCATGTCTCATATTAGGACCTTTTCACTCGCTTAGATATAGCATTTGCCTCTTCTGTGCAGGTGTTGATGTGGCAGGTTTTGAATGTGCACGTGTCTCCTGCCAGCACCAGGCACCGCTGCTCTGCTGTCAAATCCCCTCGTACTGAGCAGTACCCGAGCTGGAGCTGGGAGCACAGCGCCAGCGGCGCGCCGGATTACGCCCTTCTCTCGGGAATTAAGGGTGGCTGGCTAATGTTCACGGTTAAATTCCTATTAGATGTTTTATCCCTACTGTATGAAAAGAAAATCATCTTGCTTTTCTCATCAATGTCTAAGAATAGCAGGAGAGTGGAGAGGGAAAAATTTACTCTCTCAGGCTGAGAGTCCTATTTCCAGGCTGCAAGTAGGGGACTGCTATACAGAACGAGAAGACTTTTTAAAGCAAGTTTTGTATTCACTTAGGGAAACTCAGACCCCAATTAGAAGTTTACCAGTCAGCTAATGTTGCTGCTAATAAGACAGAAATCCTGATGGGATGTGGGGATCCCTAGTAAACGATAAGCCAGTGTGGCTTTCATTGCTGTTATCTACCTTGTGTTCTGGCTTTGCTTACCTGGCTGGCGCCACTGCTAAGGTAATTAGCCTTGGGATAACTTTTCCCAGCAACTGATTGCCCACAGCGCTGCCTAACTGGGTAGCTGGAGATGCCAGAGGGCTGCTCGGAGGTATTCCAGCGTTCCCTTCTCCGTGCTGTTCTTATAGCGCCTCTGCGCTGGTAACCAAGTGAAGAGGTGCCGTGCGGGTGTAGGAGGCAGGAAGAGCAGTGACGCGCACCTCAGATCTGCCTGCACTAGGTGGGCTTGTTGCATCCATGCTGGCCGGCAAGGAGGTAGCTGGGCGCGGTGTGGCGTGGCTGGAGTGGAAAGCGACACTGTTTAACATGCACAGGTTTTCTGCTGCAGCTCTTGAGAGGAAGATTTAGAGGAATTCTTAACAGGGAACCTTAGTAGGGGATGAACCATGGAAGGCAGGGTGGCCAGCAAGCATCGCAGCTGAAATTAGGCCTGAAAACTTGTTAATGTTATTGTACTCTATAAATTAACTGCAGTTTAAGTGTGCTCTGAAAAGATTGTAATCTGTTAGAAAGTAATGGTGTGTTGTATCTTGCATTTGCAGTTTATTCTAGTCACATGCACTGATAAATCCTTGTGTCTGTTGTTCATTCTTCAGGTTTGTTCCATCCTGTCATTCTAATATTAGCTTGGTTTTGAATATTTTTCTTGGCAGAAGTACCAAAAAGCAGACCAAGACCATACGGGTTAGTGATTCCAATCAGTACCAATGCAGACGGAAGCTACATCTCCAATATCCTCTCTGCAAGTCACCAAAGAAGATCAACAAGGGAGGTGTCCCAAAGCCCCAAACAACTGTATTTTAACATCACGGCGTTTGGAAGGGAGTTTCATCTCAGGCTGAAACCCAACACCCGTTTGGTGGCTCCTGAGGCAGTAGTGGAGTGGTATGAAGACTCTGTGGAAACTGGAAATGGAAACGATGCTGGGAACACAGGTCAGACTAGAACTGCTACGGAGAGGTTACGGAAAAGAGAGCCCCTGTGGACCAACTGCGCTTACGTTGGAGACATAACTGACATCCCCGGAGCTTCTGTTGCTATTAGCAATTGTGATGGTCTGGTAAGACTTATTCAGTGGCATGTTTGTCTGGTATTCTATCAGTTTGCAAGCAGATTTTGTTGCCTTTGGTACTCAATAGTTATGATATCATTTCAAGAACTTTTATTTTTTAAATCCCTTAGAAAAACCATTGGTGCGTGCTTTATTTATGTGGCCTTGGTGCTTCACTCTGACATATTTCCTGTTTTGGTGAGCAAAGTCCTTAATCCAGCTGATAGAAAAAGGAGAGAAATCATACCTGCTTTTTGGCTGTCATTAATTTTATGAGGTCATACAAATGAAACAATTAATAATGAAGCTATTTTAATGCTCTTTTTGAATGAGCGTAGAATCCGACATCCACATTATCACACTCTATTTGCACATGCAGCAAATTCATAGGCTGCCTCATAGCCTTGGTTAATAACAAGTTTAACTTTTAAAGGGCTTGCTTATTTAATAAGCTTGTGCTTATTTTTGTTTTTATTTTTCTACGTGCAATTCCATTTCATCTGAAGGTATCATAAAAGACTTGAGTGCTTTGCATCTAAAATTGTTCTCAAAACGGTGCTTGCCCGAGCGCTGTGTTAGTCAGAAACGCGTGATATTTTCCTTGTGGCTTGAGCAGATGCAGCGACCGGCCTGGTGCACAAATCCCATATTGAAAGGGTGGCCATACATACCAGTCGCTAATTCAATCATGCGGTGAAGCGAGCTAACAATACGTACCTTGTGCTCCCTAAGTAGCAGGAGCAGTGGTGGAACATGACTGCAACATCCCGCAAGATTAATGGAGTGGGTTTCCTACTGCTGTGTAGGAGAGAAATCGTATGAACAAGTCCGCAACAAGCAACCCTTCTTTGAAGTAGGTCTCCCTCTCGCTGTCACGTGCCAGAGCTGGTAATGATTTCATTCCGTTTTGTGCTAAGTCCTGCCTGGCAAAGCCCCGTGCCCCTGGAATGAGCTCCTCTTGCACATGATTTAATTCAGGTAAAGCACTTGCCGAGTAGCCTCTGTATGTTTCCAACACGTGATATGAAGCTTAGGGCTGCGTGCAACCAAAACACTTGGACTTTCTTTAAATCAAATACAGGGAATGCTGGTGCTGTTGACATCTGAGGTTATCAACTCCCGCTTTAAGTGGTGCCCGCTCACAGTGCGGCACAGTTACAAAGGCCAAGCGGACGCCTGCACACGTGCTGTGAATGAGACCTTGGCGTTGGGAGCTGTGTTTGAGCAGTAATCCTGAATGAAGCTCTTGTGTTAAGTGAGACACCACTTTAAGACAATGAATTGGATTAAGTAGGATTAAAGGAAGGCAGCCAGCAGCCCCAGCGGAGGTTGCCATGTGGCTGGCAAGCTGCTCGTGTGGGGTTTTCAGTTAAGTGAAGTGGTGGTTCTCTTTTCCAGCTGTCACGTGTGCGAGCAGATGAGAGCAGGTTCCGAAAGGGTCCTAAACAGAGGAGAGGAGTTCCTGGGCTGTGCGTGGTGTGTTGCTGCCCCTCTGCTGCGCTGTGTGCTTCGAGGGCACGGGTTGGGAAAAAAGGTGCTGGTAGGGAGCTGCTTCCGTGCCTCCGCGCCTTCCTGCGCCCCGGAGCGGCAGCGCCTCGCGTGTTCGGAGCACCTTGGCTTGCTTTCTTCACCCACCCAGCTATTGTAACAGGCCTTTGAGGCTCTAAGCATGTGATGTGAAACAAATAATCTTTAAGATTGGTAGGATTTCGGCCTTTTTTCCCCCCACCAGCTGCAGGGCTGGCAGAAGTAATTGTAAGTGAGTTTTCAGGCTTGGGTGTTGCTCTGTGATGCCTCTGTCAACCTAGCTAGAATATTTGATCCTCAGTGTACCCTAAAGATGGGAAGAGGGAGTTAAATCTCGCTTAACAGAAACTGGAACAACAGTGAGAAATTCTAGGACCATGTGTCTATGGGGAAGATTTATTTTCAACTTCAAAGGAATTTAGAAGCTTACTGGTGTGGTTGGCTAACCCCTTTCCATTGGGAGAAAGGACGGGAATCGCAATGGTAACGGCACATTCAGCGTATAGCTTGGAGAGAGGTTCGGTATCCAAAGTTACAGAAGAATTCCTGTCTGTTTTCTTTTGTACATAAGACTTTTTTAATAATGGCTTGTAAGAGACTTGCTGAAAGTTGGGCAAAATAGTATAGTTTATGACTTGCAATTCCTATATGTTACTGTATTTCACATAGCACAGTTTTTGCTCCCACTTAAAGCTATCACAGAGCTAAATTCTGATTGTTTGTAAATATAAAGGGTAGCTGGGATTTATACCAGTTATCCAAGGTTTTGTCAGTGGTCTGTTCCTGAATCTAAATTTACATTTAAAAACAAGCTATTTGAATGCTTTTTTTTTTTTTTTTTTTTAACAAAAAGGTTTATTTATCTGCTGTTGCAGTAAGTCATCCACATGCCTTCAGTTTTGCAAATTCCTTTCTTCACATCTGTTTAATATCCCTTCAAAATAACTTTCTGAGAAAAATTGTGTGTGTGTCCATGAACTTATCTTAGCTAAAGAACACTTCATTAGTCACAGAGAAGCTTAAAAAGGTTATAGTGCTAGTGAGTAGCTGACAAATGCTATAACATGTAGGTGACAGCATATAGTAATAGTGGAAACACTACTTCATAGAGTTTTTTCCAGTTTGCTTATGTAAAAGTCAGAATGGGTAGATTTGAAGCACTGTCTAATGCTATTTTTTGCCTTATGTTAAAAGGGTAGGGCTTTGGTTTTGGAAAGGTTGTTTCCTTAGGTTGCTATTCTGTGCTTTACCTGTTATTTTGGTCACAATAGCAGTATTTATGGACATAATATTTATAGAATCCGTCAAATATTTGCCAGAGTTGCAGCAAAGCTTAACTCAGTTCTATTCATCAATTCTGTCTCATCTTAATGCAGGGGGATTGTGTAGGATGGAGTACAGGGCAGTTTTTGGCCTTACAGCAACGGTCTCTGATGCTTGCCGTAGTTAAAAATGTCTCTTTTTTGTCTCTTCCTTTTTTCTTATTGCTAAAAAGCACTCTGCGAAGGCAGCCTTTTAAAGTTGAGATGGTGCTTTCTGAATTAGCGGTTTTCCTTTGTAAGAAAAACAAAACTGTTACTGATTTGTGATGTGTTTTGCTATTGCTTATGTTTCAGACTAACAGTTTTCTTTGTAGACATGTACCTCCTTGTGTGAATTATGGTTTGGTTTGTGTTCATTTTTGTATTATGCCAAAAATGAGTCAAGGTTGTCTTTGGTTTCTTGCAGAACATTAAGTTTATTGGTATGAAGTAAAAGGGCCAGAGCGAGCCTGGCTAACCTTCTGATCATTGACTTTGCATGCCAAGGGAAATGCGACTTACTTTGGTCATTAGAAAACAGTAACCTTCCAGGTTTGCATCAACTCATTTGTAACAGCAATGATTTGCAAATGAAACGGCAGTGTACCTACTGTTGAACCTTCAGCTATTGAACTGGGGATACTTGCCAAGATACTCTTGTCAACAACAAAACTGCTCGGGTACCATATGTGTAAGAGGTGATCCTTCATTTGTTACTGTCACACTTTTTTTCTAAGGTTACTGAGATGTGAGGACATCTCTGTAGGTTGTTGAAACCATGCCAATCAGTTCTTAAAAACAAGCTGATGTTCACCTTTGGGTATTTTGGGAGTTTCACCATCTTCTCTAATCTTGGATCTGATTATCTCCTACAAGAATGCCCTTGCAGAGACCCCTTGAAAGTAGCAACTTTCCAAGCATTTGTCTTGAGCTTTGTGTTGTCACCTCCGTGCTAATGGAAGGGGCCTGGTGGCAGTTTCTTCCTGTTGTAGTGGTTTGGGCATTCATTTCATTAATGTATTTTGAAGTTTTCAAATGGAGAGATGGACAGAATTGTGTACATTACTAGAGAGAGTTAAACAAAGACTTAGTCATTGGTTGAGGCAAACTCTCAACATTTGTCTAAATTCTTGCATGTGTTTGAGTGTGTGTACAGATCTAAGCATTTTCAAGTGATTTTGATTTGTTTCTAATGCTTTTTATCCCCCCTTGTTCCAGCAAATCTCAGATGAGGGCTGATTTCTTGTTCCCCTGTTTGATACTGAAGCCTTGGTTCTTGCTTTCTCCCAAGCTGACCATGTTATGTTGCTCTGCGAAGATACAGCTTTCTAGGAGCTGGCAAAAGAGTTTTGAAGATAAATACTTACTACCCTGGTTATAGTGTGTGGGAGAGTTTTCAGTACTCGTGAAGATGAGAATAAGTCAGGAAAAAGCCCTGAGTAAGGGATTCAGCAGTGGTGCGTGGAAGTCACCCGAGCATCCTGCGCTCCGAGGGGCCTGCGAGCTCGCACTGGGGAGCAGCGCGGCAGGCCCCAGCATGGGCCCTCCTGCTAGGGATGAGCCAAGGGCTGCGGCTCCCGAGGGGACGTTCCCCTCGCCCCCGGCTCCCTCCTGCCCCTGGCTGAGGAAGCCGTGGGAAGCCTCGTGCTTCCGCTGCCCGGGCTGCGGCAGAGCGGACATCTGGTGACCCCGAACCTGCTGGGAGCGCAGCACGCAGGAAACCCAAATAAACAGGGAGGTAAAACGGCATCTGGGCTGCGCTGTGTCAGCCGCATCAGTGTCTCGGGCTGGTGGAAGTCTCTGCGTTGGCGCTGTCTGCCCTGCTGTGCCCTTCCCACAGTAGCTGCCTCCGTGCCGCAAGCTCCCTTCGCTGCCCTGCCTGCTCTTGCTCCTTGGCTTTTGCTGTGTTTGGCTGCCGTGAAGGCTCATTAGTGAGGCTTGATGAGTTCCAGCTGCCTCCAGGATGGACAGTCCCAGCTAGTCACCCCGGTGCGCCCGCTGGGTTTGAGGGAGCACTCCTGGGTCAGTCGCTGTGCATCGCTGTCAGGCTGGGCTTGGGGTTCATCCCTGTCGCCTCTCCGGTGAGTGGCACTTCCCAGGCACGGAGGCAGACTTTGCAAACGTAGTACTGCAAAGCAAAGAGGATTTCTCCAAGTTCAGACGCTCCAGACCAAACCAAACCTGGGAAAACACAGTGCCATCATTCTTGAATGAGGAGTTTTACATTAACCACCAAGCGAAGGAGTCTGCAGAAGGAAAGGCGTGGCGATGAAGGTGAAGTGTCGGTATAAAATAATAGAGAAGGAACTTCGTATGTTTAGTTTGCTTCTCCTTGAGTTGCACATCGCTACTTGATCCCTCCATCCTGCAATATAATTAGAGTTCATGCCTTTTCTTTTTCCTTTTTTTTTTTTTTTTTTTTTTTTTTAAGCCACCCAGAGTTGGGCCAGTGACAGATTTGCCTTTATGTTGTAGAGGACTAGGGACTCTTGTTTCTTAGGTCTCCTCTTCTGCTTTATATCTGTCACCTTTTAGGATTAGAACAAATCCGTCCTCTCCCATGTACCATGAGACCTCTCTTTATCCTTTCCCGGGCAAATGTCAAAAAACTTGTGCCCGCATTATCCTGGGGAGACAGCTGCCGCAGGTAGACACACGGATGTAGACTCATGGATCAGTTGGAGATTATTTGCCAGAAATGGCATCAAGGGTTTGGAGAGCTGCGAGAAGGACTCTCGCCTTCCAGGCCATGTTCTTCACCAAGCCTCTGGCACCTTGGGGTAATTAGCAAGGTAAAATTAAGCCCAGATGAAAAGAAGGCTTTCTTTTTAGAGATGCAGAGATGGTCGCTTCGGCATGTAATTTTTAGAAGCCTTTTCTTCAAACTAGCTTCCTGGGTACCTGTTAGAGGCTGGTGAATGGGGAAGCATCCGGGCTTTGTACTTTTATTACTGTAAGTAGCAAAGAGGGTTGTGCTCAGAGTTTCCACTTAGTTTTGTGCTTCATGTTTTCGAGGCTGATTGAGCAGCCTCGTCTTGCTCTAAAATGATCATTTTCCTATGGGTTGCTGCTCTCTCTCCCTGGTGTTCCAAGGACTGTATGGTCGTAGGAAAAACTGAATAGATGTACAGTATTGTGGCTACAGACTTAATACAGATCAATTTAGGCCAAAATATAAGAAGCTACGCAAATGCCTTTCATAGCATGGAAATACGTGATCACTTTGGGTACTAAGTTTTCCAAATGGAAAAAGATGTCATGCATTTTTTTAAAATGGGGCACAAAAGCAAAGGGCCTGTCTCAGAGCAGCGCTTGCTGAGGAAATCCCTCCAGCAAAACTGTGTTCCCCTGTCACTGACAGGTGGGGAGGCAGCTGCATCTCTTTCTGTGTCCCCAGGCAGATGTTGTTGAGAAGGTTCCTTGGTAAGGAGCAAGAGGGAGCACGGGCAGGTCAGACAAAGAAAAGATGGGTGGAGAGAGAAATACATCATGCGTCCCAGCCACACAGACCTTCTTCATTCAACTGATGGAGCAGTGAAGAAAGGGGGACAGCAGGTTTCTGGGTTTTTTCTGTTTGAAGTTGGTCTTGATTGCTTGAGAAACGATAGTTTTGTTGTTCATTCATCTGAAATGTATTATGAGTTTTTCCACATTAATAACCAAGTAAAATATGTCTGAGCAGATCACTTAATGCTGAATGCTTAGAGCTTCTGTGTATTCCATTTAGAAATACAAACATACTCGAGATAACACATATTCAAACCATGATTGAACATACCAGACGATATTTGTGTGTGCCTTTCTTAAATCTAGAGAACTGCCCTGACCTGGTTTTGTTAAGATCGTTGTGTCTGTTATGAAGATCGTGGGGTTGGTTTACATTTTTTACATTTTAGCACATGAAGTACATCCTCATGAATGTGTTTCCTAGCTCTCTGGAAGGAGAGAGACTTACATCATTTTCTTTATTGGAGACGAGCATATTTGAAGTACAAAACCACTCAGCAACCTCCTATCCTCTCTGGTCTTCTTGCATGGGTACCGCGTTGCTTGTTTGGTGCTTTCCTTGCTCTTTCCTTCCTTTTCTTCTCGCTTCTCCTGGCCTGTTGGTGTGAGGCCGTGGTGTCCGCGCAGTGCAAGGGTCTCAACCCTGGCTTCCATGCTGGCCGTGCCTTCCACATGTGCACCTTTGTGCAGGGCGAAACCTTTGGCTTCTCAAGGGTAGTGCAGCAGTTCTGCTTGAAAATAGCATTTTAAACATTTTTACGTGGCATATTTTGAGGAAAGAAAATCTGTGTAAAGTGTGCTTTAATATTGCATGTTTCCGTCTGGAGGTGGTGTGCGTGTGTCATAAAGTGGATTGACTGTTTTCTTAGCACCTTTCTTGGCTTATTCCCGGAGGTTCCTGTTTTGGGTAGGATTATTTCCATTCTTACACTACACAGGGAGTTATTTCTACCAGCAGTGCAATAGATGACTAGTAGCGGTAAGGAAGAAAGTAGGGGATTAGAAATTGTTTGTGAAACAGGTGTCCAGAAAAAAATTCAAGGAAACTGTCAGAACACATAAGGCTGCCTCTACCACTCTAAGTCAGTTCTTGTGATTTATACTTACAGTTGTGATATGTGGTGTATGCCCTTTAAGATTTTTGAAAGTCCCTGTAAATTATAGTGAACGTCTGTAATAATGTTTTGAGTGAAGGGCTGAGCCCTCCTCTGCCCTGGCCAAGTTTAATAAAAGTTGAAAGCGCTCACCTTGTGCTGGCAGCTTGAAGGGGCAAACCCCATTTCCTCAAGCACGACTCCCTTTAGCCAATGCTTAGAGGCTCCGCACAGCAAATGTCTTTCTCGCATGTTAAGGGATCACTCAATCACAACTGTTAGGAAAATGTTGGTCCAAGTAATCCCTTTATAGTTGGAGATAGAAATTATATTTTGTTGGTTGATGGCAGAGAGAGCCCTTTTTGTGAGACGGGCCTCTTTCCCAATCCACACACAACCAGGCTTCTCCTTATCTGACGGTAACCTGCGATAAGCTGCTGACAAGAGCTATAAACCTTTCTTATACCCGAACGGAGAGTTTTTATGAATAAATGATTCCTGCTGAAAACCAGCTTTCTGGCCTGCTTGAGGTCTCTGGCCCAGATAGTGCTCAGAAGAGCAAGGGGGGAAAAGCTCCTTCCCTTGGGCGCTGCAGAGTCTTGGCCTCTGCCGGCTCCAGAGGGAGGAGTGCGAAACGGCCGCGCGCGGCCTCCTGACTGTGGCCATTGGGCTTTTGCAGAGCTTGGGAACTTCCCAGTCAACCACTTGCCTCCCTCCCCTCTTCTTTGCTCCTTCTGTGGAGATGGTTGCCCAAATCTGGGCTCTGCACATTAAATGGCACCTGATGATTCCTGGGAGAGGCAGGCATAAGTGGGTTGTAGGAGGTTTAGATTGAAAAACTATTTCTTAAAGTATTTTAGTATCTTGTTAGCACCCTACTATGTATTTCAGTAGGTGACTGGAGGAAGCCAGTGTCCAACCATCTTTTGTGGTCTTCCTACGTGAACCGTGTTCCTTCTAGGAAGGTGAAGGTGGCCTAGCTTTTTCCAGGATGTGCTCCCGGGAAGCCTTTCCAGGATGCTGTTTGGAAACTGGAAGCAAAGTTTTAGCGTTTCTCCTTAAACAAGGTATCTCCTCTCCTTTCAGGAGAGAGCAGCAGTAGGGTTTTAAATAATTGAGAGGCAGGACGAAAGTAAAATCGATCCCTGCTGTTTGGCAGTCCTGCATAATTCCTCATCCTTCGATTAAGGAGAAATAAGTAGACTGGCACCCAGACTGTTTACTGCTGTGCCTTTTAAGCAACGTTTCACTAGTATTGATTTTTTTTTTTTTTTTTTTTTTTTTCCCCACTATCGTTTCTTGCTGTGGTTATAGCAGCATTAAAAATGATGTGCCGCCTAAAGGGGAAGTTTGAAGGAAGTGAAAATTACCCATCCTTATGAAGGAGAAAAGAAAGCATTCTGGAAACTTGAAAAACAGCTCTAACTGGAACTCACAGAAAGGCATAATTGTTTAGCTGGCTTTCATCTGAGTGCAGAGAGCTGAAATTCAAGGACAGTCTGCGGAAGCAGCTGGCAAGCCCTTTTGTTTGCAGGAGCGGTGGGTCAGAAGCCCAAGGCTGCATTACTGCTGCGGCTGCCTCGGGTGATGCTCCTTTCTCCTCGACACCTGCGTGTGCAGAAGGACGAGAAAAAACGGGCAAAACCAAATGGGCCAAGGGTAGCTGGCACGCTGGGGAGCTGGTAGGTACGAGGTAAAGGATATAGAGAGCTGCTTGCCTCCATGGCAGCCTCGTGGGGTTTTCCAGGTGGCAATGGAAAACTGAGTCAGTCGGAGTATTCCTTGTCTCCCTGAGGCTGCATCTTGGCGTGCGTCAGTGCCTGGGTGTATGTTATCACACTGTGCGCTCGGGAGCAGGAGAGGAGGTGCAGTCCGTGGTGGCTGCTGTCTGAGCAAGGTCAGGTGATGAAATCCGTGCTGACTGTAAGCTCTTTAGAGGAAGAGGACTTTATTTTGGTGGCATCCTGGGGGTTCTTGGGAAAGTCCAGCAGGAATAACCTAAAACTCTTGGTTTAGGTACTTAAGAACTTCCTCCATTTTTTCTAAAATCTGTATCTGCCACAGAATTGTGAATGAATAGACACAAACCTATTCATCAGAAAAATTATACTGCCCAGAAGTCCAGATAATGCTATTACTTGAATCTTTTTCTGCTTAAGTTTCAGAGAATGCTTCATTTGAAGTGAAATAAAAGAATGGACAGACAGTGTGTTATGACTTAGAAGGAAATGAGAAGAGCAGACTGATTTGAATTTTCAGCTCTCCTTGTTATGCCGATCCCAAGGATGGAGGTGTCTTGTTCAAGTCAGCTTCTCTTGAGAGGGGTGTAGGAACAGGAACATGCAGAAAGCCTGCGTAAAAAAGGCTCTGACTCTTGTAAAACTGAAGTGTCCGAACTCTGATTGCCAGAACTTACGAACTCTTATTTATAGTTTACCTCTGAGTTTGAAAAATTGCTCTGAAGGCAGGGGATGGTTTTATTTGTAATTCATACCTTTTAAAGTGAGAGATTTACAAGGCTGACCTGTTCCATAAAGGTCACAGTAACGCTCCCATTTGTCCTTTCTCCTGTACGAAAGAAAGAGTAGGAGCAGCTGCTGAGAGAGCAGACTGAAGCTGAGAAATTGGGGTTTCCACTGTGCCCGTCTTTGCAGGGTCTCTGCTCCAGGTACTGCTGCTCTAGTTGCATGTTCTGTATCACCTGTGAAGATCTAGTCGAGAGGAGAGGAAGAGGAATACTTAGTGCTGCTTCTGGATTTGGCATACTGAAGATAAGCCCATGTTTGGAGGAGTGGAGAGAGGGGCATCAGTGGGTGTGCCTGAGCTCAGTTAAAAGGTTTTGTCCTTGGTGCAGGTAGTTAAAAAAGGGGCTGAAACAAATCAGTGGTGAGTATCTGTTGCCTGACTGATACTCTTTGTTACTGAATCACATCTTTCAGATTTTTGCTCTTTGTTACCCAAGCAGCATAATACTACCTAATTTTTTTATTCCTAAGCTCACAACTAACAGGTTATAAAATAATCCAAACTTAGTAGAATTAGTAAGTTCAACCCTTTTTAATAGTTTTTGTAATAAAAACCAGATTGTGTGACTTCTGTGGGTCCTTGATAACACACACAGCACTCATGAATCGGGCACTCATTCACATTCTGCCTTCACATATCACATGTGGTAAAGTATGTGTCTCAGTAACAGAAAGTAAATAGGTACTGAAATAGTCAATGTTCTCAAAATTCAATCCTTGCAACCTCTCTCAAGGTTCTTATTGACTGCAGTGTTTGCACTCAATTTGAAACTGCATTTTGTAGAGTAGAGATACAGAAGCCATATTCACTAATGCCTTTTTTGATGTTCCTTGTTTATTCAGTGCTGTACTTGCTCATATCTGGAATTTGACCTTAGAGCCACGTGGTCTGAGGTTTGCAATGGGAGCAAGAAACAAGACTGGACAGAAAATATTGTGCAGGGTTGTTTGAGAAGGAAGGAAAAAGTGGAAAGCAGACAAGGGAGTCTGGGGGAGAAGCTGAGCATCTGCGTGTTGCCTTTTTGGAGAGTCACGCTGCAATCCTACTGGTGCCTTTGCAGTGCAGCCTCTGAAAGGGTTCCTGCAATGTAAGTTATTCACTTTGACCTCTTGGCCTCATGTTTCATCGGGAGATTCTTGAAATGATGGATAGAGCCAAAGCATTATTGGTCCTTTCAATAGGGTGAAATATTTACTTTCACTTAGGTCTTAAACCTGCATTTCATTTTCCTAGATTACTTTTGCATTATTCTAAATAACATTGAAATATTAAAAAAAAAAAAAAAAAAAAAAAAAAGGAGGTGGGGGGCAAACAACAATGAAGCGGTAAATTAACTTTCTAACCTCATACAAGTTGCAGTGTCATTTGGTTTTCTTCTTTCCTATCAGACTAAATCACCAGAATGTAAAACTGTGCTTTTCCTCTGAGAAATTTTTATCTTGGTCTCATCACAAAAAGATGAAGTAGGGTTAGAAAGCAATGTGTTTGTTTTAAATATTATTAGTTTTGGCTTGCCAGTACTTTGAAATATTGCATGTAGTTTTTGATGAACAGAACATACCATTCAGCATAAAATACACAAGATCTCTGGTTATTTTGTTTGCTAAGAAAATTGATGTTTCAGGAGATGACTGTTCTTGTCTCCCTTAGATTTCATTGTGTTTTAGCGTCTTGGGAAGTCGGATGCACAGGAGGATATCCCAGGACACTGCTCATCAGTAGCATCAAGTCCTGTGTAGACCCCAGGCCTCGGTGAGCTCGCTCCTTCTGACGCCTCTGAAAGGCCGAGCGCTTTGCCCAGGGGCTTCTGTGTTGCTTGGAGCATAGAATAAGAAACACTGTGGCTAGATGCTTGGGGAAATGGAAAGGAATACAGCTGAGCCAAGTCTGCAGTCTTCTCCCGTTGGTTATCTTGAGTTTTGTTTAGGTTTTGTAGTGATTGTGCTGTGCTTTTTGTGAAGGTGACCTATAGAAGAAGCTTCACGAGTGGACAGTTAGAGCCTTCTGCAGAAGCAGCAGCTCAAGCGAAGGTCTCCATGTGAGTGTGCTTGCCTCCAAACTCGGTGCAGATGGTGCGGAAAAGAGTTAATTGATACTTTTTAAATGTTATAGCAAGGAAGAATCAGAAGGGCTCTAACAGACCCCTGGAACTACGCTTTTGCTAGCGCTTACAAAACGGGTCGAATGAGAGGTATACATCTCTGTGACTTGCAGCAGGGTATACATTAGGATTTGAGATATCTAGTGCCCTGGAAAGTCACTGTTCGGTGTTGGAGTTTTTCAGATCTGTCTGTCTTGTGTAGTGTGAATGCCCAATGATATGAAATGTGTGGCATAACCTGGAATTCCTCAGGGAGGTGTGAAAAACTGAGTTCATAGGTCTGTAAGTACCCGGCTAGGTGAGCGGCGGAGGAGCCGGCGCCTCGGTGCTCGGATGGGCGCGTCGATGTCGGTACCCATGAGAGAACAGGCAGGTCGGGGAGCTGTCGGACGAGAGGCAAAGGGACGACTCGCTGGTCTCTGAGTCCCTTCTCTGGGTTGGGGGGGAGATAGGGCAAACGCAGAGCAGCCGCTGCTGACCTCAGGAGCCCCTGTTTCCAAATCCTGAGATGTTAATATGTTTGAATTCTCTTTATTTGCTTTGTAATTTTAGAGTATGCAGTGCTTGATTTGAAGTTCTTTTTATTTTTCCTCCTTTGACAGCTGTCACATGTCCTTGCTTTTTGTTTTCTTTCCTACTTTTTAAAGGAAGTTGTGATTCTCTCGTGATCCTGTGACTGCAGGAGTCATGGAAACATCCAGTTTATTGCAAGAATTGGCACTCCTGTACGTATAAAATCTAACTGTGGCATAGGGGCAAACCTGTTACCTTGTCCACCTCAGGCTCCTTTCACAGAAGTGAAATTGCTGAGAGCACGGCCAGTGTTCTTCCATGATAAAATAATTAGCAGCATAGAGCTTCTGTCTTTGCCCCAAAGATAAAATTTGTCCTCAGTAAATATTTCCCCAGAGATGTGCTGGGGGAATGTGCTTAGCAAGATCCTTGCCTTTGCTGAGCATGCTCCATGTATACTTTTTAGTTTTTAATAACTGATATTTCAAAACCGTGATTGCTTCTGTAAGGACAAAGCAATTTGTGTGCCAGTTCTGTGCCGTTAAAATGAATCTCTGTAGGTTTTCTAAGAACAAAAAAGACACACACATTTTTCCACATAAAATCAAAGCTTGTTTTTTCTTCTTATTTTCATATAACTCTGAGGGGTTCTATTGAGTTTTCTTTTTTTTCCACAGACTTTCTGAAACGGAGGGAAAAAAGGAACTCAAACTTTGGATTAGAACCAAGCATGAGAAATTTCACCATAAAGGAATTTTCTTATGTATGTTCAAACAGGAGGTTAAAAAGTTTGATTTTAGCCCTGCGTGCCGCCCCAGTAATATATTGCTATTTTCTTTTCTCCTCTGTGCCAGTGCAGCAGGAGAGTGGTTAGTTCTGTGGCTCTTAGTAAGGCTCTTTGCCTCTTCAGACGGTGCATCAGTTACTGCTCTGAAAAGCCTCCGTGCGCAGAAGCAAACAAAAACTCTAAGAAGGGATTTTGCTTGGGAAATATGGAGTGGTCTTCTGTTTTAAGTGTCTGCCAAATACTGTCCGTTTCAAATGCCAGTAGAGATTTCTGTCAGAATACCAGTCCATTTTTATATCTAACCCAGTGTCTTTCTGGCTATTGGAAGTCGTGCAGTTCCTAAGGAGACTGTCACTAGCAGCACCTTGATTGCACAGGGCGGATCAAGCATCTCACTTTTAAACACAGACTTGCAAGACACTGCCTATTAAGTATCAGAATTCATCTAGCTTAATTTTCCATCCTCTCTTTTTATTTTTTTATCTTCTAATTAACAGTTACTGACTGGCAATCTCTTCTGCACTTATGTATTTGCAGACCACAATCGATCCCTTAATTCCTGCTCTGCAGAACAGGCAGCTATACGTGACTTTTGACAAGGCTGCATTTTTCACTTTTATTGTTCACATTGCCCTGACTATGCTGGACATGCTTAAAATCAAGCGCGTGTTTGTATTTAAAGTGAGCCTGTTTGAGCACAGGGAGAAGTCGTCTTACTTGAGGAAATGAGTGTATTGTTTCTGTTCAGCCCTGTATTAAGTGTGTGTATTTTAGCCTCCGTATCCTTAGGTTGGAAGATGATATTAAACATTCCTGTGTTCTCATTCCCTTTCAGGGTTTTCATTGTGGTGTTCAGTTGAACAAGTAATATTTTTCTTGGTAGCTGCAGAAGATGTTTGCCATAAAAAATATGAGGTAGTCAGAAACCTGTGTCATGTGAGTAACTCAGGTTGCTGTGAAATCTGAATACTGTGTATCACTTGAATATTTAATTTGATTTGAAATTGTTTTTAACTTTTTAAAATAAATCTGTATCATTGTAAGAACATTTTAAATGAGGAAAATCATACAGCGCTCTATGCTGTCTACGTTTAGTATCCTCCAAGAATTGAGATCAGAACAATTCAGAAACAGTTGCTTTAAGTCTGAAATGGAAATGCCAGGAGTTCTGCAGCAGATAAACCACTTGCTGCAGCATGGATTTTTATATCCCATTGATCTTCCAAAGTGGAAGAACTAAGTGTTGTATCCCTGCTTGATGTACTTTGCTTGCTGTACCAGAAATAGCTCAAAGGGTGTTGGGGCTTTAGAGATAAAGAAGCCCACAAATGCTGGTGTTCTGCCCCAAAACCCGTGTGCCTGCCCAGAGCTCAGGGAGCCTCTGAGCTCCGTTGCACAGACCTCCCCGCTGCACAGGTACCTAGCACCCAGCGCAGTGACGGCTCTGTCTCGGGATGCACGCTGCAGTGCCATACTGCTTTTTTCCAGCATTCCTCTAACATGTAGTGGGTTTTTTATATGCCAAGTATATTGAGACCATAAATGCTTTAGCATGCAAAGATGTGCACGTAGGGAAATGTGTCCTTTTGGAAGGACTTTCTCATTCCCTGTCAGTTGTGCGAGCTGGACCTCAGCAGGGAACAGCCTCCTGTTAGGTGCCCGGGAACGTGGCTCTGCTGAAGGTGCCGCTCCCCTCTCCTCCGAGCACACGCCGTGGGGCAGCCTGAGCCCTCGTGCGGGCTTGAAGCCCTCTTACTCGCACAGCAGATTGGTACCATGTGTTGTACACTGTGTGGTGATGCAGTAATATAGGCCAGTGAGGCTAAACCACGCAAAAATGTCACACATGGAATAGCAATGTGTAATGTTTAACTGCTTTCACTTTACTTGAATTAATAATTATGCATGGGGATCAATGCAAGGTAGGTAAACGATGACTACAGAAAGTAGTTGCGAAAGGAGAAAGAGGCAGGAAGGTGTTTCAGGTAGCTCCATGGTGCGTTGAAAGGGCAGCTTTTCTAGCAAGGTAAGGGCTTCCCTGCTGTGTTTCTGCAGTAGCTGGGATTCTGCATGGATTACTGTGCGTGGAGGAGTTGGGATACTTAGCGTGCCCACTTCCCATGGTGCGGATCTGCTCGCCTAGCTCAGCTGTGCGGGTCGCCGCGTGAAGGAAAGGTGTCGGGAAGGGGCTGCTGGTGCCACAACCACCGCTGCAAACCTGCTTGTGGCCTCCCTGCTACCGGGAGCGTGTTGGCCTTCCCCTGCAGTCAGCAGCACCTGATGGAGAGGGACGGAAGGTCTCCCAGGAAAAGAGCTCGCTGCCTTGCGGGCCTGCTGCTTTCCCTGTCGCTAATGGGTGCACAAGACACCAACCATTTACTTGTGGTGTCAGCCTCTGCTCTTAACTCTACGTTAGCATGAGATAACTCACTGTTGTGCCTTTTGCTCTGTATTTGTACCTAAATGAAGAGATTTATGTGTGGCTCAGGAGGAAGATCTGGAATGTGATGCTTCAGGCATCCGCTGAGGAGCGGTATCGTGGTGCAAACTGTTCAGCTTTGAGCGTTTCTAGAATATTTTAACTCTTCTTGTATTGCTGAACTTCTTTTAAAGCAGAAACCTGGAGAATCAATTGATTCTTGACAAAATATGGATCCCATGTGGCCTGTGAAATAATATCCACACAGTGAATTTAAGATACAACTCTAGAGCTGCACATGGAGAAGACTTATAATCAAATTCCCCCCACAGTGGCTGTGTTCTGGTGGAGGCAGTGAAGGAAAATCTGCTGCAGGCAAAGCATCCTTTTTCGCTTTTATTTTTCTTCCTATAAATCAACCAGTGTTCAATGTGGCTCCAAAAAGTTTTCATCTTTGGATTAAAAAAAGCGAGCAGCAGGTAGCAGTGACGCAGGTTTTGCACAGTCATTGAACTGAACACACCTTAAACTAACAGAGAGGGTGAAAGGTGGCAGTGTTTTTGCGCTGAATCTGTGTTTTTAGACGAGGCAGCACCTTTTTTATAAAAGCGTGTTTATATCGACTCCTTAAGAAGTTTAGACTGGAGGGCTGTCTCCAGGACCTGCCCCCCTCCCCTCTTGCCGAGTCCCACGTGTTTGTCTTGGCAGGGTGCAGTGTCTGCTTGGCCGCTGCTGGGCTATGGAGCGGAGGGAACACAGGGCTCTTGATGCTTTTCAATGGGGCTTCTATTTAGTTAGCGGCAGGACAGAGCTGTTGGCCACCTGCGATTGTCCGGCAGGAAGAAAGGGAGAGGTCAAATGACTGGAAACGCTTTCCAGCATCGTCAATGTGATGGTCAGAGTGAAGCATCTCCTGGGAGGCGGCAGCTGTCTCTCTTTGACAGCTCCACATGCGCTGGCCCCTTCGGCTGCGGCTCAACCTCCGTGAAAATGAGTGACTGTGCTAGCGAAACCCTGTAGGGTGTCGCAGTCTGGCTTACCGAGTGTGCAAAGAGAGCTTGCGAAGGGCCAAGCAAGCAATCGGTGGCCCAGAGTGAGAGCAGGCTGCAGATATTCCAGCTGAGGCGCGTGGGAGCACTCTCCGTGCTGGGGCATTCTGCTTCTCAGGCACGTGTGGGGAGGGACTCTGCCCTTGACCGTGCAGCAGACCAGGCTGTTGGGAGCTCCCCATAGGTGCCTGCTCTGAGCTGGAGGAGGATATTGCTAGACTTGGCATACGGGGGTCCCACTTGGAATAGAAATGCTACATAGCAGCATTTCTCAGTCAAATAAGTCCCTCACATTTAATACTTTGAGGAATAACACACAGGTTTGGAGAAATCTCTCATGGCACAGGAGTAACAGATCGCTATTTTTGCAAGCTTGAACACTATGTCACAGTTAGTCTCTATTCTACCTCTGAGTTATTGCTTCCAATATCATTTTGCCTTCTTTCATCTCAAAAGAATGACTCAAAGGCACTTGTTTGCTACGCCGTTTCCCTTGCTGAGATTTCCTGCGCTGGAGCGCGTGGCTGTCACTCCAGGCGAGGCAGAGGGACCCATGCATCGCCTGAGGGGTGGTAGCTTCGTAGTAGAGTTGCCTTTCTCTTTCTGAGGTCCCATCCCAAGATGGTGTGGTCATCTCCACGTCGTGTGCAAGCTCTGCTGCTTTATAGTTGTCACGTAAACGTGGAAAATGGCAAATTACGTCTCTTATGGACTTAGAATATGAGGCCCTGCCTTGCTGACCTTCCATAGTCCCTTTATTCCTAGGTTAATCCTGCATTGCACCAGAACAGTTGGTCTCAACAGTGGTGGGCAGTGACAATGTTACAGTGCATCTCACAGCAAAGCCTGTCAGTGTGCTCCTCCGTTTCCTCACTATGGGACTGAAGTCTTTGGACTTAGGTTAGATCCTGCTAAAATAATCATTCATAACCCTCAGCAAAGCCTCCCACCTCTAAAACAGAGGGTGGCTGTCTCGTGCAGGCAGCATTTCCCTTTCCCAACGTACTCTTATTTGTCCTTGGATGGCAAGTGGCTGTCCTGGCCCTCTTTCTGCCACATTTGCCAATCTACTGCTTGTGTTATTGCCACCCTAGAGCTTTCAGAAAGGAGTGCAAAGCTGGGCATCTTAAATGTCATCTTAAATTTCAGTTTTGTAAGCTGTTAGATTGTACCATTTCAGTTCTTCCCAGTAAAAACACAGAATGTGGTATTTCCACATTACTCTTGGTTTTACAGAAAGCTGTTGGCATCTTAGGCAGGGTGAAAAAGATGCCTGGGACATAAGCGAAGGTTCCCGCGTTGGGGAATGCAGTGAAGCTCTGTTGATCACGTGTCCCGCGAGGTGCAGCGTGATCCATCGTGGATCGAGTGACACTTTTCAAAATTGGTAAGTTTTATACCGTGGGCGCAGAAAGAGCAGGTCTGTAGCGCGTATTCAGGTGGAGCAGCCACTCTTGATAAAAGCCTGTGTAATGGTTGGCTGGGCAGAAGCCGCATTGAGTAGGTTTCCTGGAGGGCGCTGTGAAGGTCGGTGTCTCCCTGGTTGCTGAGGACCCGTTTGAGGCAGCGGCTCCGCGGCAGAGCAGGTGTCTGGAGGCCGCTCTGCAGAGCAGCTCTGCCCTGCTCGAGCCGGCGGCTCTCGCTCGGGGCAGGGCCGCTTGGCCTCGGTTTGTGAAAGGCTTTTGTTAAATGAGTAATTCCAATTAACCACAAGAAAAGTACTTGCATATTGCTCCCAGCTTCTGGTTGGGAGGGGGGGAAATGCAAACCAAAAAAAAAAAAAAAAAAGGATCTCAGAGGTTTTAAGTCTGCCTAATCTGGAGAGAGAGGAAGTGGTTAGAAAAGCTTCGGTGAAGTAGTGAGCAGGATGGGCTGTGGGCAACAGCCTCTCCTTGGGTGGGACACTTTACATGTGATTTTTCTTCGGAGAGTGAAAAGTCGAGAAATTTGGAGGAGAAAAAGAAAAAGCATCTGGCAACAAAGCTGCGGTTAGTCTTTCTGCCTTTACATCGCACTCCCGTGTATGCCATCTTGGTCTGGGAATAACCATCTCCCAGCATGTAAATATTTTAAAATTGCATTTCTGGCTTAGGGCAGCCTTTCGTGTTCAAATCTCCTGCCATTTAAAGCTGGCCTAGAAGAACCAGCTGCTAATTAACACCTCCACTCCCCGGAGTAGCATAGGAGTGTTTTAAAAATGATTTCTGCATAGAAATATAGCACTAAGGGCGATTTAAGAACATAACTGATATATGGCCTTCTCTGTGGTGGAATTGTGACTTAAAAGCCTGCATGTGGCTCTTGGGTTTTCAAAATACCAACCGACGTGTAATCTTGTGAAAGTGTGTTTCTTGATTACAATGATAGCAAAGGCACAAAAGCATGTGGATGAAAGCTGTCTTCTCTGAAAATTGTTACAATACCAGGCATTTATTGGAGGGAATCGCTTATTGCCTTTAAAGTAAAGCCAGTGGAAAATAGTTATAGGTGTTAGAATGTAAATGTGATTTTGCTCTCTTCTCGTGGACCTTTCAGGGCCAGTGCTGTAGGAGATGAGGAGAAGGCCTGAACTGGTGCTGGGCTTTCCTCGAGTCACACTCCTTGTGCTCCCCTCCCTTTATTCTGGCTCCCGATGCATCTGAAAGCTTCTATTTGCAATTCCTTTAGCTAAAACCAGTCTGCTTTGATGTAGTTAGAAGATCCAACAGATGCTGCTAATATAGCATGCATCCTTTGATCCAATCTGGAAACAGGCTCCTTTAATCATTTTCATTATATCTCTTCAGTAGTTGCCATTAAAGATTCAGCTTTCTTTTCAAGCGTTTGTACACAGCTGTAAATACGTGCAACACTTGATTTCCGCTGGCCAGTGTGCCTGTGGTGCGCCTGGATTATACCAGTATCTGTTGATGGATCAAGTGTCCTACTGTGCTGGCTGCTGTAAAGCAGGTTGCAATGACAGCCCCTGCTTTGAAGAGCTCGGAGATGCGAGACAGAAGGAAGCAGCCGCACACGGGGCAGTAGATGGGAGCAGGAAGGCAGTATTGATGACTGCAGCACATAGAGGTCTTGGCACTTGAGAAACTTAGCTTCTGTCAAGTTCTTTTTCTATACAGGCAATTAGAAGAAAGGGTATTTTGTGAAGGGATTAACACAAGAGAACAGTGTTGCCTGCCCTTTCTGTAGGGAGCCCCTCCAGAGCAGGAGAGGGCAGGGAAAGAGGAGCATTTCCTTGACAGCAGCAGTGGGCAATGGTGGAGACACCGAGAGGCCAGGACATGAACTGATCTCCTGTTACTCCATGTGAGGGGTAGGTGGGATGGGATGCTTTGCTGTGGGCTTCTTGGGTTAAATAAAGCCCTGTGGACGTTAAACACGCCGAGTGCTTCCCGCTCCCAGGTGGCCCTTGGTGGCGAGTACGGGCAGCGCGGCCCTGGATCCGGCAGCATCTGCTACCTGCCCTGGCGGGTGCAGAGGGCTTTGCAGAACACGCCTGAGCAGCCAGCAACCTGCCCTCGCTGCAACGCGCTAGAACGGGGGCGTTTAACTTCCTAAAATACTTCTGAAAATCCCACCCGTAATGTTTGCTCAAATATTCAAGTTAAATGTATCCATTCTTGACGGTCTCTCCACAGTTCTCTGTTGTATTCCCCTGAATGACTGGCTCTTTCCTCGCCCGCAGCTAATACCCGATGCGTGTTTACACAGAATCATGTTCCCCCTTAAATGCTGTTGATCTTGGCTCAGTAACTGATTCCTTAGTTTAACCTGCCCTTTTAGGTTGTTTTCTCAAGGCTTTATATCATTTGTAATTCCCTTATTTTTATTGTCTTTTTTTTGTGTGTTTGGGGAAAAAAAAAAAAAGGTCCGTTTTCCAGGTTTTGCCCCCCATTTTACTCAGAGAGGCCTCCCTGCACTGTGTGCCCTTAGCTCTGGCCTGGGACAAGCGAGGAGCGTCGCCAAGATGAAGCGCGTTGATGGCAATGAGCCCATTACAGACAGTGGGCAGCAAGGTGTGTGTGCAGAGGGCGCTGAGTAGCACATATGCAGTTTTCCCCTCTAAAACACTTCAGCGTGGGGTCCTCGCTGCCAGTTTCAAATTGGGCGAAGGGAGTCTGCAGGACAGCCAAGAGCTTCATCTGCTTCCCCGGGGCCTCGGTCGAGGCCGAAGCGGCGCGAGGACGGAGCAGCCGGGTTTGTTTCCAGGCGCCACAAGGGATTCTTGGGCTTTTGTACTTTTACTGGGTTCTTGTTTTCATGTTTTAAGACATGTGAGGACAGCTCTGCATAACCTTTGCAGAAGCATAGACTTTAACTGCCTCTTTTGGTTGATGGAAATATTCAATGTTGTTAATTTTTAAGAAAAAAAAGTAGTAAAATTAATGGCATTCCAAGATTTCAGACTATGCTTTCCTGTATTGCTCCATAAATGTGGTTTTTGTAAAAAAAAAAAGAAGAAATTTCCACTACATACTTCTTTCTTGAAAATCACTGCAGTCTTTTTTCCAAGTGAGTCTTTAAAAATACGTGCTCTAAACACCTGCTTGCTTTTCTCGCTGACTGATGAGGAAAAAAAATGCTGGCTGAACAGTCAAGTTTACCGTGGTGGTTCTGTTGCAAGTTTGATAACTGCTTTTGGGTGGTCTGTATAAACCCAAGCCCCTCATTCTCCGTTCATTTGGAAAATTTCCTATTCTGTTCATAGCTAAAATTTAGGGGAAAAAAAGTTTCAAAAGGAAAGCTGCATTCTGCATTCATGCTTTGGGGGTAGGCTGGTAACAGGGAGCAAAACTGTTTCTGTTGATTGGATGATTTATTTGCCACTAAAAAAAAAAGGCAAATTTAGATACTTAATTCTCTGCTGTCTTGTAGAATGTTTTTCATAACATAATGCCACTATCCTAATTTTGACTCTTATATATTGAGTATCAGACAGAGCGTATTAATATTTGTACTATTTGCTGTAAAAGTAAAACAAAGCAAGGATATCTCTAAAGTGAGTGCAAATAAATTATTCAAGAGCGTCCAGAAATGTATTTGATTTTCACAATAGTGATTGATTTTTAAAAGCAAAATCCTTTCTGCAGATGAAGCAAAGAGTAAAATGAGCCTGAAAGATGTGGACAGGATGAGGAAGAAAGCAAGAGAGAAACCATCCTGAGTAAAGATCCCTATCTTGCTGCTAGAGCAACTGATGCTCTTTTTTTTCCTCATTTACATTTCTTACTACTTAAGCCCTTTTGGTCTAGTTTTTTACCACAAAGCAACCGTTGCCTGGTCTCTGCTGTGGCTCTTCCTTTTTCTCTTGGGAACGTGGGGAACACTGTTATTCCAGGCAGCACGTCCCTGTGTAGGGTGAAGGATCTGTGAGGGCTGCCTTCAGTCCATTTAAGTTATTTGAGGACTGTGTATTGATGTGTCTACTGTGCCAGAGGGAGGTTGTTAGTTGCTCTCAGAGTCAGATCATTGGTCTCACGTTGGATCTGCTGGATAGAGAGCTCTCCAGGAGCCCCATGTTGGTGGTGACCAGTTGGAACTCCAGCCCTTCAGCTGGATTTGCAAATTTTGCTGAGAAATTATTTGCAGCATGTTTATTTGAAGTTCTGGACTGGCTCCTCAAAATAAATTAAATGCACTGAAATCAGAGGAGATGATCATTTCCATACAGCCAAAGAAAACTAGCCTATGCCATAAAAACTGTGCAAAAGATAGGTCAGTATAGTGTGTGATCACTGACTGAAGTGGGATCTAGCTACAGAAAAGGTGCTATTCAGATCAGACTCCTTACAGAGTCTCCTCCTATTGCCTTTTGCTTTATTTGTTCAATAGCAGTTTGTCACCCGCCATGAAATTGGGAACATGCTGAAAACTTGGCACTGGAAGGCAAGGAAGGGAGGCAGTAAGGGAAGACGCTTGGTTAGCAGCGAGTTGTTAATTCTGCCTTGCAGGTAGGCAGCGTGTGCAGCGCGAGGGCGGCCCGGGTGCACGGCAGCCCCGGCGCCCGGGCGGATGAGGGTCCCCGACGCGTCTGCATTGCACGTCGCCTGGAATCTGTATCATTTCTCTCCACATCTCTACTTAAATTTGCAGGTTTTTTCATGGGGACCACGTGATGAGCATGATTAGGTGAAATGAGATGTTCACTTTGGATAGTTATTTCTATTAGCAATTAGACTCTTAAAATTGTTTTTAAAAATCATCAAAAATCAAAACTGTTTATGTCTGCTATTAATAAGGAAGAGTTGTCAGATTTGTCAAGTTATGAGGAATCTTTTGAGGTAAGATAATGTGTTACGGTTTAAAGGGAGTGGAAGGTGTTAGGTCTGTTCATGTGTTTTATGGGGAACTGTAAAAACTGAAATATTATATTTGATGCTTGCAAATAGTTCCTATATGCGTTTCACAGAAAGGCACACCCATTTTCAGAAACACAGTTGTGGGCTCCTTTCTTCTCTGTAGATTTAGCATGGGAAAGAAAAAGCACACGTTAAAGCTAGGAAATACTACCAAGCTTTGCTTGCGAGCAGAGGGCTGCTTGAATAGAGCTACTTTCAACTCACAGGCAAACGGCTTCACCAAAAATGGGGTATTTACGCAAAAACTATATGCCAAGATAAGGTCTTACACCAGTAACATAGCAACTGTAGGTTCAGAACTCACTTTTGCTTAGCAAAATGGCAAGCAAGCCAGCCATTAGCATGGAGAGGGACTTGTTAATGAGCAGTAGCCACATAAAAAACTCATTTGTGCTGCTAACTTGAGTTATTCCTGCCAAAAATGTCAGTTATTACTGATGCCCATGTAATGAAAACAAAGGGAAATGTAGTATTTATATAGTTTAACTAATATTTGAAGAAATATGTTAACTGAAAAGATGACTAAATGTACAAAAACAATTGGAGCAGGGAAAACTGGTGAAGAAATACTGTTTGGGATTTTTTTGATCAGATGTTTTGATTAAAATACTATTTCTTAAACTCTTAGACCTTCATAATTTTGTCTCCTGGGCATAAATCATTTGTCAGATACAAGACTGTAGTAGCATCCATTTGTTCCCAGGGAAGATCTGTTCAGGGAGGCCGTACATGAGTTGTAGTAGGCATCAGGACAGATCTGCCTGGGCTGTGAGCCCCTGCTGTAGCCTTTTTTCAGGAGGAAGATACAAAGAGAAAGGGTTTTAAAGAACTGTCAACAACTACATAGTTACAGGACTGAACAGTAGATACCTGTTTAAATGTGAAACCACACAGCTTCTATTGGCTTTAATGAAACTAAAGGAAAGGCCTGAGCATGTAGGTGTTTCTGAATACAACATGTGCCAGTTAGAGAATTGTAGAACCCTGCGGTAAGCAGTGCTCAGCATGCCACTCTTAGAGCATCCAAATGACAAACTGCTGTGTGACTTGGCTCTGAATTGTGGTTTTTCATGTAGTAATCTATCTCATACATTGGCATGATCTTAATGCCTTTGAACTTAACTTGAGCCCAGTTCAAAATCCTTGGAATGCAGAGGGATGTTGTACCTGGCCAGAGGTCCACATAAAAGAAATTCAGTGCCCAATTTAACTTACGGAACAGTAATATGCTATTTTATTCTTCGCCTGCCGTGATGTTTATTTGTTTTTAAAGGATGAGACCAGGTCTGTAGACTCCTGATGTATTTATATGCTTTCCCTCTTTTGCTCACCAGGCTGGAATGATAAGAACTGATGAGGATGAATACTTCATCGAGCCTTTGGAAAGAGGAAAGCAAATGGATGAGGAAAAGGGAAGAATTCACATGGTGTACAGGCGAGCAGCTGTAGCGCAGCCTCCCGCTGATGCGCTCCCCGATGTCCATACTGAAGGTAAGGTACCTGGGCATGCTGAGTTACAAGTCTGTTCCAGGTGTCTCTACACTATATTAGCTTTTGAAAGAGGCAATTTTGAGCTGGTTGAAAAATAAAATGTGGAAACATTTTGCTGAAATAAGTAGAGTCATAAGCACAGTTTCTCTGCTGAGAGCAGCATTTATGCATGTGTCTGGTAGAACAGAACGTAGCCATGTGGGGTTTTCTTTTTGGTTGTTTATTGTTATTATTGTTCAAGAAATGTTGCAAAAAGCTTGGGTTTTTCTTTCTTGGGCAAAAGGGTAGAGTTAGCTTTGGTTTAACTGGAAGGAAGTCTTGCTTCTCATAAGTGGGTAATATATTGTGGGTTATTACATGTTACTAGAAATAGTCATGTGACTTTAATACTGTGTTGCTATTAAGGCTCGCTTGTCTGAGCAACTTCTGTTCAAAATTCAGCTCTTTTTTTCCGAGTAACAGTCACATTGTGCAAGTGACTGACATTTCCCCTCACTTTCTACAAGTTGCAGTTGATGCAGCTTGAAAAATGGTTGTCTTGGTTGGCTATGTTTTGCCATATCTAAGAATTCCTCTCACTATTAAAGACAATGTCTTTGGTCCATCTCAAAATAATTATTGTGTAGTTTAATTTTTCAATTCTATGCTTTCTCCTCCCTCTAAATGCTATATAAATCCTTACAAGCCAACACATTGCACAGGAAACTTCTAGTGTTTTGACTTTATTGGTTGTGTTGTGCAGCTCCACCCCTTTCACTGTTTGGTATTTTCTTTTTGACATCTCCCAGCTTCTCAAATTCCTTTTGTGCTTTCTTGTACTTTCTTGTGTTCGCGCGTACTTGCATTTTTAAGGGTTTAAAGAGTATTGGAAGAACTAGAACATGAACAACTTGGATTTAGATACAAATATTAGAGAGGAGGAAGTACTCCCTGACTGCCAGTCCTCATGGCCTTAGCTTGTTTGGCGTGGTTTCGTGGTTTGAGAGTTGTTTTCTCTGAAAAGTTATGTAGGAATTGAGAGCTATTTCAGATAGCTCGAGCTGTCATTAGTCTTTGAGATTTGTCTGCTCGAGCGAGTTAAGCATCTCGTTGCTCTGGCTTCCTTCATGTGCTCACAGATGGTTCTCAAGGGACAGCCCTGAGCTGTATCTCGTAGAACTCTGGAAGAAATAAAGCTTTTACTTTAATTTAAAGTGTATATGAGGGGAGAGGGATATTTGTGCCTACCAGTTGGGTACCAGACCTTACAGTAAGCATCTGAGTTCAGTATAATGTTTCCAGGAGTGCTGGGTAAACTCTTTGTTGCCATCGAGGAATTGCCACTGTAAACAATGTCATGTAGGGGTTTTTTTGGCCTTCATATATTTGGATTCTGCCACAATTTTGGTTTTGCTAATAAATTCCCTTTCTGTGAGCTGATGTAGAACATCTGGGGAATGTGGCCTGCATGTCCCTATCTGTGCCTCTGGGCTAGAACAAACCTCCAAGTCTAGTAAAGTCTGTCTTTACAGCAGACGTCTTACATCCTTCAATGAAGATTATACCTGTAAAAACCCCCTTGGTTATCACCCCATCAGATATACCAGATATTCTGCTTATTATGTGGCTCATTTTCAGCCTAAAAATGGTCAGTGAGCTTCTGAAGAACGGGAGCATGAGACCTTTAGCTCCCTCGGTCATTCAGTGAGATGAAGTTACCTGACTGATTCTCCTTCCTGCTTGCTTTCTGTGTGAAGTGGTTCTTCTGTTTTCAGCCACCTTTTGTAGTTATTGACTGCACCCGGTTACTGACTATGCCCCGTTGGGCAAAGCTTGTTCCTACTGCAGTTGCAAAGCAGCCTTTAGCGCTCCCTGCACTGCTGCTCCCTCTGCTACCTGGGCTGAGAGGAGGGACAGACAGGCATAATTCCTTAAGCCAAGGGACACATTAAGATTCCATCAATATCATGCCCAAAGAGTCTGAAGAATTGCACATTTTCGCAGGAAATCTCCCTAATTTTTCACTTTTGACAATTTGGAGCTTTTGAACCTATTCAAGTTCAACCAATTCAAGTTGACACTGTGAAACAGCAGTGGTCGAGCAGCTTATCACATGTTTGCATCAAAATCCTTCTTGGTCTTCTGTGCCTCAGTCCTGCATGTCCAGTGCTCTGGTCAGAGGCAGAAATGCAGAGTCCAGTCTGCTAGTGCTTAAGAACGTCAGATGTCAACCACGTCTTCAGCTAATGCGGGCAAGAGTTTGAGGTTTTAGTAATGAAGTGAGATGGCTTGACAAATCAGACATAAAGATAACATTTTGTTTAATTGTTGTTGTCAATGAGCTGGGAAGCACAGTGTATAATTCCTCCACCATAACGAAATTGCACTGCACTGTGTTCTCTATGCAGGAAGGGACAGTTTGGTCAGGTAGTACTGTCCGAAATGCTTCCAACTCCAGCTATGCAAAGGAAGCTTTCAGTCTGATGAGACGTCTAGTATTCCTGGAGTATTTTATAATGTGTGGGAAATTGTTGGACATTGTTTCAAACTGCTCATCAGATAGAATAAGAATTCTAAGTTGAGGAAATTGTAAGCTTAAGATCAAGATGTTAACAGTGATCACAACGTAGGGCAGCTTTTATTAGTTCATGTGCTGTTTACTTGTGGAAACAGATGTGCACCTGTGATGCAGCTACTTCTCTCTCCCGTTTTCCTTTATTGGAAAGTTTTTTGGAGTAGATTAAAGTTGAAACGAGCTTTTTAATAAAGGTGTGAAACATACATCTGAAAGGGTTTCTGCAGAAGACATGTGAAATACTGTGGGTGGGAACCTTCCCACTTTCACACCAACAAAACCTTATTCCTGCGGCAGCACCCTGTGCTGGTTCTTATTTGTGGTATCCATGGCTCTGTATAGCCTCGTTATGGAATGACAGTGCCTGCTGTGCACCGCAGTACTTTTTTCATCATTTGCTTTGTGTAGAGAGTCGTTTCCTGAAGAGCATGAAACACCCAAGACATGTGATGGGCACTCGTGTCTCGTTTGTGATGGATGCTGGGGGTTTACAAACCTGTTAGCATTTCTGGGTAGGGCTTGGCTTCCCCTTCCCGCCGCCTGTTTGCGCTGCGGGAGGAGCGCAGGGAACTCTCCGGCTTCCCGCGCTGAGGGGCTGCGCACCCTTCCACTCCCTGCATCCTGCCACTCAACACGAGGGAAGGCCTCACAAAACAGGCAGTTCTGCACAAGGTGGGACAAGAGGCGAACGCCGAAGAAAGAAACTCCTTGAGCGAAGGGATCAGATAGCATGGATGTCTCATGTACAACCTTTCATGACTCCTGAGTCTGTCCTTTGCCAGCCCTGCGTGTTCCTAGAGCTGCGGGGGAAGCGTGGCCAGCTGCTCCAGGGATATTTGTGCTTCTCGGAGGAGTGGGAGCTGCCTCGTCTGGTGGGAGCTCTGTGGCAGTTAATGAAAATGCTCTCCATGGTCTTCCCGTGTGAATCGGAAGAGTCCCCATGGCAAATCCATTATAAGCAGATTTTTATTTATTAGGCAAATTGTCAGTGATTGGTCCAGCTCCGAGTTGCCATAATTGACAGTGTAATTAAAGAGGTCGAGGCACTTGAGGGGGAGCGAGTCAGAGCTGCACACTGAGCATTTTGACATGCCCTTTACTCACCTAAAGTTAATGATGTTAGGCAGATGGCATCTCTTATCCTTACGCCTGCAGTAGCTGGGACAGCATATTTACTCTTACTACAGTAATGTTTAGAAGATACTTGAAAGACAATATGGGGGAAGTGTTTTTGTTATGTTGTTTTTATGTAATTAACACCATTTTTAAGGTAATACATTCCCGGCATACCCTTTTTTTCCCTCCCCCCTGCTTTGGTGGATGAGGTTCATTGTCAATTTTTGGTCTGTCTGTTACCTTCTTTCCTTGTTCTCCATCTTATAATATTCACATTTAATGTAAATCAAACAAGAGGACAAGACAGGGATTGTCACTGTGAAGAGGATGCAGTTTAGGCTGGAGGAGCAGTTCAACGCAGGAATCTGTTGGACTTTTATTCTGAATTATCTGCCGGAGAATCTGCTTGTTCTCCAGGGCATATGTAGGAAGCTTAGGGATTTGCAGCTCCTAAGGTGCTAAAAGTGAACGCTTGTGTTCAGCTGTTCCCCTTGTACTCGGTGGGGCTGGGCCCTGGGCAAGGCCCCCACGTCTCCGCGCCCTCCCTGGTGTCAGGCGTGAGCCTCACCTGCCATATGGTGGGTGAGCTTCCCTTGTTATTCCATGCTTATAAAATGCCCCATCTGCCCCTGCCCTCTCTCTGCGAGATGACAGAAATGTGGATAATTTGCCGATATTTTGACATATTCGTGGCAGCAGCGATTCTTTGGGTTGTACCAATGATCTACACGCAAATTCAAAGGTTTTTGTTGTGCTGTGTTTCTCAACATCTGATCTTTGCTCTAGGAATGTGAGGCAATGAAGGGTCTTTCAGCAGCAGTATGTTCCTACTAGTTCATGAGATTGCTTAAAAAACCCACAAACCTGGTTCTTGCTGTCTCTATTGCGCTGGGCCTGTTTGCTGCAGAGAAGTGCTAGGCTTGACCAGCTCCTTTCCGGCAGCTGAAGCTCTTCCTTTTCTGGTAGCAAAGGCCTTCCCTGGAATCCCACAGCTCCTGAGAGCCTGTTAAAGAAAGCAGGGTGCAATACGGCATCGATAAATGTTGCAGGGATTTCTCTGCTTGTAGTGTAAAAGCTGTGATTATTGCTCCTTGCAAGGACCACAATCAGACAGGAGTTGCATAGAGAACAGGGTGAAAACTGGTCTGCTCCTAATGTTTAGCACAATCGTGGCCTGGAACTAGGATTGTCATTCAGTGAATGTGAAATACACACACTGTCCTGATCTTTGTCTTAATTTGAGAAAATTATTTAAAATGCTGCTCTAAGGGAGGTGAAATCAGCCATCATGAACCTGAGCGCAGAGTATGAATTAACAAGTATGCGCTTACAGTGGGCGCCAGGTAATTGAGACAGACTGCCGAAACCCCTCTCACTCGGCTAAGCAGAACTAGAGACACATGCCAATATTTCAATTTCTCAGAAATTTCTAGCTAAAGGGGAGAGCTTGTCTTAGGAGCTGCAGGAGAGAGACATTCCAGAAAGACGTTTACCAATGGAGGAGATTAACAGCCCAGCCATCTTAATGAATCTCTTCAGCTTTAGAAAAGGTGATAGATGAACAGACGGAGGAGGTTTTAGTTCCACAGCCTCCGGCAGTAGGAAAGAAGGGGTGCTCCTATTTTGAGCTGTAATGGGCTGCCACGTTTAATCCAACAGAGTTATTGCTAGGCTGAAACGAGAATAATGCTGTGCTCTTACCAAGCATTGCCTCTTAGCATTGTAGATGCCTGGTATTATATCACAGAAGTTATTTATGCAAGTGATTTATATTTGAAACAGCATCAAAGATGCGTGAATACCTGTTCCGTGCAGCGTGGCATCTCCTGTTAATGCCCCCATGTTGTAGGGCAGTTGCTCGCAGGACAGGACCGCTGCTGGGTGGCTGGAGATGGTCCTCGTGCCACGATGCCACTCCCTGCTTTTCTCACAGCCACCAAGCTAGGAAAAGAAAAAAAAGGAAGAAAAGAAGGTATAAGGCTGTCATGTTTTTAAATGATTATTTAAATATATCTTAAAGATTTTAATACAAAATAGCTTTTCAGTTAGGAACGCAAAAAAAGTGCTTTCTAGACAAGCCTGAGTTGGGAGGCTTTGGAAGAGTGGTAACGACATTCTGCCTGGCCTGAGGGAAAAATTGCATCTCCCTCATTTACAAACCAAGAAACATGGCTGAGATACCAGGTCATTAACATTGTTCCTTGCAGGCGTTCACGGAGCAGTAGAAACGGGCAGAGTATTGCGGAGCTTAGGATCAGACGTGCACCCAGGAGGCCTTCTTTGCAAGTTGGTCTCAGTGTGGCTCTGGAATAAATGAAATACCAAATGGTATATTCTTCCCAGAAAAGTAAAAGCCTGATCCAAGTCCCTTGGAGTTGGTGAGAAGACTCAGACTGACGTCAGTAAGCTGATGAGGCAGGTTTTGGATCATATTCCACTCGAGCTGGTCACACAGGGTTTGATTTATCTTTCCTTAAGTCCATTCATTTGTATTTTTTTTTCCATGCACTTTCTTCACATACAATATAATGATAAAACCCAACCTTTAGCTTGAATGTCACACAGCATGTTTACGCACTCAAAGTTTTTCTGTCTTTTCTTCTTGTCATCATAGTCCTTTTTTTAAAAAAATGACAACCTATTCAGCCAGAGGGCTCTTCAGATTAAAGTGTTTTTGTAATTACTTCCTAGCAGTGGGAAACAGGGAATGGGAGCCTTTATCTCCCAGCTTCCTTTCAGAATTCTCATTTTCCCTCAAGACCCAAAGTGCTTGTGTGGTTGATGCGGTTGCCATGGCACTGGGTCCTGAGGGTCTTTGTCCCAGGTGGGAAACATGTAGGAGGAAGAAATGATTTGGGAATTGCTCCTGGTTGCCAGGGAATGAAAGCCTGGAATAGGAGGTACAAGAATGGGAAGAGTATGGCCTGCCTCAGTGCCCCTCAGCCCTGCCCCGGGCACGCGTGTTTCCTGAGGCGGTCAGCGTGTCCATCTTGGCTCTTTCTCAGCAGAATTTCTCATGACCTGGCTTCTCGTGGAGGCTGGTTTAGATACTGCACGAGTTTGTGCAGCAGTAAGAGCCGGAAAGATGGAGCTGGATTCTGTGTTTACTTAGGACAGCACATTTTGCAACAAGCTCTATTACAATATATGTACTCTAATATGAATTGTATTGGTGACGATATCTCATATATGTTCTTGACTGAAGACTTCGTATCTCTTTATGCAGAATTGCTAGATTCTGCCTTTGCTTATAAATAAATCTTTTTTATACAGAAGTTTTTTAAACATTAATTTGTTGGGTTTTTTTTTTTTTTTTTTTTTTTTTCCTTCTTTTCATGTATCGGTTTACTTAAGGGAAAGGAAGGTAGTCAACAGTGTGCTTTTTCAAATAGGAACAGCACAACATGGTACGGAGGAAAATGAGTATTGGTGATGGATGTATTCACAGGACCTGGGGAAAAAAAAGAGAGGATCTAAGGAGGAGGAGAAGTGGGAGGAAATATAATGTAAAAAGCATTAAGCACTTCCAGAAACGGAAACAGATGAGTAATATCTCTGACTGCAGTGGAATTATATCCCCCTGCAAGGGTGTGTGTGGGTGTGTGTGCAGTGCGGACAGAAGCGTGCTCTCAGCCCGGTTAGGCATGACCTGAGCTAGATTTATCTCACTCACACTGGTACCCAAGGAAGTGCAACTGTGGAGTCAAGTGCATGCTGCAAAATATACCCAAGAAGCTGGGTATTTTCCACCCAGAATGATTCAAGTAAACATGGCCCAAGGTATGTGTCCTCCATGAGCCTTTGTGTGGAGGTGCGGACCTCCCGTGATTAGACTGCAGACCTGTTTTATTCACCCTCAGAGTTCACATGGAATTTGACATTCAGCTTGTATTTAGGAAGTGTCTTTCTAATATTTCCTAATCTTCCCTCACTCCTTTTTGTCTTCCTTTTAATGAAATCTGTCCTCATATATGCATCTGTCCTCATGCATGTGACTGTATCACTTGGGTATGGACTGTGATGAGTGAGATGTTTGCTGTGTTCTAAAGGAGTAGGCTCTGTATGTTTCCCCTGATGTGCTGGGAAGTGCCTTATAGCACTTGCTTCCCAGTGGTCAGGGATAAATGCCAGTATCTTCAGGCCAGCAGTTTTTTTAGACACAGCTTCAAACCAGTAAAAACAGTCCGCATCTCCCCTAGATGAGCACTGCAAGTTGTGGGTTATGAATGGAGACCAGTTGAGGTGTCTGTGTAGAGTGTGGGTTAGATGCTGTCTTCTGAGATGTTTCCCAGTTCCTCTTCTGCACTTGTCCAGTTGGCCCTAACAGCTCAACCCCTCATGGAATCAAAGCACAGTAGCTTAGAGAGATCAGGACTTGAATATCTCCAAGGATAGAAATCCTATGCCAATTCTGGGCTCATGTTCCAGAGTTTAGCTACCTTTATTGTGATTATTTTTTCCCCTAGTATTTTGTTGGAACTTCCTTGCTCTAACTTGTGTCCATTACCTCTCATCCAGGAACAAATTTCACGCAGAAATTATCACTGTGTCCAGGACTTAAGCAGGCCACAAGGCATGTGGTCATTTCCTGGCACATTCACCATCCAGTCTCAGCTTTTCAAAATCAATTTAATAATTACTATACATTAAAAATTGAATTCATCTGTGGGAAGCACTTGCGAGAATCAAAATGTGTTAGACAGAAGAGCCGAAAAGTGTTTGTAAGCGGTCAGTAGCAGAAGAATGGGATCTGCCTGTGATCACACAAGACACTGGTGGCAAAGCAAGGAATACAACCATGTTTGCTGAAATGATTATCCCTCATTTCAAACAGATTTATCAGATGTATTGAAATTATATCCCAGGTTCCTTTGAGAAAGTGTGTTAGTGAAATGGGCTGCCTTAAAGCTGCTGCACTTGCTTGTCGACAGAGAGGAATGAGGCTGAGGACCAGACGCAAGCAGAGCTTAGAAAAAGTGCCCTACTTTGGCCACCAGATAATTTAAAAAAAAAAGTAAATAAATGTAACTTCTCTGCTTTTTGCTGTGTTAACCTTATTTGTCCTGAAATGCATATGAGTAAGGGGAAAATGCAAAATTTGTAGGCCAAGAAAAGCTTTTAAATGAAAGAAAGAAGCATCTGTAGCAGTGGATCGAAAGGTGCTAGAGAGGGGCTTGCAGGGTAAGTCTGTGTCAGGGAGGTTCTGCTTACCTCCCTACCATGGGAGGAGGGACATCCATCTGTTTAAATCGTCTTCAGTTCTTGGCAATAACAAGGGAAAATTATTCTTAAATCAGACCAAGGATAAAGGCATGATTCGCACCACAGACACCTAAAGCCAGAGTAGTAAAATGCAGAGAAAACTGTAAGAGAGGAAAATTGAAGAAGGAAAAAAAGAAGAGAGAGTTCAGTACATGCAACTGCAGCCATTCTAAGGATTGTACAGCTTTTCTCCAAAAACCCTCATGTCCTCAAAATACATAGGAGGAAGTAAAAATGTGAAGAACAGTCGTGATGAGGGAGAGCAGAGATACTGAAATATTTTATAAGCAGCATCTGCATTTCACAAGCAGCATATTTGTTTTAGAAGTTATATCCTTGCAGTGTTCTCTAAGGCAAAGCAATGGCAAGGTCAGGACCCTCCACTGACAACAGCGTCCTGGCGTGCTTCTTTGGACGTTTCCCATATAGTGACAGTCTGTCACACGGGACTGACTTTTATCTGCAGTGGCTTCGCTGCATGTATTGCTCTTTTCCTCTAATAGCAAACACTAGCTGTGGTTTCATGCCTTTTCCCCGGCACAGCTGAAGGTGTTTGAGTGTTATATGTTGGCTCTGAGTAGCTAGCTTAGATTTTTGAGGAGAGCGCTAGAGATGATGCCTTTGAGGACAGTTGTACTCCCAGTGTAAGATTCATAAGGCCAGCTAACAACATAGACAAAAAGTCAGTAACTTTTGCCAGGTTTGTGTCTCTGCTGCCAGTTTCCTTCCCAGTGTTTGAGGGTGGGAGGCGAGTGGGAGCCTGGGTACCTTTCATTCAGATTCTGTCTTCATGATGGTCCTTTGAACTGAATTTTGAAAGAGAGAAGCATCCACCTCTTAACCCTCTCTGAGAGCCTGGCAGATCTGCTTTCCCATTGCAACCCATAATACTTTGTTACTGGTCTAAAAATATATGGAGAATTTTATTTTAGGTACTCACTGTAAAGCCCCAAAATGAATACTTGCAAATTGCTGTTTTCTGGAAACAGGAGTATATATTAGAGAGGCTCCGAAATGTAGTCTGAGCTTGCAGTGTTGTGAGAGACACAAGAGGGGATGCGAAATGCCTCAAGACGTGATGGCTCTGTCCCACGCCGGCAGTTTGGGATGCCTGACTTTCCATGCAAGGAAAGAGCAAACGCTGATTTTGTATAGAGAGAATATAATATTCACAGGTGAACCATAATTCTGAAAAGTGCTCGACTGCATTGTAGAACCGAGCCCCTGAGTCCTGATTAGAAGTAGCTCTTTTCTATTGCCTTGTATAAGAAAGATGCATATGAGATAGTTAAAAATGCTTTGAAGTTGGCTGGGTAACGTGTCACTGAGAGCAAAGGAACAAGGATCGGGTTATCCGGTGGTGCCTGAAGGAATGATTCATTCCGTGACCTCAGGGCACCCACCTGACCTTTTTGAGCCCAATTTACCTGTAGCTGTAAAGCTGGATCAAAAGCAGGACCTTGCTCAACCCCCAAGTATATGCAGCAGGGCAACCCTTGTCTGAGAAAACACTGTAATTGGAAGCAGAAAAGCTGCCTTCTCAAGCTGAATTTATGTGCATTAGAGGTCAGGAACATGAGGAAATGAATCTTCCTGCAGCTTGTGGGGGCTGATTCTTGTTCGTTGGTTTTACATGGGCATCATACAAATTTAGTATTGAAATGGGAGCTCATGAAAGCACTGAGACATGCTTTTTCACCACAAGAAAAGATTCTTTCTTTGTCAGTGTTTTAGAGTTCAGTTCTTTAACTTAAATACGCATTTTATAGGGAAATTATTGAAAACAAAGTTTGTTTGACAACATGAAATTAATTTTCTCTCCTACATATCATAAACCAGGTATGACTGTAAAATATCCAGAAATTTTCAAAGATATGGACTGAAATTTGCCTACATTTGCTTAGGTTTGCGTGCTTAACTACTTTGGCGTTTCTAAAACCTTTCTAAAAATATGCTGAATAACAAAGTTATTAAAATCAGGTACCCTGCAATGAAAAAAGTACAGAGAAAAAAAGACACCCCAAATTCATCAGCTGCATGGGAAAAATCCAGCAGACAGAGCACTAGAGTGAAAGTTGAAAGAAAACTCATGTTTGCTGTACGCTGAGCCATTTGGCTACTTGCAGAGGCTGTCTGGTAAGTGGTATGTGTTTTGCCTCTGCAAGGGACATGCGGGGCTCTTCTGTAGTATTTCTTGCCGTGCTCTGTTTCCTCAAGATGTCCCTGAGTGCTCTAGTCAGTTCTTTTAATGTTCTTTATAGGTGACAAGTAAGAGTGAATTTAGCTTGTTTGTCTTATGTGGGATGTGGGAGTATTGGGCAACTGAAGCTGATAGGAGCCTATGGAAATGACGAATGTGAGAACACCATCTTTGCAGCTAGTTTTGCTCCCAGCGGGCAGAGTTTCTTCAGATCCATTTCTTGGTTACAGAAGTGCATAAATCCTTCCAAAATGAAATAATAAAACACCACAGAATAACAGCATGACCCAGCTGTTGTTTGCTATGAAAACAGTGATTTTTTTTTGCCAGACCGTCTTGCCTAGTAATTCTTCTGAGTATTCTAATAATGTGAGCTAAGATCATCACGATAGATAGGATTCTGGAGGTTATTAAAAGACACCCAAGCCTGAGTCTGCAGTATGAGTTGGAAGAGAGAGAACTGCCATCTACGAGAAGACGGCTTCTCCAGCAGTAGTGGCAGGGAGAGGCTGACCTGTGGGAAATCTGTGTTAGACTTTGTCAACGATTGTGTGGTTTGGGGGAAAAAAATAACAGTGAGCAAAGAAGGGGTTTGATGGCTTGTGCCTTTAGGAATAGCCGAGGAAAGCTTTGTGTTTCTGTTTTCCTTTCCACATGACTGGTGACGCCTTCTGAGAACAGCAATCTGAAGACATCTCTGGGAGAGATGCACGTAAAGTCTCTGGTGTGTCTCCTTCTGGTTTCATTTATCCTCTGGAGTCTTAACAAGCAGGCTATTTCATCTGCAAAATTAGTGTGCTGTACATGGCGGAGAGCAGATTTAGCCCAGAAGAGGAGAAAGTAGCTAAATGCCTCATAAAGGTAGAGTTGACACTGGTTTTCCCACTTTGCCCTCTTCTCTGTTTTTCTGTGACTTGGGGAAAGGCAATTGTGTGTGCGCCTCACCATGTAGTCCAGTTCAGAGTCCTTCTCAAATACTTGCTTGTGTTGGGCTGGCGATGTAAGTGCATAGGTAAAAACTTTTCCTTCTGCTGTTAATGGCTGTGCACTGGGTGGCAAGAAAGGGCAAGATTTCCTTCTCCCATGTTTCTGCATGGGCTACCTGTGGACGCAGCCACCAGCAGATTCCCAGGCACATGCCTGCAGGGGAGAGGCAGTGGTGGGACGGGGATACAAACTCTCCTCGGTCCTCAGACAACTGGGACAGAACAAGGGAGGAGGAAATGACACGTTCCCATTGCACCTTTTTCTTAGGAATATGCTGGAATAGACGCTTTACAAACAAAACCTTGCTCAGATTCTCTCTAAATGTAGCCTAGCTGTTTTATGCTCCCTTATGTGCTCTTTTTTGATGCCTTTTTTTTTTGTCTTGTTTTGTTTTGTTTTTCAAGAAAGTTTAAGGAAAATATGCTGGATTTTAAGGCTTAATTATCTAGCAAAAAGGTAGTGCTGGGAATCTGACTACTGCCAAACATGAATAGTTCTGGCCCTTTAGTGAAATTATTATTTGCCGCGGGAACAGAGCAGAAACTTTTTTCAAAATAAAGCTTTGGTTGTGCTGGCTGCATTTATCCTAATAGAGAGAGGAGAAATTTTGCTCATGTCTGCGTCAAGGCTGCCAGCAGACTGTAAATCTGGGAATGGCTGAGCTAAAAGGGGTTGCTCCTTGCTGCAGTCCTGATTTAATGAAATTCTCATATAGGATCAAACACAGTGAGCTAAATTAGTGTGGCCTCTATATTGAAAAGTGCGTTTGAGTCATCATTATGATCCGGTTGCTTTTTGCCTCAATGGTATGAGAGAACATTCGAAAGTGCTCTTGTTTCTGGAGAAGAGTGTCGTGCTTTTCCCTCCTCAACAATAAATCTGTTAGCAAAGTGAAGGCAACAGGTAGTAACCCTGCTAATTATTTCTGCAAGTCGAACAGTGATGTGACAGCCAGGGACTGTCACAGGCTTGTGGCTGTTTTCTGCCCTGAAGCAACTCATTAATCCTGTGAGCCTGAAGTTTGGAGGCTTGTTTTTCTCCTTTCATGTGAAGGTTAATGTAGTAATGGCTTACCACTTCAGTTCATATCCTTGCATTCAGTCTTTTCTTGAATTTATTTACTGCAAATTCAGATGTGCTGCAAAGTTATCTTAGCTTTATTTGTCAAGGAGGTTCATACAAGCAGGTACCCAAAATCTTTGTTTCTTGGGATGCTGATTTCTGCAGTTCACCTTTCCTGTTTTCAACAATTGACCAAGCGGGAATGAGCTAATAACTCAGGAAAAGCAATTAGGGCTCACTTGGGGCCAGATATGTAGGAGGCACTGTCAAGCTACTGTGAAAAATTGGCCAACTTGCTGCTTAGTGTGTGCATACGGACAACAGTTGTGGCTAATAGCTCGTCTGGCAAGTGCTGGGGGCAGCGCTCCTCAAAACAGGATGCCGCGTGCGCCGCAACAAGCAGTGCCGTGCTGAGTGCTGCCGTCCCCGGGCCCCCTCCCAGCAGCGTCGCTGCAATAGGAAGAAGGTTTTGAAACTCGGAGGTGGGAGAAGGCCCTGGGGAAGGGCAGAAGCAGCTGAAGGGGGTTCCTTGAGAGCTATGAAAGCAACATGAGCAGAACCACTGAGGTTGACTGCAGACGTCCCTGCCAAATACTGCAGGCCTTTGAAAGCTTAAAAAAAGTATATATGTATTGCCAAGAACAACTGGCCCTGAGGAGGCTGCGGTTTTGAGGTGGTTTGTTCCTTAAGAAACGAAAAAAAAAACCCATGAAAGCCTTCCTGGCAGGAGCAAAGCCTTCCCTTCTGTCTCTATATGAGCACTAACTAGAGCCTGGTCCGTCAATATTCTCTTATTTAGGTAACTGGTAGTGACATGGCTGGGCCCATTTACTTCTGGCGTTTGCCCTGCTTCCCAGAGCTGTTCTGTGCTCACTGCTGGGTGTTACTTAGTGACATGCCAGTGGCACATTCACTGTCATGTTTTACTATGAGAGACTTTACCTTGCAAAGGTTGTCAGGGAAAAAGAAATAGTTGCAGAAAAGCCAATTCTCAGAGACAGCCTGAATAAGCGTCATGGCTGCTACTTTATTAAGATATTATTGAAGTTCAAGTTGTTAAAGATGATTTTGTCCTGTGGGGAAAGGTTTGGAATTGTTGAAGAAGTTGTGAGGGTAACAATTCCATATTTGATTTTTTTTTTCTTCAGGAAATTTTGTGTTCTCTCCAATATTTCTCTTTCCATTAGTGAAAATAGTGGAAAATACAACATAAATTCTTCTTTCAAGTCACATCAAGTTTATCTTTTTTTACAATGAGAAATATGTCTAGTGCCTTTTGTATTCTTTGATTTATTTTTTCCTTAGGTCTAGGACTTACTGACTGAGTCCAGCTGAAAATGAGTATCTCTTGTTTCTCCCACTTTTGGATGAACATTTTCATTTGCCTTTTTTTTGTGCCTCTGTGATTAGAGGATAAAAGTTCTAGGGTTTTTTTTTTTTTTCAACTTTCTGAGGGCAGAAAGGAAGTCCTTCAGCATTTTTTTTTTTTTCCTGCAAGATCAGTGTTTGTTGAAGTGCAGTAAGCCTTGAGGCAACCTGGAGCGTTGATTTCCCAAACGGTGTGTGTGACCACGTAGCGCAGGCTACTGGGAAGTGCCGTGCAGGAGTTGCACGCGGCGGTGCGCATGGGTCGATGTTGGGGAAGGCAGCAGCAGTACCTGAGCAAACAGCGTTTGGGCACACCTGCCGGGGGTGATTGTTTTCTGTGCTGAAAAATCTTCTATTCCTTATGTGGAACATTTTTCGGTTTATGTGAAACCACATCCTGATCTTCAAGGATTAGAGTCAACAGTAATATTTTCCAGGTTTTCTCACAACGTTGAGTAGACTTCTCAATGCTAACTTACAAAAGCTCATGTTGTTGAACATTTCCGGATGGGTCATGTCCAAGATACTTGGTCCTTTACACCCCTGTAGCTTTGGGAGTCAAATGTCTTCGACTTGATTTTCTCCAGATTTTAAGTAAGTCTCTGTTACTCAGTTGATGCACGCAGCCCTTTTCATGTGGAGCAGTGCTATTGCTCAGCTGATCCAAATTTTTAATGTCAGGTTCATTATGCTTGTAAATTTTCCTTATGCTGTTTCATTCTTGCATGGCGTTTTCTCTTGATTGCTTACTCTTTTAAGCTTCCTTAATTTATTTGCCAAAGTTTATTTTGATATGTTTCTGGAAAATCCAGCTGATTCGTCTAGACTGAGACTAATTCAAAGTTTTTCTGTTGCTTTAATTTGATCTGTGGCAAAAGCTGTTTTGAAAATCTCTGAAAAGTATGAATAATACCTGAAAGTAAAAGGTAGCTCTTCATGCTCATTAGTTTACCAATAAAATATAACTAGTTGCATCACAGATTGTCATTAATAGCAGTACAAATTTTGCTGCTTTTCAGAGAAGGCTCCATATTTCTTTCATAGAGTTGAGATATTAAAGAAAATCCACTTCGCAAAATAATTTGCACATTACCTGAATGCTTTTCTCTAATGCTCTTGTTCACCAGTACTCTATGAGTATCCAGAAACTGAAGCTCATTTTGATAACTACTGCGAGTAGTTTGCCACCAACAAGACTTTCGAAGTGCATTCCCCTATGCCTGAATTCTGCTCAGGTTCTTGCACACCCAAATGAGTGTTTGCTTATTGCTATTGCAAGTGTATTGGCAAGCAATTGTAGTTGTGTCTGCATTTCACTATTTTAACAGTATTTCTCAATTTGCTTTCACTGGGTTGTATCTTAACTTATTGGAAGCCCTCTTTCTTGATCAGTTTTCAGAGATGTTCCTGCCAAGACTAAGTAACAAGATATTCTCATTACTTCCAGCACTTGAGAGATTCCAAGTTTCTGATGCTCAGAATATAAACTACTAGAAGAAAAAAAAAGTTTTCTCTTAGTTGACAGTTGCTCCTTAATAGGTGACACAAGGTGAGATAAGCGTATAGAACCTAGTATTCGAGTTCATAATGTCCCACAACGATTCAGTGTTTGCTTTCACGCTAAGTTCACTGGACAAAGACTGATGAAATTGTGACCTCCTCCCCTATGCTTCGTATGCTTTTTTGGTTAAACGTGCTTTTTATTTTTGCTGGCGAGACAGACTCATCATTCATATTTATTTTTTACATCTGAAGTTTGTCAGGCTGCTTGGAAAAATATGACAATGAAAGACATCTGGGCATCCCATCCACTTTCTGCTTGGAAAGATCTGCATCATTATTAGGAACCTCTTACCAGCAGGGAGCAGATAGATGCATTTTCTGCCCTTCTCCAGGCTAATTTATAATAGTTGCTGGTGAAGGAAATTTGATAGACACTAAAATGAAAATATCTGTTTCTTGACCAGGCTTTTTCATGTCACAGATTTAGAATGCCTTAATATGTGTTCTTCTGTAAAAAATAAACCTGTGGCATTTAGAGGAGGGAGGAAGCGATGGGGAAAAGCCAACAGTATCTCCTTTAGTCATCAGTTATGCATCGTGTTTATCTGTACAAGTGTCACTTAGTTTTCAGCTTTCTAATCATACTTAAAAAGCTAAGCACTTGTATTCTTGAGTCTTTGCCATGTAGGTTGATTCACAGCTGCTTGTCAGATGTTGCTTTTTTTTTTTTTTTAATAAAACCACAGTCCTCTCTCCAAAGCTGCCCTTTCTGCATCGTTTAAGTCTATAGAAATACTCTTCAATAATAATAATAAATCCTATTTCTTCTTTTCTCATTTAATATGGGATAGCTGCTGAATTTTAATGGTTAGAAATAAGAAAAAATATTTGATGAAGCCTGCCTTTAACTGCAGTACGGAATATATATACTGAATCACATAGTCACAAGAACTAAAGGATTGTCTGTACTGAGTTACATGAAAGAGCAGTAACTTGTCTTTGACTTCGGCAAGGAGCTGATATAAATAAAATTTATAAGGAATAGAGCATCAAGTCATCCTGTCTCTAGTACATCCTCCAAGCTCCCGGCAGTCAGCAGATTTGTTTTCGTTTCCAAGCCACTGTATTTGCTAGTCACCATCCCTCTGACCATAATTTGTGCAGGTCCTTCCAGCACTTTTCTGGTAATACTGGCTGCTACGGTTCAGTAGGTTTACACGTAACTGCTTTAATAATCAGAAAATGCTATTGTTCTACTGTGTATTACCTTGTCCAGATAATTGATGAGTATCTTGAATAGCTCAGCTCCTAGCATAGATTCCTGTGGTCCTTGCAAGAAGAGGGGCTGTAGCACCGAAGGGAGGTTGCCTTAGAGAGCACCTGGCTCCCCTTTCATACGCTGTACCTGGTGGAGGAAAAGCATAGCGCTCTGGAGAGTGTGCTCAAACCATCGTCACCGACAAGGTGAGCAGAACGGAGTTGAGAGCTTCATCCCTTCGGACGCTGACGGAAGATAAATCTGAAGCAGGTTTCCTGGAAACCTGCACATTTCAGTAAGACGTTTATAAGCCAATTAAGCTTAGTATTTGAGATTACATCTAAAAATATATTTATATTATGATAAAATCTTCCTTTGAGTTTTTACAGCTGTGAGAACTTAAATTCAGAAGAAAGTAACATGGTTTATCTGTGAGCCCTTAGCAGCTGGCCTATTTTCATTCTTAACCTCCAGACCCCTCATCTTCAGCATTATTTAGTGAATTTTAAAATAGACACATCCTTCTCACAGAGGAGCAGAATCCGCACTGGGAACTCAGTAATGAAATCAGTGATGCTTTCAAGCTTTCTGCTTCCTGGGGAATCCCTTTGTTAATAGACAGCTGGCCTACATATCATGTCTCTGAGAAGGTGCATCTCCTTTCTAGAAAGTTTCGGTGCGCATCTGATAGCCTGCTACCTGATCATAGGATTCAGGGCACATATTTTTTGGTTTTGAACGCACGTATTGCATGTAGCAGCTTGCACTCATGTGAACTGGTTTGAATCTAGCTAGCCTAGCAATTGCTGCTGCGGGCAGCAGAGCACTGGAACAGGTTGTCCGGAGAGGCTGTTGCTTCTCCATCCTTGGAGTTAATCCAAAGCCACCTGAGCATGATCCCGGGCAGCGTGCTCTAGGTGACCCTGCTTGAGCACATGGACTGGACTAGATGGTCTCCAGAGATCCCTCCTGACCTGAACCGCTTGGTGGCTGTGGGGATTGCCCAGGATAGCTTGGGCAGCCCTCCGTACTCAGGAAACCTCGCAGCCCGCAGAGCACTCTCGTGCCCACCGCGACGCAGTGCACCTGGGGAGCTGCTCAGCACTCATCACCTTTCTGTGAAGATGTGAGCAGTTTTGGTAGAATTGGCCAAGGAAGAACTGGGATTTAAAAAGACAAGCTCATTAATTGGTTTTAAAATATTAGGAGGTTTTATGCCGAATATAGATGGTGTGGTTTATGGATGACATATCTTTGGGGTAGAATGGCCTCATTTGCTTTTTCTGTAGTAAGACACTAAGCCTGGCAATGTGCTGTTCTCCTAAAGTTGGAATCTATTCAGACTAAGCAGAAAGAGTAAGAGTTGTGTGCAACTGCTAAGACATGAAATATGTGGATTTGGCTCTAAAATGTTTGAAATGCTGAAAGGAAGTGAAGATAGCATTCTGGTTTAGGTAGAACCAGTAGAGGTAGAGCATCACAAGCCTTGGCTTATATATACAAGAGATGAACTACTAAATACGAGAATATTGGAGATACAGGACAATATTTGGAGATGAAATTGACATAGAAGAAAGTTTGTTTGTTTGTTTGTCCAAACTCATTCTCATCTCATTTAAGCTGTGGCCAAAAAAGCAACAATCATAAAACATCTAATAAATTCAATAAATATGCTAGAATATATTGTACTGACTTGGAGTGTACTGACCAGTAAAAGCCATTCTTACAAACTAGGACAGGGTACCGTGTCATTGTGAGCACATGCAAAGTGCACCTGGCAGCCAGTCAGCAGTGGTTCCTCAGGTGCCCATGCTCTGGTCGGGGCTGTTGAACACATTCATCAGCCAACTGCGTGACGGTCCAGAACGCAGTCTTGGAACATTCAGAGAGGAGCCCAGTGTGGCAGGAACCGTTAATCCACCACAGGGAGGGCCGCTCTTCAGAGGTGCCTGTAGGCTTGAGAACTGGGCTTCTGTACCCAAGTGCAGAAGAGGAGACTGTGTTCTCCTTCGTTCCTGCTAACCAGGTCTTCCTGAAGGCTTTCTCCAGAGAAATGGAAAAACATTGTGCCATCTTTCTCTGACTGAAAGTAGGCAAGAGTAGCCCAGGTTGTTTTTGCTGCCTGGATGAAGTTTCAGATCTCTGCCAATTAATTTTAGCTTTTGCCTTATTCTGCTATTATTTCCTTCCTTTGCTAACTGTGCTAAGAGAAATAATCTATGGATTTGTACAGTTTGTATAAGAACTCACTGCTTGAAGGTTAACCTCAAATTTCTTGAATGCACAAATAATGGTTATTTGGGATTTTTTTTTCTCCCATAGGGAAGATCAATAAGCAATTACTTTCCAAATTAGGTTTGTATTGAGGGTTCATAGATCAGCATTTCAAATATAAATCTATATCCAGTTGAACACAGAGATGACTTCTACTTCACTGTGGTGTGATCCAACACCCTTAATGATGCTAGTGTTGTCAGAAATCTTTCTTTACCTGTAAGACTGCAGTGTGCTACAAGTTTCGTTCTAATTTATACAAAACTTCAACTAGTCACTGTTCTTAGCTTAAAATAAACAGTACACAGTATGAAGGAAATCTATGATGTTTACAGATCCTTTAAATTCTTGTGTATTTTTTGTTTCTTGCTCAAGTGCCCTGTCAGCATGCAATTATATTTTCCCTCATTCTGTCTGCTTTTTACTGCTCTTCCATATCTCAAGTTGAAAAATTGGCTGCACTGACTCTAGAAACAGTGTGAAAAAGCTGAACCATTTGGAAGGACTTTGACAAGACATTTATGTGACATTGAAATCTATTTTTTCTAAATATTTAAATATGAGGACTGTAGATTACTTGATAAAAATATGTCTCAATCTGGCTTACCATAAGAAATGCTGGAACTGCCATTGCATGTTGGCAGCACATCACTAGTGGAACATTCCTAGTTCTCTTCCTTTATCCCCATACCTTATGGGCATCATACAGTTTTGTAAACACTATTGAAGTTATGGTATGCTGTGCTTTCCTTTCTGTTTTCTGTGTAAGTGAACAGTTTCCTGCCTCTTTTAAATACTTCCGATAGGAAAGATAATATCCCAGCTCTAGTATCAGGGATCCTGAAGCAACAGCTGGCCTCCTGACCAAAGGAAAAGCTGGGTTCCAGTGAGGAAACCCAGTTTCTTCATTGGGCAGGGAGTTCCCTCAAGGAGATAAAGACTTCAGTCATTTTTCTCTTAGCAAGTCTTCCCTTTTCCCTACTCAGTCTCTTTTTCCTTTCCTTTTGAAAGGAAACTCTATTTTCCATTTTTCATCGGAAGAGTAATGTTGGACAACAGGAGCCTTAGTTAAAGCCTTTTGGTTACTTGGGACATAATGAGCTCCTTCCAGCATCCTCTCTTAAAGTTAATTTGGAATGACGACAATATTTAGTCCTTGGGTGGGATTTTCCAAGCCACTGCAAATTATTACCCCAACTGTAGAACTGGGTAAGCTGATATGGATGGTTAGGAAGTGATCGCTGCAGTCAGCCCCAGAGCTCAAGCCCAACCCAGACTTTCCCGAGTGCAAAGCTGCAGCTCTGTCCCCCAGTTTGCACTGGCTTGCTCAACTCCTGGTGGCATGGCATTTCCACTGGCATAGCTCAGAGATGCCTTTAATATTCTTTATTTTTCAGTCCAGAAATAGAGGGATCTTTTTGCTTATTTTGTTCTCTTATTTATTTAAACCAAGACCTCATTTTTGCAGGCTAGCATGTTTTGTTGGTGTACCTCCTTTCTCTTTTTATGCAGAGAATGGCTTTATACATATTTTTGCCATTATCTTGGACGATACCATGGTACATATACTGTTTGGAAATAGCTTGGATTTGGAAACGTTTGTTGGTCTTGGAATGCTAACTTACAGTTCACTTGTGGAAAAAAGCAGAAACCAGAATTCAACAGCATTTGGTGATCGTTTATAGTTGGAGCTTTTCCTTTGTATTTATGCCAGTGGAATTTTTAAAAATGGCTGAAAATCTGTGCCGGCTTGCTATCTCTAAGTTGAAATGCAACACTTAGATGATTTTTTTTTTTTTTAGTAAGTATTATTTGCTTTTGTTCCACTTGTACAGTCCTGCTTCTGTTGTTTCATCATCTTAAAGAGCATATATTCTAGCTCTTGGTGGTTGTTCTTGCATTACTCGTGCTGTCGTCTTCTTCTGAGGATCTGGCCCCCAGTGTGATGGCACTGTCAAGTCTGAACCCGGACTCGGGATGGGCTCGTCTTTGTGCTTGTGTTTGAATGCAGGCTGCATGTCTGTATGGCAGCGCTGAAACTATGTGAAGCCTTCAAAACAGTAAGTGCAGCCAGGGTATGGACCTTTCTGCCTGCCTTATGTCGTTAAGGTGGGTATTTTTCAAGATCAAATCTTACTACTTTTTTAAATAAATAGAGACCAGAATAGAGAAAAAAAAAATGGTTTCTTAGAATTTCAGTTCACTTTTAGATCTAGCAATACTCATCGTTCTAAATATAGGCCACCTTTATTTTATATGGTTTGAGACACCAGGGCTCCCATCTATGTTGACATGCAACAGACTGGAAGTAGACAAGTGTTGCCATTCATCAGTAGTATTTAGAATTTAATTAAGCTTAAAAATTGGGTTGCCTTCCCAGAAGAATTCCCATAAAAGAATAAGCCTGTGTTCAAATTAAAAGGCTTTTTTTTCTTCCTCCCTTCTTTGTCTCTAAACTCTTCTGAAAATGTTGGGTTGAGAGCACTACCATATGTAGTAGGAGAGAGAACGCTCTGCTTTGCCTTCCTCTTTCATGTCAGTTAGGAGCATGCTAGACAGCGTGACAGCCAGCATGGCAATGTCAGTGTAGACAGACCTCCTTTTTAGAAGGGAGAAAGGGCAGCAGTAAGATTCTCACCTTTGCAGTGCTTCTCACCTCAGTTTTCTCAGACCAGGGCATGTGGTCAACTCAGTGCTAGGGAATCTCTCACAGGGAGGAAGTTTTTCCTCTGCACTGAGTTGTATTTCTCCCTCTGAGTATCCTGCTACAGCCATGCAGACAACGTGATGCTCTTAGGATGCCTTACGTTGTACACAATGTTTGTAGCTCCTATTTGTACAGCATTTCTCTGCTCCTTTAACACAAAGAGTACTCAACTGAGCATGTGCTACTTTATCCTTTTGGTTAAAAGCAGTTAGAAGTTATTGAAGTTATTGACATTAACCTGAGAAGTGCTTTTCTAAGTCTTAAACTGTACATACTACCATAACATGGTATATACTACCATATGAAAAGGCAGACAAATAAGTCATCAGTACAGTTTTTTTTTTTTTGGCTAAAATTCTGTCTAATCTGGGCCTCTATTTTCCAAAAACCAGAGATAATTCTCAGGATTTTTAATTTGATATTATTTGGACCATCCATATTCAGTATTGGATTATTTCCAGGCTGTCTGATAAAGCAAAAGCTCTTATTTACTCCAGCCCGTATTGGGCCACCACTCTGCATTGTGCCCAATGGGGGTGTTTCTCGATAGCATTTATTCTGCCTTCTGTGGAGGTCTGTCCCTGTAATATTTATAGTTAGAGCCATTGTATATTCCATGGAAAATTCCTCCTAAATCTTCTCTCATTTCAGGTTTTTCTTCTTTATTATTATTATTTTTCAGCGCCTCTGTTAGCTTTCCCCCAGACTGGAGGGCTCATTAAAGCATACAGTCCAGGAAATGGAGAAAGGCGCAGGAATGGGACCCTCCTAGCCAAATAGGGAAAGTTGGCAACTCTCCTCTAGCAGGGAAATTCCTCAGCTTCAAGCAGCAACTTCATAGAGAGCATGTGCTATTTAAGAGGCGTGCAGGGTAAGAAATGCTTTTTGGAATGTTATTCCACAAATAAATGGTGTTTCAGATATTCAATATCAGTATCAGTTTGAATCTAACAGCAAGTGATTTACAGTGTTATCTGAGCAATCCTAAAATCAAATTGCAAGTGCCAAGAAGAAAATCAATTCTGGGCATAAAGAAGTTAACCGTGTGTAGTATTCTCATACATAATGTGTTTTCAACAGACTTCCCTGCCCTTGTCAGACAGCACACACATTAGAAATGAACCTCTCTGAAAAAAACCACTCTGCTGAGAAACTGCTTTTTCAAGTAAGTGTAGAAGGCACCATCCTTCAGGCCAGAAGGAGATGGAGGTCAGAAGAGGAGAATTTATGACTGTGTGCTGTTTTGGACAGGAGTAGGATTGGGGGAAGGAGGAGGGAATGATCAAAATATCCGGTGTGGAAACACTGGGAGTTATATTCATAACACATCTGTGTAAGGTACACTCAGGGCTGGCTCACTAATTGGAATTTGGTGAGTTGGAAAGAAAAAGAAAATTGCTTCTTTGTATAAGAGTGTGCATGAAAAGTATCAGAAGATAGTGAATCCGTAGTGAAGCAGCTCATCTTGCAGTGCTTGAGGCCACAGTGCTGTGGGCCTTGCATAAGATGTTTCTCCTCCCTGAAAGGAAGCAGAAAAGCTTATGTGGGATTCATTTATTCAACTCTTATGTTTGTAACCCAGTTTTCTGGCAGGATGGCCAAAATGAAAATGTGTAAGCTGCATATCTGCTGTTTTTTCATTGAAAAATGTTTTTATATCAGTGTGTGCGTGACGCCGTGTTTTTTATGAGTATATCACAGTCTAATTAATATATATGCAATTGTAACTGGAACTGTGAGTAGGAATGAAAATAATGAAATGTGAGATTTGGGAGCTGGCTATTATTTGAGGACAGCTCCCTCCTCTTTTAGCCCTTTGGACTCGCAAGATTCTCTGGTACAAAAAAAAAATGTATGGTTGGGAGGACAGGCTGTAACTGAACATGCTTTCATTTGAGAAAATGAACAGTAATGTTTATGTATGTGCATTTGTACGTGTGATATTTAATGCAAGAGAAAGTCTAAACTACGCCAGGCTATCTGGAACGTATTTATAGTCACCTCATCTCATGCATTTTTTTCTAAACTCAAGGTTGGAGTTGCCTGTGAAAGCTGGCCATTATTTCAGCTGGTCTTTGTGTTCAAATGAGATCAAAAATGGAATATTTCAGTTTGAGATAGGGTTAAAAAGCAAATGAAATCATCCTCAAAACCTCAATTTTGCATACCTGAATATAAAATCTTATTATGCAACATATCTACATAGAGAGAGTGTATATATGGATTAGGTGGTAGATGCTGCTCTTTAAGAAGGATAACTTTGTGTATATATGTTTCATTCTGATGTGCAGTAACAAGGTGCAGTATTTACTAGAGAATAGGAGCTTCTAGGTTTAGAAGTTGAGTATCTTGGATAACCCTTGCATGTCAGCTTGATTCAAACTGAGCAACAGTCTTTGTGTTCAGATTTGGATTAGATCCACCACTGTAAATGCTTGCCCAAAGCAGAGTTTGCTGGCAACGTCGAAATAGAAATTGCCACACTCCCGATTAGACATCTGAGGAAGTGTTTTTCATCTGGAAACTTTGCCAAAAATGTTCTCAGTTGCCATCTGTTGGTGTAGATGCTCAGAGCAAACAGCTTTGCATCCTTCAGCAGCCTGTCATGCATGCAGACTTCTGTCTAAATTCTGGCTCCCGGTGCTGGCTGGCAGTTGGTGGCTAGCAATGGAGAAACCTTGTCTTGGACCTGGGTCTGTATCTCTGCAGGTGCATGGGCTCATGGAGAGGCCAGATCTCAAAAAAAACCAGCTGTTGAGCTTTGTAATGTCAGAAGTTTGGAATCCACTTAGTGACAACTGAGCAATTAAGGACAATTATGCTTTCAGCTACATTAATAAGTAACTCAGTAGTAAGAAGCTGGAAGGAAATGACCCGTTGTTGAACACACAAGTAATCTGTGACTCATGGCATCATTGGAAGGGTGTTTGAAGTTCTCTTTGTTTTAGTAATACAGGCTGCATAAATATTTTCCCGCATTTTTTTCCAGTTTTACACTCAGCTATTCTTTTTATGTGACTGAATACTGTGAATTCCTTTATTGTGTCTCCTTTAAATGTTTGTCTCTGCATAAGCCATCTAAGGGCTGAGTCTGCTTGATCTGCTCCCCTCCTTGGCTTTAGACTAATGGCCTTGTGAGGAAAGCACATGAAGTGAGTGCCGGTCCCTGAAACCTCCTCCGGAAAAAAATACTCTCTGGGGTGAGGTCTGATTGGTAAAGCAGGGGCACCTCTCCCTTTGGGAGGCCAAGTTCAGGAGGTGCACATCTGTGACCTGGAGTTTCCCAGCAAAGCTACTATACATCAAGCATCATCTCAAAATTATTTATAGGATTAACTGAAATGCAAGGAAGAAGCAACAGAGATAGGACCTGAGCTTTAATAAAATCCTTTAATGCACTTTCTGTGTCACTGTTTTATAACTTATCCCACGTGGATATTATGGCTTTTCCTTTTCTTATCTGTCTTTTTAATGAACTAAAGGCTAGGTAGTATAATCAGCAGTTTTTATCTATGGCTGTCATGTCCCAGAATTTCCCCTTTCTCAGCGAGGAGAGCTTCTCAATTGCGTACTTTGTGAATATTGCTCTTAGAACAACTGCTTCTCATTCAGCGTGATTTTAGAGAAGCAGCTAAAAACATTTTTGAAATGTTTAGCTGCATGTACTAATGTGATGCTGATCAGTGGTCAAATTCCATTTAAAGAGCTTCAGCTCAAGAATGTGTTAGGCAAGGTGCTTGCTTATGCTGTTTGCTGTTGTTATCCATATCAGCATAATTTATGAAAGCTTTTTTTTCAGCATTTAGGTTAAATATTTTCTCCTTTGAATTTTCTCAGCTTGGCTGAATGTTTCTCTTCCTTATTTTCCTTAATCAAAGATTTCAAAGAGATACTTACTATAGAAATTAAGCTCAACCCTTTTCATTAAACCTTACACTAACACAAGAAAAGAAGTCTTTAGATTATGTAAATAAATCTAAAGTATAATAAAAGTGAAGTTATTGGTGAAACGCATTTTTTTCCCAATTTGTGTGGGATATAATTGCTCCTACAGCTGCTGGAAAACTATTGTAGACTATCTTTATGTATCTATATTTTACCTCTGAAAATACATTTTTAATATGGTGTAATGCTAAAAAGCCAACATTAAATATCACTCCTAAAATAAAATTTGGAGCTTAATAATACAAAGGTGCGTGTTTTCTCAGATCCAGGCATTATACATATAATGGAAGAAAGGCAAATGTCATGCCAGTGTAACTGGGTCAGTATGTGGACACAGGCAACTGGGCTGATAATGTATGTGTTCTGAATAAAAATAAGTCTGGTGTAGCCACATCAGAAATGAGATGGAGACCCTGAAGATTTCCCTCTGTGTCTATAAAGTTATTCCATCAGTTAAGAGGAGTAACAGGCCCAGCACTAATAACTACATCTTACGGACAGACAAGAATATTTGAGAGCTAAGAAGAAAATACTTCAGTTCTGGTAAGTTCAGAAATCTTTCATTTCTTCATGTGCAAGCCTCGTGGCTTCAATATATTTCAACAGGGAGCTGCATCTCTTTCCCTCCTTCACTTCAAATTTGTCCTTTTTTACTTCAGTAGGTGTTTATTGCATCAGACCAAAGGTCTGCTCTGGCCAACATCTGTATCATCCAAGTTTCATGTCCTAACCTGCGTAGTTAGCTAAGTACCAGAGGAAGGCTCTTAACGTGGCAGAGAGTACAGCACTCCTTGCATTAGGTGGTCATTCTTGAAAGTTTGGAGGTTTTAGTGTCCTGCTTGGATGTTTGGAGGGTCACAGAGTGCAGGCTGCATTGGTAATTACTCTTACAGCCGTCCAATCTGGTGAGAAATGTGTAAATATCTGTTTCCTTTTACAGAGGAAAAAAAAAAAAAAGTACCTTTCTGGGTTTTTCATTCTGTTACCATGAGAAATGTTCTTGTACTTAAGTGTTTTTAGAGCAGCAGATTACTGTACCCCACCTTTTCACAACTGAACATATTTTCCTTGGGTTTTTACGAAGCATTTTCACTGTTGGTAATTACGTTAATGGAAAAGCTTAGCTGCATCATCTTGAGCTTTTCACAGCTCTCCTCTCCAGCTGGATAGTGGCTTTGGCTCAGCTGGTGTTAGCCATGCATAGCCATGGGGCTGTTCAGCTCAAATATTTCAGTGAGGGAACTATTTCTTCTGCTTATCCATAGGCAGGAGAATACAAAACTATCTTGGAAGAGGGCAAAGCCTTTTTCCCGAGCTGCTGAGAGAGGTTTCCTCTTGTATGGGTCAGACCGACGAGCTATCACTGTAGTGATTTTTTGACATTTGTGGACTGGTCCGCAGGACACGTTCCAAGATTTTTATTTTTAGGTGCACCATTAGATTTCATGATGGTGGCATTTCAAAGTGCTCCTAGGTAACCACCAAGGTCCCTGCCTTTCCTGAACAAGAGCTGAGGAGACTCCTTTGTCCAGCTGTTTGCTACTTCTCTGCTTTCCCCTCGTCTAAATACTTCGATATCAAATGGAATCGTGTCCTGCCTTGATGCCTCGCTGTCCTGTCTGCACAGTGTAGGAGGCTTTGCAGACTTTGAGAGGCTTAAGGCAGATAAAGAGGTGATTAGAGTATAATTGTTGTTGACAGTAGACAGAGAGCTACTCAGTGAAGATAATAATGGTGGTTAGGAGTATAGATGAGCACAGGCCATGCCCTGTTCCTGTTACACATTTACTGTTGTAATAACAGGTTCCACATGTTTAGAAAGAAATTCCTTTGACAGCATTCAAAACCAAGCAGCTGTATATAAACACTTGGCTTGCCTCATCCAAGTGAAACGAATAACCAAAGTAGTTGTTAGGTGTCCAGCAAAACAGAAAATGGAAGATCTACATTAATGAAAGTGACACATAAGGAAAAATCAGGAAGAATCTCTATTCCAGGAAGACTTTTTTCTTTTAAGTTTTAATGACAAAGAAACTCCTATTTGTCTTATTCCTCAGTACTCACATATTCTAGCATATGTTCAGTTCCAGGTATCAAGGAACTGCAGACCAGGTATCAAGGTATGCATTTTCAGCAGTGGCCCAGAACTTCTAGACATGCCTTTCCTATCCTTTTAGACATTGATACATCTGATGATATTAGCAAATATAATTTTCTTTTGGTATTATTTTTCACCTTCTATTCCCGTGGTGTTTAAAAGGCTTGGCTCGGGACTGTTTTTAACAGCATGTGTAAATGTGTGCTTCTTATACTGGATGAGTTTGGATTGTATATATAGTACATGAAACCATAGTTTTTATATGCAGTTACAACATACATTGTCATTGCTGATACACTAATATCTAATTCAATAGCTTAGTTTGTGTAAAGTACCACAGGAATGCTTCTGCTTCTAATAGCATATCTCATATGCAACCTGTGATTGTGATCACAGGTTGTGTGCTGTGATTGTACTGTATTTTTGTATGTAACTGCTTGAATAAGATGTCAGTCTTGTCTTGAAAAATGTGGAGCCCAAGTCTTTTTAATATATACAAATAAATTAAGACCCTTACCTGATGGAAAATTCATGTCTTGTTTAAGTGCAAAAACTTCAGTTCATTTGTGACCAGAAGTTTATATCCAATTCACAACACCAATCTGAAAACAAAATAGATACTTATGACTAATCAACATAATAGTGGAATCCCAATTAATAGTAAAAAGCCTCAGACTGGTGACAGATTATTTCTTATCTATGACCTTTTTTTTTCCCGCCTCTACTTCTGACTGTTGCTGTAGGGTCATCAATGCAAGTTATTTATGTAAGCTCCCAGCTCTAATAATATTAGCATCTTGCCCATTGTAGTCCGGTACGCACTGGCTGTCCATCCCTAGCCATACTTTGGCACTGAAGTGTAGCTAGGAAATGCATGTATATATTCACTGTGTGAATTCTCCGATGAAAGAAAACAAAATGAACCTACTGCTTCCTTTCCAAGGAGATCTGCCGTGGGATTTGTTGATGACTAAATCTGTCCTTAAGTCAGAGCCTACTTTGTCAGAGCAAAAGTAGTTTGTTGTTGAGTTACTGAACTAGTTTGCTGCTCTTCTTGGAAGGTGTCTGTAAGGATCCTGTTTTCACTTTAGGAATGTGGAAGAGCCTTTCTCTATCAGCAGCCTCTTCTGTAGTTGTGGAGACAAATCTTTCTGGGCTTGTCTATCAGGTCAGGCCCTACAGACACTTTCATTATGGGCATCCACCTTCTGTGTGGATCCAAAACAATTAAAAATTGCTCTTATTCCATTTAACTTTCAAGAGTCTGATCAAAATACAGCAGTTAATCCAAGTACTGTTACAATAATTCTATCACATATAGTCCAAATTCCAGTTACCTGATTATTTTTTAAATGCAGCTGTACACAATATATACACAAGCCTTCTAGCTACGTGTCCCTTTCCGTGCAATCATGTTCTGTCTTGCTGAGAGCAGGAGCTTGTGCTGGATTTTCAGGGGCTGCAGTTCCTCACTATGAGGCTTCTGCTCTGTGAAGTATCTTCCTTGTTGCTCCTTGGTCCAGTTGGTTTTATGTATATAGATTGTCAAAAGGTAGTTTCTAACACTTCTTTGTTACATATATAGTTAGAGTGTGATAAATTTTGTTAGTTTTTCACCATATATGGTATAATTCATTAATTACCATGCAACTGCACAAAAGGAAGCTAAAACTCAAATCAGTTCTATATTCATCATCTGAGTATTGGGTAACTTCACTGCTTCAGCTGGACAAACCAGGCAGTAGTGATCTGGATGTGGGCAATGTGCTATTGCAACTAAAACCAGACTAAAATAAGGTCAAAAGCAGACAAGTCTGGGCAGAGCTTGACAAGTCCTGAGGTCAGTGTTAAGCTGATGCAAGGCTGTGATCTATCATTAGCAGTGGCAAGGCAAGAAACGTATGTGTTTTCTGGCCCACGGGGCTGCACGGAAAGTAAATGGTCTATTTTTTACTCTCTGTTACTTCTCTTTGTTGCCATATTGCATGTGGAGAGTGTAAAAAAAGAAGAATCTAGTTTGATTCCTTGAGTTACCCACCATCCTTCTGACTGTCGTTCCCTTAACCTGAGCTAGTCTGAGATGCCTAGTGTTGTAAATGCACCTGTGGCACCTTTTGCCCATCCATGTGACATACTTCATAGGAATCTTTGTGGTGATTCTTAGAGCAGATTCAGAGTGGTGACAGCTGTTTTTACTTAAAGCTATAAAACGTATTGAAAGCGTTTCCAGCATGTGTAAATACCAAACCAGTTTATATCATGTCAGGGCTATGGAAGGAAGGCCTTTTGAGAAATGAGCTCATAGGCATTCTTTGGTGCAGATCTGGCACATGCTGGGGGTTTCATTCTTTTCTAAAAACAACTCCTGCCTTTAAAGCTGGCATGCCTCCTGCATATGCCTCCTGCTTGCTTTACATTAACCAGACTCCTGCTGGCTCTAGAAGTTGAAGACATAGATATATTCAATAACTTTTTTTTTAATGTAGCTATTTACAGTAGTGCCATGCATGCTAACACCCTTCAGCCACATACCTTTTCTAGCTGCTTATCTTAGTGTGATTGTATGTGTTACAGTCTTGTTGTGACATTTGCATTTCCAGCATTTCTCATGCTTTCTAAGAACTGGATCATTGCAAGACCATAGGTAAATCTGAATTGCTTTCAGTGTGAATCATCTGAATGCAGAACTGCTGCAGTGGGAACTAGCTGTTCAGTTAGCGCGTGAAATGCAAGTTTGCTCTAGCAAACGCGTGCTTCCAGTAGTGAGAACTCTGGAACTGACTGAAGTTTTTCTTTTTCTTTTCATGTTGCCAATTTCTGGTTGTAGGATGGAAAAAAAGAACAGTTAAAACTTGGCCTAAATTCAGTCATATTTAATTATAGTTTCCTTAATCCCATTTAAGTCCTGGCTTTGCGTTGTGTATGCCTGCTGCCAGGTAAGGATAACCTAATTTTGAAAAACCCTCGTGCCAGGTATGGAGGTGATGACAAGAAGATTATAGGGTAAAATTTTACCAATTTGCATTGGAAAAATTTATCCCAAGTCAGCCCTAAATGTATTCAAATATACACAGAATTATGCCTCTCGTGGTTCTATGTGGCCTTCTAAGTGTGCAGCTGGCATCAATCCCTCATGGAAATGAGCGCTAAGAAGCAGTTGTGCTGGTGATGTATGAAAGGGAAGAGTCCTCCGTGTTGTGTCAGAGCAATGTTGGCTTTGCAGAGGCAGCAAGGAGTACAGTGCAGGGAAATGTTCCATCCTTCCCAGAAGTTTGCAGCTGGAATTACAGAGGTACCAGAGAAGCAAATATTTTATGGAAGCAGTTAGCACTTCGGAATATTTTCTTTTCTCTTGGAAGTAAAATGTAACAACAAAGCAAGATCATCTTTGTGGCCCACTGAGTTCCTGCTTTTTATGATTAATCCTGCAACCCAGAGATTTAGGTCTTCCTTTAATCCCTGTTTCTCTGTAGCCCCTAGCAGCCACTGTCACTTTAGATGTCTCACTGTACAGAACTAGAAACACAACCAGAAACAGAACTAATGCTCCAAGCAGTAATTCATTAACTCACCCGAGGAAGGTAAGAGATATCCAGAATGACTTTGAAGTTACAGGAGTTCTTTTTCCTGAATTTCTGCTACTGCGGAAATGGAGTTGTGCCTGGGCCTATCAACTACTATTTTTATTTCTCAGAATATGTCATCAGACGAGTATCCACATTACCTTGCAAATGCAGGTACTCGATGTTGGCTAAGGGTTCTTTTATTTTGACTTTTTCCTCCAAAACTTCTTCCATACTCTTTGCTCATTGTGTTACTGCAGCTCTAATACCAAGTCACTGATCCAGTGACCTCCTTTGGTCATGTTTGCTGCTTCTGTCTTAGCCTGTGTCTGATATCAATCTAGCACCCTCTAAATAATTAGTAAATACCCGGAAGAAATCTTGCAGACCAATGGTGTGAACAACACGGACACTGAGAGAGGTAGGAGGATATTTCTACAAACATCTTCACTGCATCTCTGATCTCATGTTCTTCATTCTTAAGGAAGATGTTCAGAAAGTCTTTAAAAGATGAGCCTGGAAAAAAATCATAATTTTATTACATACAAAATTCATGCCCTCAATGAGATATTGGTTCAATATCACATTTTAATCTTGCTTTCTACATGCTCAGTCTCCTAAAAGCTCTAAATCATCTAATGCTCCATTTTCCTTAGGAGATTCTGTAACACCTCTTTCCCCTGCCATTGCCTCCTCTGGTCCACAGATACCAACTGCATTTTCCGTCATTATCACCTAGATGATAAGTATGTAATTAAGCTCAAAACATTTAGTTTTGGTTTGGATTTCTCCTGGGGGTGTGTTGCTTCCGTTTAGAAGTACTTGGAAGCTTGTATTTTCCATGCTACTTGCACTTAGAAAAATGTGACATGTGCCAAGAAACTCTGCCCTTGCCACAAAGCCTTAGACTCTCACAGCCACAACAGTGATTCCCTCAGTGCGTGGAAAGCATCACGCCACGCCTGTCTACAATGTCCCTTCATGTGTGCTCATTTATTCAGTTCTTTTTGTGTTCATTTCTTGTGTTCATCTGTGTGTTCATTTCTTAAATTCTGCTTCCCTGTGAAGTTGTTTTCTCAGGGTCTCCTGGGCAATGTTATTGATACTGAATTTTCCCTCCTAATGCTTTAAGTCCTAAATATTTTTAGGTAATACTTGAAGCACTATATTATTGAGTCTGTAAAAGTGGAATCTGTGTTTAAGTTTTCAATATTTTCAGATGACTTCCATGTTTAGGTTGTGTGACAAGATTCCTTTTTTTGGTCTCTCCCCTCTGCCCCTTTGACTGCTTGCAGGTAAAGGTTACTTTCTGTAAACACATTTACAGTATCCTTCGTCTCAGTTAGCTTTGGCCTGCAAATAAGTTCACATTCATTTTAAAACAGAAATATTTTTTTAAAGCTCAAAATGAAATATATTCTCTGTTTAATAGTTTAGCTACTTAAAACCACATTAAGTGTTGAGGTGACGCAAGAAAGTATATATATGTTCATTCCTTTTACAAAGAACAGTAGCAGCCCTGGAAAGAGTTTCTGTAATACTCCTGGTCTGGGCTGCATGGTGAGCCTCGTCTGCACTAGGGAGGTGCCTTGTCCACAACAGTTCACTGAGATGAGAACCCACAGGAAAAAAAGGGGGGATAAAGGCAGTCCAGCCAGTGTTGCTTGTGTCATTTGCTTCAGCAGGAGTCATACTTCCGAACTGAATGTGATTTCAGTTAAAAAATAGCCCAAGACCCAGAAGAGCCACACAGTTAAAGATATAGGGCTACTGTACTTAACCTTGGGGCTGCAGCCTAGCTTTTATACATGGAACGTGTGGCTTTTAACCTGTTTTTCTCAACTTAGTTATGCCAGGAAAAGGAACTGGGCAGTACAAAACTACAATGCCAGATATTTTTATATGCAAAGTGCTTACTTTCAGGTACTGCAGATAGAAATCTTTCTTTTCAGTCCCAAAGTACAAACAAGCAAAAGTTCTGGCAACAGTTAAGCAGAAAAGTAACCAGAAACTTGCAAGCACGTTCCATCAAAGAGAATAATAATATTAAGGAACCAGCTCTGTTTCAAACTAGAAGTTTGTGGGCTTTATGTGAGAAGGAGGGATTTAGGCATTGATACTTAAGTAAGAGACAAGTACTTTACATGTGACAAAGAGCATTGTGGTTCTGTTAGAAAGGACTTGGTGCTTCAGGCACAGTAGGCAATTTCATGCAAATCTTCAGGAAAAGGTAAGAGGAGAATGCTTAACTTGATAGAAAATACAGATCTAATAAAGCCAAGCACTTGAGTTTCAGCACATCCCAGAATCTAATGAGAAAATCCTGTCATAATATTTTCCACATGGCAACCTGGGTGGTTTCTTTTGCAAACGCTGATCTTGCCTAATTAGACAGTGCTACAAAAGTTTTGTATATACACAGTTCTCTTCTCAGGGTAATAAGTTAGAAGTAATAACTGTTCAGAATCAGTTTGACCCAAATGACTGTTCTTATCTTCATTGGCTTTCCAAAAGCCAAAGTTCAAAATAAGCCATAGTAGACAGAAAAAAAAAAGGGGGGGGGGGGGGGG
>JAWLRI010000274.1:3955855-3993396 GCA_034781795.1 Crypturellus tataupa
AAAAAAATAAAAAAAGGTAGATGGACCACTTTTATTAATTTTTTTTTTTTTTTTTTTTTTTTTTGGAGAACGCCTACCAACTTGCAGAGAGTGCATTTACAGAGAGGAATCCATGGCCGCGCTTTCTGGAGCAGATGTGGGAAAAGACAGTGCATAAAGGGAAGCTTGCTAAGTAGATATTCACTAATAGGTAGGCCAGATCAGCATTAAAAGTCAGCTCTTGTTTTCTCACATTAGTGTTGGCTCTGTTAAGGAGCACTGTACTTAAATAGTGCCTGTCCTGTTGAGCCAAGACCAGCAGACAAAAGTTATAAACCACTGTAACTTGTGGAGAGTTAGTACTACTGAACGCCCTGTATAATCCTGATGCATTTCATGGACTATGCTGCATGCTGGGGTGAGTGAAATGGTCGTGTTTTTTTTACCACCGAGCCCAAATTTGGGCTCTCTGCAAAACTAAGTAGGCAAGCTGTGTTTCTGGGGTGGGAGGCTCCACTGGAAATGGTTTCCATTGTGTGTGTTGTGGGGCTTTTTGTTTATATCTGTCCAAAACTTGCCCAGAAATGGTCAGTATTTTCTTCCAGGAGTGAAAATATTTTTTCTTCCTTTTTGGGACTAATTGGTATAATTGAAAAAAATCTGGGATGCCTGCATGGAAAATATTGGCACATTCACTTTATCCTCTCTGCAGAAAGTGGCTACATATTACAGAAGAGGCAAGGAGAGAACTAGTCCTGTCTGAATCCTGCTGCCTGCTCGCATACATACAAAAAAGGATTCTCCTTTTCCTTTGAACCGCAAAACCACCTATTTAAGAAGGGAAGTGACAGCCAAACGAAAGGTGCTGCACGGAGCAGATAGTTGGTCCTTTCTGAAGTGATCTCGAATTCAGGCAGCAGTCGTACTGATACGATGACATTGCTGGTCTATTGCCGTTGGACATTGCGCTTGGCAGCTTTGCCAGCTGCAGCAATTTTTAGAACTGGAGCTTGTCTATGAATTTCCCACTTGTGTGCTATCACAGCGTTCACATTCTTGAGTGCGAGAGGACTTGCGGTTGGATTGTGAAGCTGTTTGCAGGCCTGGTCTCTCACCCACAGTCATGGTTAAGCTTCTGAAAACAACTGGGGAAAACCTTGCCATTTGATGTGGAGTCTGGGGAGAGTTATTTATGTGTTGCTGAACCTCTGAGATACCTAACAGGGAGAGACATCCCAACTAATTGCGCCAGTAGTTAAATCTGCTCGAGATGAATTACAGTGTGGTTATCCAGCACATCTTGCAGTATTGGCCCTTGTCCTGCTGTCCTTCCACAAGCAAAACTTTTACCCAGTTTATTTGGAGTCTTGCCTAAAATTGTGTGATGGGTGAGTTCATATCCTTGGAAGCTTGGCTTTCACCAAAGAGGGAAAATCCTTGAGTATTTCAGAGTTAGATCATCTTTTTTTCATGGATGGAAGAGTGGGGAGAAGGGAGATACTCCCTGGCTCTGTGACAAAGCGAGACTCAAGAATAGTCTGATTCCTAGTGAGGACTGCGATGTCTGGTTAATGGTTTCTACTGTAAGATGTCTGAAACAGGTCTCTCGAGTGCTGCTCATTACTGAAGAGCATGTTGATGTGCTGGCTCTGGTTTTGGAAGAGCTGGGTGGTCTAGAGCTGTGACTTTGTTTCCTATCAAAAGTCCATGATGATGTTTTGCTTTACTATCCTGAGGCAGTGATACAACTTTTTGGTCATTTCAGATACAGTATGTATTAAATAAATCCTCTTAGAAGCCAATTTAAAATGGTTTTTTTTGAAGTCTGAAAAAATGAGAGAATAGTAAGGTGAAGAACTTGCTTCTCCCCACCTGTTGTTTTAATGTGTTCAGAGCTCCTCTGCTACTTGGTTATGAGTGGAAAACATACAACACAGCAATTGGTTAGCTTTCAGCATGAATTGGGAGCAATCACATTATTTTTGAGTGGCAAAGCCACAAATTAGCTTTGCACAGCAACCCCAGTAAATGTTGAGGCACTTTGAGACATACTTTAACATGTTGCAAAGGAGGGGGAAGTTCTGGAGTAGGAAGTTGAATATTTGGCCTAAATTCTCCACTATTACTTAGAAATAGTTTTTTTGTTGGAAGTAAGAACTGTGTGAAACATTACAGAACTATATAATGAATTACTTTTTTTAGTGGGGGGTCTGGAATCTCTTTCTCCGTGTTCCTGAATTATCCTATCCAAGGAAGTGGTGATTGTATAGGTGAGGGTTGTGTGGGTGGATGTTTCTACAGTGGAATAGGTATTCATGTCTTGCTGTTTCTTTGTAGAGTCTCTTCTTGGGGGCCTTGAAGACCTGAGTTCCCTGTACAGCAGCGTAGAGCAGCAGCTGAATGAAACCCTGAGGCGACGCAGGCACGCGGGGGACGACGACTACAACATTGAGGTGCTGCTAGGTGTGGATGACTCCGTTGTCCGATTCCACGGCAAAGAACATGTTCAAAACTACCTCCTCACCCTTATGAACATAGTGAGTATCTTCTGTAGAGCTGCACTGCTTGTTTTTCAATGCGAAAGGCTTTTCCAAACTCTTCCAGGAATATGATAAAAATATGATAATTCTATGATATTTCTGTCTGCTGTTGAATTTGTTTCTTTCTTTGCAAGGTATTCCTTTAGTTGATCTTTCTCACTGTAGTCTTCTAGGGTAATTCAGGAATTTCCCATCTTGGACCCTCAGTGAAAACAGTCTTTTACACACCTCACAGAGTTGCACAAAATTATTCTCCTCGCTTTTACACTCACAGCAATGTTCTTGCAGTTGCATTCACCTTAAAGCAAAGTCTGCTGAACTCTGTGAGACTGTCTTCATGCACAGAGATTTTTTTACGCGGCCCTGAAGGACATGAGCATTCCTCAAGGGCCATTTTAACAAATAATGTGCTGTGCCTTGTTCTCCTTCCTTCATAAAACTCAGTTATACAGATCAACAACACAGCTGAAGAGGGCAGGATTGAGGGTGTTGACAGTCCTCTTCATGCTTTTGGGCAGAATAAATTTGGTTAAAAACAAAGGAGAATATTTTTCCCACATTCTGCATTGTAAAAATAAAAACAGTCCTCTCCTCCCCCCTAAACCTCAAAAATGTCCAGATAGCCGGATGATGGCAGATGTCTTCCCTTGCATGTAGGATAGAGTTTTTGCTTCTGATACATGGGTTCAGTTGGTAGACACTATGAATGATGTGAGGATGTTACAGACCTAAGATCTCTGTATCTTAAGTCTGTTTGGCAGTTGATGAACATGACAGTGTGTAACCTGACAGGCTCTTGGCTTTCACACTTTGGTCAAGTCCACTTTGTTAAGTCCTATGTTAGTTATAAAGTCCTATGTGTGTTATAAATGGAAGAGTGATGTCTACCAAGCAATGTTGATCACAGTTGTTAGCTTGAGGTAGCAGAGTGTTGTCCTGGGTAATATTCTTGTCTTCTGTCTCTTATTTGGCACTTGTCTCAACAAGAAGATGGGAATATTCCCTAATGCAACACTAGTTATGTTTGCTGTCACTTAGGACCAGTTGATAGCAAGATGCTTATTCTATAAGTTAAGGTTTCTGAGGAACTGGCATGGCAGAGTTAACAGGAGTGTTCAGTGCTACCATGGAGGCATCTTACTTTTGTACTCATTGCTCAAGTGGAGGAAACTAGGAGGGTGGGCTGGGCATGTGGCAGATTCGTTTCTTCAGGTCTCAAGGACTAGAGTCTTGGGGGTCCCATGAGGTTCTCTTTGGCAAAGATTTACTGAGATTAGTCTCACAGGATGACTTCACAAACTTCTTATTAAAGCATTCTGCTAGCAAGTCTTTGTCAAACACCTAAACACTGTATGAATTTACAACGCTAAAAGACTTGAAATTGGAATATTCAACTTACATTTCCTTAAATTGGAGTACGTCAACAAATTACTAGCAGTGCTGTTGGCTATGCCAGTGTTACTCATTTGAAAACTAGCAGTGAAAACTTGCAAGGCTCTTATGGGAATTTTTAAGGTCCTCTACCTTAGTCTTCCTGTTGATTTAAGGTCAACAAAACTGTTTGTACTTTTTCTCAACCAAGTTGCTACCAGTTTCAGTGGGGCTCCACATTTTTTTTCTCCTTAAACCGAAGAGACAGCAAGTGATCTAGTAATGTCTGTTTTTTAACTGGTGTGGCAATATCTCTATTTATGTAAAAACTGCAAAAGAACAGACACTTATAGAATTTCTTAACCATCACATATTATGTGTTAGCTGGTATTTTCTGTGTATGTATACATCTAAAGCTATAAAATCAATTACAGGATACTGTATTGAATTGTACTATGATACAATTCACGCTGTATTTCAGAAGTTGTGTACACCACTAAATGCTAAAATTGCACAAGCTAAAATATTTTCTACTTTTTCCATCTTAGAAAAATCTAAGATTATACATACAAAATGAATGTAAAGTGGATGTATAATAATTCCTTCCAGTATGCGGCCTTTTATTAATGCATACAAGTGTCAGATCCATACGGATATGCTTTAGTAGATGTGGCCATAAAGGTTTTCCAAGAAACAAGAAAAGTCATCCTAAGGACAGGCTATAGGATAACTGGCACCTCACCATTTTTGTCTGTGACAATCTTGTCTCTTACAATCCTGTCTCGGTTATCCAGGTGCACTAAACATGGCTGCCTCACCTACTCTGGCTCCCAAAATGAATACCAGCAGTTTCAAGACTTAATCCATAGAACTTGACAGTAAATATATATATATATATATAAAATTGTAAATAAACTGATATGTTTTCCAGCTCAACTATGGAGAAGTTTACTCAGTGAGAAATATTCACTCATATGTATTCACTGTTGCATATAGATCTAGAATAAAAAAATCCAGACTTGCATATTGTAATTGAAAAGCAGAAGTTCGTGTGCTAGGCTTACAGCGTGGAGTTCTGTTCAGCCTTGTCCCTTTTCTGCTGCTTCCATAATTGCTAGCTTAAATGTTGTAGGTCACTGTGGTATTTCAATATGCTGGGGGAGCGGCACACTGACAATAAGCAAAGGGCTGCTGTAGAATCGTGGTTTGATGAACAGGGAGCTCTTGAGCAATATCTGCACATTTGGTTTTGGAGTCCAAAGCATTTCAGCCTTTGGCAGTGCTCTGTTAGGAACTTGGGCTTGAAGGCTTTTGAGAAGAAACAGCTACTGAACCTGGGCTGCTCCATGGATCACCTCTGAGACAGGAGTGAATCAACAGCAAGAATGTGGGGGCAATGCATGTATCTAGTAACTGTCTATCTTTGTTGTTAGAGGAAGTTTCTTTTTTAGATTTGAGGGAATTAGAGAGCACATGAGCAAGTCTTTGCTTGTTCCTAGAAGATCATTAGTGTCTAGGAAGGCAGCTGTTACAGTCGGATGCACAGCTGACATCAGCAGACATGCTCAATGCAGCTGAAGTTGCCTGACAGAGATGAATCTGGCTTTTGGATTAATATTAGGTCTGGGTCCAGTGGTATAAGGATTCAAGAAGAATTGAACTTTGCAGCTAAACTTGTATCTTCTACTCTTCCTGAAAATAGGATCTCGAGATGAGAGAGAATTTGTGCTGGTGACATTGTTGAACTTTATGGGGATTTTTGCTGTCTGGTGGTAACTTGCTGATGCCAGTTTGCTTTTTTAGGCAGGGAAATTAAGGGCGGTTTTGTCACGCATAATGCAGTATGTGGAAGATAGTTCCAGATTAACTCCAAATGAGCCAATATATGCACACATCATAGACAACACTCTTTTGCTCAAGTGCAAAAAGCAGTATAATTGTATTTCACTAACCCTGTGCCAAGACTAGTTATCCTGGGCACAGTGCCATGCTGACCCAGATATAGCGCTCTCAGTGCCAGGGCTGGCTCACTGGGAACCAGACACTGCATGGCCCAGAGGTGTCTTTGAGAGCTCCAGTGCTAGAGTTCATCATTAATTTCAGCTAAAGAAATGCTTGAGATGTTTCCAGATAGTTAACATGTACCCTTGGTTTAAGAAACAGGCTGTAAATCCTACCGAATTGGAGATGCATCTAAAACAGATATCAAGGGACAAAACAGGAGGACAGAAGCCCAAATGAGGCACAAGCAGCACTCAAAAGCTGTAAAATCAAGTGTGGTCCCTAGCTTTTAGGCCAAGCTTTGCCTTTATCTCACAGCATGAACTGCAGAAGGCACTTACTGCCTGCTTTCATGGAAGGCTAATGTCATTCCCTGGCATTATTTCTGGTCACCGGTAATTACCAGTGACAGAACTATGTTTTCATCTCACCTTTACTAGGGCTGTGTGAGGACTAGCAGCCTCCATCTCCTGAACTCTGATATAGCTCCTGCTCTTAATCTTCGGCGGGGCACCCTATGCAGAACCTGGGGAAGGACAGCAGACAAGAAGGTAGTGTTAAAACTGCTAGAGGAGTAGGAGACAGGGAAAAGGAGGGATTTATAGGACTTCACTACTCACTTGGCTTCAGTGCTGTGTTGTGTATTGTAATGCTGGTTTCCTCTCCTCCACACCATGCAAGAGAAACCTGTAACAAAAAGAGAGGAATTTTAAAGACATTTAATATGGAGTTTAGAGGGAATTTGCAAGTAATGAAATGCAGAACAATGAAACATTCATAATGATCACTTTAAGCAAGAGCTAACAAATACGGTTTCTGCAGCAACCACTTAAAAAAGCTTGAGGTTTTCAGTACCCTTTTGTTATATGTGAAATTAAAGGTCCCCTATATTAGGCAATTATTTGTTACTCCCTTGGATAGTTAGTTAAGACTGAAGTTTACCCAAATTACAGTAATAGAGATCAGAAAGATACGTACACAGGGCCCCAAGTTATAGTGAGGTTTGGCAAGCAGATTTGGACTTATCAGTATTTATATCTCGTTTTTGGGCATTTTGTTTGTTTTCTTGAGCATAAACTAGAATTATTTAGTAAGGTAGAACTTCTGTGCGTTACTCATCCTAGAATTGCAAGCTGTTTTGGACAGAATTCGCTTTTGGTGAAGATTGCTCATCACTTTGGTGATGATTGCCTATCACTTTTTTTTCTCTTAAAAAGCATTTTAGATTGTTACCCATTTGCAGTGCTAATGTGGCACAAACATAAAAAAAAAAAAAAGAGTCCACATTTAATTTTAATTCCAGTGAAATACTGGAATATCAAGAGTGCTCAGTGTTGAAGCTAATGAGAGTTTTATGATTGACTTCCATAGGGACAGCACCTTCCATATGTCTCCATGCACATACCTTACCTGTTCTATTTGTCTGTTGCTTGATCAAGAAGTAGGATTGCAACCCCAGACTTTAAGAGAGCTGACTTTGACCTCTTCAGGGAGCTCCTTTCTAGGGTGCTAGAAAGAAAGGGGGTCCAGGAGAGCTGGCTACTATTCAAGTAACACTTTCTCCAAGCTCAGCATCGGTGCATTCCTATAAGAAAGAAGTCAGGCAAGGCAGGCAAGAGACCTGCGTGGATGGGCAAGGAGTTGTTGGGTAAACTCAATGAGAAAAAGAGCACGTACATAATGTGGAAGAAGGGCCAGGCCACATGGAAGAATATAGGAACATTGTCAGAGAATGCAGGAATGCAACGAGGAAGGCCAAGGCCCATTTGGAATTAGAGTCAGCAAGAGATGTCAGAGGCAACAGGAAGGGCTTCTACAAATACATTAGCAGCAAGAGGAAGACTAGGGAAAACGTTAGTCTGCTGCTGAAGGGGGAGGGTGCCTTGGTGACAGAAGATGCAGAGAAAGCAGTTACTAAATACCTTCTTTGCCTCAACCTTTACTGCTGAGGTCACCTGCCATGTACTGAACCTGGAGACAAGAGACAGAATCAAGAGAGAGGAGCACTTTCTGCTGGCCGAGGAGGATTGGGTTAGGGATTATTTAAGCAAACCGGACACCCACAAATCTATGGGCCTGGATGGGATGCACCCAAGAGTGCTGAGGGAACTGGCAGGGGTCATTGCTCAGCCACTCTTCATCATCTTCGAGAGGTGATGGAGAGTGGGGAAGGTGCCGCAGTACTGGAAAAAAAACAACATCCTTCCAGTATTCAAAAAAGGCAAGAGGGAGGAGCTGGGAAACTACAGACCGGTCAGCCTCACCTCTATCCCTGGAAAAGTGATGGAGCAGCTCATCCTAGAGACCATCTCTACGTATGTGAAGGAAAAGAAGGTGATCAGGAGTAGTCAGCATAGATTCACCAAGGGGAAGTCGTGTCTGAAGAACCTGATAGCCTTCTACAAGGAGGTGATCAGCTGGATGGATGATGGGAGAGCTGTGCATGTTGTCTACCTTGACTTCAGCAAGGCTTTCGACGCAGTCTCCCATAACATTCTCATAGGAAAGCTTAGGAAGTGTGGGCTGGACGAGTGGACAGTGAAGTGGACTAAGGACTGGCTGGATGGCAGAGCCCAGAGAGTGGTGATAAATGGGGCCGAGTCTGGTTGGAGGCCTGTGACCAGTGGTGTCCCACAAGGGTCAGGACTGGTCCTGGTGCTCTTTAACTTACTCATCAATGACTTGGATGAGGGCACAGAGTGCACTTTCAGCAAGTTTGGAGATGACACCAAACTGGGAGGAGTGACTGACACTACCGAGGGCTGTGCTACCTACCATTCAGAGAGACCTAGACAGGATGGAGAGTTGGGCAGAGAGGAACCTTATGAGGTTCAACAAGGACAAGTGCAGGGTCCTGCACCTAGGGAGGAGTAACCCCAGGCACCAGGACAGATTAGGGGTTGACCTACTGGAAAGCAGCTCCATGGAGGGGGATTTGGGAGTCCTGGTTGACAACAGGTTGACCATGAGTCAGCAATGTGCTCTCGTGGCCAATGGGATCCTGGCTGCATCAGGAGGAGCATTGCCAGCAGCTCAAGGGAGGGGATCCTGCCCCTCTGCTCAGCTCTGGTGAGGCCGCACCTGGAGTACTGGGCACAGTTCTGGGCTCCCCAGTACAGGAAGGACATTGAACTGCTAGAAAAGGTCCAGCGGAGAGCCACAAAGATGATTAAGGGACTGGAGCATTTGTCATATGAGGAGAGACTAAGCAAGCTGGGCCTGTTTAGTCTGGAGATAAGAAGACTGAGAGGAGACTTGATCAACGTGTTCAAGTATCTGAGGGGTGACTGTAGGGAGGATGGGACCAGGCTCCTCCCGTGGTGGCCAGTGACAGCACAAGGGGTAACGGGTCTAAGTTAAAACACAGGAAGTTCCATCTCCATCTGAGGAAGAACTTCTTTACTGTGAGGGTGACAAAAGCCCTGGAACAGGCTACCCGGAGAGGTGGTGGAGTCTTCTTCTCCACAGATCTTCAAAACCCACCCGGGGTCCCTGCAGATCTTCAAAACCTGTGTCACATGCTCTACGTGTCCCTGCTGGAGCAGGGGGGTTGGACTAGATGGTCTCTAGAGATCCCTTCCAACCTTAAACATTCTGTGATCTTAATCTCTTGACAGCAGATATAGGACAAACATGAATTTAAGTGGATTTGCATAGCAAGACCAAAACATATTAATCCATTATATTTTGGCATTTTCTAGTCTCTAATCTTATTACTTGCTTCCCTGATTGTTACCTCCTCAGATAGAAAGGTCAGATCAGCACTTGTTTTTTTTTTCCTGTGTAGTTCCCTGTAGAAGTGGGAGCCAGTGCTGGTATCTGAGCGTGACGTCTTCAGTGATCTGGGTGTCTGCATAAAGCAGACAGGTCATCCGCAGCATCTGCCGTGCGGTTCGGCTGGAGTGTTCTTGCTAATTCAGAAGTGCCATTTCCAGATTTTCCTTGAGCAGTGACTTGAGGTTATGCTAAACCACACAGCTAATCTGTACTACTGAAGAATGTGAAATAGGAGTTGATATACCTTTGGCAAACATGGAAGGAAGTTAGTGTTTGAACCTACATAGTCTGAGATAAACAGTTACTGTGAGTAATTCCTGTAACAAAATATTTTTAACACAGTACTTGTTGAGTTGTTGGGTTTTTTTTTTTACCACATGCCTCATGAAGCATCAGCACAAATGTGATTTTTGAGACATTAAATTCGTCTTTTGGTTATGTGACCAGAGGAGGGTTATTGAAATAAGCAGTCATTATTGAGTTTCCTTTTCAGAAGTTGCCATCTCCTCTGTGTCTTAGTTCCAGTTGTTGCCCTGCCTCTATTTTGGAGGAATTACTAAACAGGAGGAATTGTAAGGAGTGTCATGCTGTTTCTTTGCCTTTACCAAAAAATCAAAGCAATACAATGTTGGCAGGAGATGAACTGCAGAAAATCATCTCTATTGTTTTTTCTCTCTGTAATAAGTCTTCATTAAATACAATTTTGGGTTTTTTAATAGTTTTTGAAAACAAGCATATAACTTTTTAAACAGCTCAGCTGATTTCCTTTCAAAAAACAATTCTAAAATGTTTTCAAAATATTTTCTAAAATATCAATGGCTCCATCTACTGGGAATATACACGTCAATACAGAGTCTGGGCAAGTTAAAACAACCCTCTTGGCAGAGAAGGTGAAGGTCAGCAGCAATAACAGTTATGGCCTTTTTAGATATAATGATATATATTTAGCCATGCTTGCTAAGATTTTAACAATGTGGTGTTTAACATTGTTACAAGGAGTTTTAAACAACACCTAGGTAAAATAGGAAATGCAAAGTAAATGCAGGGAAATCTCTGCTTTAATTCCTCACATTTCCACTTCACAGAGGGCACTGGGGGATGTTATTTACAGGCAGACAGTCCGTTCTGCAGTGATGTAAGAATTTGAGAGCCATCGCTCTTGACTCTAACCCAGGATGGGACATGCTGTGGAGCGGAGTTACTTGGTTTCAAGAACAGACCAGCTCCAGGCCCTCATCTGCTGTCACAGGGAGCAGTTTCTGTTCCTAAGACCCACTTCTTACAATCTCCCAAGGAAGAATGTTAATATTTGACTTCATCAGACTTATAATTTACCTGTTTGCCTGCCTTGATTTCTTGCTGCCAAATCTTTCTATAGAATCCAGTCATTACACACTCACTTCTCCCATGTATCATTTAGTTTATGGTACTTTCATTCTAATTTTGCCTCCAACCTGTGGTCGAGACTAATGGTACATGCCAGTGTCACCAAAAGAGCTGAATTTTCTCCTTGCTATTTGCTTGGCATAATTTGGGACTGCGCACTTGACCGTGGGGACAGGAAACAGCAATGTCTTTGACAGATTAGAATCCAGCCACTTTCTTTTAGAGAGCAGGGTCTGGCTGGAAGGTACCTGTATTTCTAACTGTTGTTTTATGTCAGTTGGAAAAGATGGGTTTACCTATGACATTGATGCTGTGTAGCCGTGGGCAAGTCTCCATGTAAACACTGGAATCCCTTGTTTAGCAGCTGTCTCCCTTTCTCAGGCCTCCCCACTGCAGCCTATGGGTTCATTGCCAGCTGTACATTGATTTTGTCTGTTTGAATAATTATTTATCCATCCAGTAAACAGATACTTTCCGACTTCGTCTGTGGAGTCTCCCAGTTGTCATCACTGTCCAGTGAGAGTGCTGACTTATGTCTGTCTTCTGTATATTGCTGTTGAGCTCGAGCTAACCACTTTTTCCTTTCAAATACTATAACAGAAGCTGTATGGCCAGTTGAACATCTGTGATCTGTTTCCCAAGTTCACATCAGACAGATCAAGCCTACTGGGGCATGATTTATATATGCGTTTTGTACTTCTACCAGTATCTTAGGAATGTAATCTGTTTTGCCAGTATAACCACAGTGTAAATGCAATTTCAGCAGTATAAAAGTGCTACAACCTACATTGGCAGTCTTCAGCACTTCTTTTGATATGTGGCCTTCCAGCAAGGTTACAGGTTTCCACAATTTCCTGTGTCCAGGTCATTCACTAGCTTATGCCAACTTGCTTATCCTGGACATGTGGCCCTCCAAGCAGTCCAGAAAGTGTAAGATGAGCTATGGTATTGTGAAGAAATATAAGACTTGAACCTTTAGGTAATCCATGGTCTTTGTGGCATCTATGAAAGTCACTCCTGGGAAGTTTACTGTGATATGAGGGAAATTGTGAACACTTCTGTGACGCAGACCTGTTTTGAGAGCAATAATATTGCATTAGTAAGGAGAAAATATGAGAGATGAATATTTGAACTTTGGAATAATTGCTTCACAAGGCGAGCAGAGTGAGTTATGTCCTAATCCCTGGTAGAACTATCCTGCTGACAGTCTGTTCTGAGTTGGTCCTCAGAGAGCTTGCATTTTTAAAAAACATGTACTAAAACCATTGTGCCAGGTCCCACAGTCTGGACAACTTGGAATGACCTTTTTCCCTCAGGGGAAAGGAGAAGATCTGTTTAGCCTGACTTAAAAAAAAGTAACCTCTAAATCCAGTCCAAATATTACCAGCCTCCCTCTGAATGCTGGTATTTATTTTGCAGCAATTACCCATAATAAAATATTTATTTTCTTTTGAGGGGGATGAGTAACTTCATTGATGGATCTGCTTGTGTCTGATTTAGCCCCCTAATTTGTACAGTGGTGGGAGGACATTTCTCACCTTTCCAGATGCAAGGAAGTTCCTCAAGAAGAACAAGTTTGACACATCTACATAATTTGGGGTTTTGAGCTTCACTTCCAGAAATGTTCTTTTAGTGCTGTGTGGTCATTTTTGTACTGATTTATCTTCAAAAATTTGTCATAGAAAATCTACTATGAAAAAAAAAACAGTTGTTCAGTTAGAAGGGCTTCCCTCTCTTGTTACCCTGGATTTCTGCCTTGTAGTTGAGCTTTCTAACAAGAGATAGCTTCTCTTCACAAGCACAATCCCTGTGTGTGTTGGGGTGAGCAGTTTCAGAGGTGGGATAAAGGGCTTGAGTCTTTTCCTCCATGGGAACAGCAATAAGCTATATCCAAACAGCTGCCAATTTTTACAAAACGTAGCTACATAATTTCTTTGAGATCTTTAATGCTTTGGAGGTTTTACTGGAAAGTGTTAAACAGGGCTAAAATCTATTGGACCACAGGAACTAACACAGAAAATGATCTTTTATCCTCTATTTCTTTTGAAAAGCAATCGAAAAACACTTAAATCATAATTTTGCATTTAAGTGTGTTTATGCAGATCTCACTGGAGACTTCTGCTGACCTAGGTTGTTGCAAAGCCATAGACTGTTGTGGGGGTTTGTGTGGACTTTGAAGCTTGCTCTTTCCTGTATGCTTTTTTGAGACCTTAATGATTAGAGTTTTGAGGTCTCATGAGGTTGTCCTACAGATGGGTGTTTTCTCAGGTTAAGAGTTGTTTTTAACACAGTAAGTCTTTCCAGATCGTGTAAATGTTAAATGCTTTGATGCAGTTAGTGAATTTTTAAATGGAATGCACTGACTTACAGAAGTCAAGTATATTTTGAGATGTTATTACTCGGTGTGGGACACTACAGAGTTTATGTCTCTGGCAGTGGTGTTGACTTGGACACTTTCAGATGAGAATTTTCAAGGCATTTCTGGGATTTGGAAACACTTTGCTTATTAATTTGAAGAATAATTTAGAGGCAGGAGTATTATTCAAATCTTTAAAGCTAAACACATGCCTACATGTGTACAGAAATGCGGCTTCATTGTTTGTATAGCCTCATTGTCTAAATATCCTGCTTTCCCAACCTAGAGTGTCATAATGCAAAAATGGCTTTAAGTTAAATCCTCAAGTATTTTCCAAAGACAAATCTGTGCTGAAGTTAATGGCACACTTGTTTGAATGAGAGCCACTGGCCGGAGAGTCTTTTAGAAATGACCAAAAACATGCTAGCTCTCTCCTCGCTAAAATACTCATCCCACATGTTTGAAATGACTGAAGTGAGACAAATGGTTGATAAGGCAAATAGTAACAGGATCTGGAACTCATCCACAATTTGAGTGGCCAGATGGCGTAGCGGAGGTGGCCATGTGGGCTGGATAGTGATGACTTCATCTTTTTGTTAATGCAACTTCTATCTGCTCTTAAATTCCTCAGTGAACTTGAATACACTGCTATAACCTTGCTTCCAGGCATAGCCTATTTTCCCATATTCTGTTTATTGTGTTAATTAAGCATTCAGATAAGTATTTGCAGTGTTTGAAGCTGAAGGTATTTTTTTTCTCCAAACAAGTTTTCTATGGGCCCTGATTCAAATGCTGTTAGAGTTGAGAGGTGTCCTGATGTGAATTCACTAAGTTCTCTGTGAGGGGCTATTTGACAACGGGAAGTGCAATATACATTTCTCACTGCGTGGAAATAATTTGAGACTTGAATACTCCTTTGGAAAGACTGTAATTGTATAAGCATTTGAAATAACATATAGATGTCCTTGGAAGTTCCCTTGGTATCATCACTGATTTTCCCCCTCTTCTGTTTTCCTGTGCCCTTTCTTAGGTGAATGAAATTTACCACGATGAATCCCTGGGTGTTCACATAAATGTCGTACTGGTCCGAATGATCATGTTAGGGTATGCGAAGGTAAGCAAGCCTTGGAATGAGTTTCCCTGTTCATCTTCTTTGTAATTATTTTCCATCTGAATCATAGGAACAGCTGTGAAAGCAAATGTACTGCAGAGCTAGTTCAAGAGAGCTGTTTTCCCTGCTTGAGATGCTGTCAGTGTGCTTGTGCCCTCCTTCCCGAGGCTGCCCATGAGGGTGCCTTTTGTGGCAGAGGTGCCAGTCCGGCTGTGGAGTCATTTCACACCTCATTCATCATACAGAAGCCGAAAGACTGCAGCAACCTATTCTTTTCTGTCATATTAGATGGATTCAGATCAATGGAAAGCTCCTGTTCCACTATATCCTCCTCTGGTGTCACCAAGGCACAGTGTCTGATGCTGTGAGAGAGGCAGCAGCAGTGCAGAGAGAAGCAGCTCTCAAGTCAGGGAGAGCAGTCGTTAGCACTGACCCCCTCTTGCTGATGTTGCTGGGGGACTGAGAGGTGGTGCCGGACACCTCATCCCGCTGCAGCCGCACTCCTGGCCGTGCTCAGCCTGCCCAGGCCTACGGCCTGAATTCTTGTCCTTGTGAGTCCTCAGGGAATGAAAATGGTTTAGTAGAAGTGATGGTCTTGATTGACCAACCCAGCTTGCAAGGTGCACACTCCGCCAGCAGCTTGCTGAGGTAGCTATGTCCTTTTCTCATTGTTGCATTACCCCCTTCTAATGAGTTTTAGCACACTCCTTCGCTATTTGCCCGGGATAGTACTTTCAGTGATTTCTCTGCTCATATACATTCACTTTTTAAATAAATCCTTGCTAAATTGCTTTGGATGAGAGGAAAACTCTCATGCTCTTGAGGACTTGATAAAGATCATGCACCTTCAATTTAACTCTGACATTAAATTTGAGTAAGTGAAAAGATCAACTTGATAGTTCTGTTAGGATAAGATTTGGTTACTTCTAACATATTGAGGTTGTAGGCACACATGGTAGCAAAAATCTCATAGAATCACATGATTCATTTCACTGGAGATACAGTGCTTTGCACCAGCTGAAGGCATTTCCAATGTGTTTGTATCATTAACACCCTCCACAGAGACTGTATGTGTTATTACACTTGTCATTTATCTCAGCTGAATCATGTTGTCTTCCAGCAGTCCAGAACTTAAACATGTCCTAGAAAAATGTCCTTATTTAATCCTGCAGATTACAGGCTTTATATTAAAGGGCCATTATTTCCATAGATTATGTGAACACTCATGATAAAATCTATAAAAAAAATCCCTAAGATGCACTATTGCACATGCGTGGTTGCTTTTACATACTCACAGTGTGGCTGTAAATTGCCTGGCAGCTCTTGTGCACCAGGGGATCAAGGACAATTAAGCTTAGAGGGAACATCAGCTACCCATTATGGATTGGCTCTACCTGCCTACTTGCCTAATGGGAAATGAGGCTAGCATGATTTAGAGGGATAGGAGTGAGGAAAAGAGAAATGGAAACCTGATTGGTACTCACAGAAGAACCAAACTTGCCCAGGTTTCTTATCTTCAGGAGCTCCTATGTCTAACGTGTTGCTCTTTCAGTCCATTAGCTTGATTGAAAGGGGGAATCCCTCAAGAAGCCTGGAGAACGTTTGCCGCTGGGCGTATCAGCAGCAGAAGTCGGATCCCAATCACTCTGAGCACCATGATCATGCCATCTTCTTAACCAGGCAAGATTTTGGGCCTGCTGGTATGCAAGGTAAAAAAAAAAAAAAAAAAAAAAAAAGATAATGAGTGTCCTTGCCATTTAAGTGTGACTGCAACAAATAAACATTTTGAGAGAACTAAGTAAATAGTATTTTACTTTCTTCAGATAGCAAGTATTTGTATGCCAGGGAGGGAGACACTAGGAACTCTCAGTGCTCTTTGCATTTTATTTAGCTTTTATTTTATCACATTATTCTCTGTAGACTTTTTTTTTTAAACAACCTGCCAGATAGTTGTATACATCTTTATTACTCACGGAACTAAGGCTAATTCACAAAGTACCATATAGAGTTTGATTTATGTCACTGGTAATAAATCACCTGGGTGAGAATCCTGAAATTGTGCTGTTCTGTGTAGCACTGCAATAAATTGAAGCTTTTCTATTTTTTTGATTCTCATGTAGTGACACTGCAAAATGTCCTTCCTGTAATGATTCACCCAGACCAAGCAATCACTTCATCTCTTGTGCTGTGGTCAGTGGTAGAGCTAGTGTGGGGATTCCTCTTAAATGAGACATCACGGTTCTGTGTGCTGCTTGCTTGCACTTCCAGGTGGAAAAGAGCAAGCAGAACATAAAGTAATTTCTGATCCAAAGTTATCCTACTAAATCTAGTATCCTCCACCGCAGCAGTCTAATATTAGTCTTACAGAAATTCCTTCTGTTTTCTATGCCTTATTTTCCCCAGACACACAGTAGTGTCACTTTCTCTCTAAGTGTTACCTGTGTCCTCTTAAAAGATTGTCATAATTAAACCCTGGAATTTCTCCCACTGCTTCAGTCATCTGTCCAGTGCAGCACTGTGGCTGGATCTGTGGCTCCACTCCTTCTGCCAGCCCCTGTGGTCTTCTCTACTGCCGTGCCCATTCACTGTGCCTTTGATTGAAGTCCTGCAACTTGTCTATGAAGACAGCTCTGTTCATTATTCAGTTTGGGGAAAGCAGTGTAATATATATAATTTAAATGACGGCAGTAGTACCTTCAGCTGTAATGTCTGGAGTTTACAAAACTTCACGGTCAGTTAGTGTCTGTTAGTAAGAAAGCTTTTGTGTTGGTGAACAAATATTGGTGGAAGTACATTTCTGGTTCCCCAAGTAGTTTTTTGTTTTGTGAAGTGCATCATGTTTGGGGTGTTCTACTGAAGATGTATTAGAATTAGATATTCATGTTCAACACCTCACCCTTCACTGATATAATAGAGACGAGTCCTTCTGCATGTCTGGACTGGCAGTGAAACTGCCACTTTCTCACTGGAGTGAAATTGGTGAAACTGACATACAAGGCAGACCTTCCTGTCTTCAGAAAATTTTCAGCTTTTGCTGAGGAAAAGACATGCAATGATGTGTACCAGGCTATAGGTGATGGTATTAATATGAACATAAGGGAAAAAAAAGCACAACAAACAAACAAAGACTCTCGTCCTACCTTGCAATTGAACAGAAATATCATCTTTTGTATTTCTGGTGATAAATGTTTAAGTGTCAGAATTAATACAGATGTCTGGGGAATCAAACCCAATTTGTCAGAGCCTTTTAATCTACCTGACAGTAATTGTAATGAGATAGAGAAAATAGACTACCAAGGCAAAATAATCTTGAGTTGTTCTCAGATAGGACATCTTATTGTGCTGAGCAGCTTAATATAAATCTAATGGGGAGAAAAAAGACATGATTTCTCTCAACAGGGTATGCTCCTGTCACTGGCATGTGTCATCCAGTCCGAAGCTGTACACTCAACCATGAGGATGGATTTTCATCAGCTTTTGTTGTTGCTCATGAAACCGGCCATGTGTAAGTCTTAACTTTTTTTAATTAAATTAGATTAAATTGGGTGATGCATCTCCTGTTTGCATAAACCACTTTAATTTCCATTATTATATGATTCCTGTTTATATTTATATCTCTTTGGAATGTGTCAGTGATTTAAGCAATGTACTAGTAAGTGGAGGAAGAAAGAGGGAATATATTTTTTGTATAGTTAGGGGGAGAAGGAAGTCATGAAGTGAGAAACTTGGAAGTCCCAGGTGTGGTGTCTTAATTCACTGCATTCAGTAGAGACAGTAGCTTGCCAAGCATCATTAACTTCTTCTCATTGACTGAAAGGGATAATTGTTAGATTTTGCACGTTTTAGAGAATAAGAAATGGTTAGATTGGAAAGACCTAATTAAGCAAAGATCTCCATTAGCTGCCCAAATGAATTCTTATCAAGTACTGACCTGATTTTTGTTTTCTTTAAATAGTGGAAGTTTCTTGTTCATTTGTACACCTCAATGAATTTCTCTACCACTGTAAAAGTAACACAGGGAGAAATGAGCTAAGTTTTAAATGACTTAGTCACCTACATGTTAAGGTGCTGTACCAGATGCACACTTGCGGGTGTAAGGTGTTAACCTTGTCAGCTCTATGAGTATATAGGTGCTTTTGATATGTACAAACATGAACAATTTAATGTCTCTCCAATAAACAGAGCATAAGCAGAAATCATAATCTAGTTACCTCATTCCTGGTGTCAACAAATAAAATGAAGTATAAATGCAAGAGTATTCAGAGAGTCCTTGGTGTTTTGACATCAAAGGAGATACTTATTTGAAATGCAGTTGATATCTGTGAAGTTGAAAAAAAATCATTTTGAATGATTATGTGTCCATATGAGACTGTTTTCTTCACAGATCTTTTACCCAGTTGAAGAGCTGTAAAGAAAAAATTCCCCAAGCTTTTATACTGCTTTTTTTTTTTTTTTTTTTTTTTCTCTCCTTCAGGTTGGGAATGGAGCATGATGGGCAAGGGAACAGATGTGGAGATGAGACAGCAATGGGGAGTGTTATGGCTCCCTTGGTACAGGCTGCCTTTCACCGTTACCACTGGTCCAGGTGCAGTGGCCAAGAACTCAAAAGATACATACAGTAAGGACCTTTAAATATGGATTCAGTCTTCAAAGGCATCCTGGTAGGCTTGTCTGTACCCCAGCAAGACAGTCCATGTCCGGCCTCCTTCAGTCATGCTGCTTTCTAATCAGCTCCTTTCCTGTCACACTCTTTTTTCCCTTTCCTATGGAAAGGTTCCCATTGACCACAACGGATTTTGTGCTAGGCATTATGTTGGGAACCATGCTGCAGTTTGAAGCATGCTGAGATGTTTCCCTTTGACAGTGAGAATTGGAGAATATTTGTTTGTCACCTCCGGTGACAGGAAGATAAGGCGTAAATTCCACATGCAGGGCAGAGAAAGGTGGTTCTCTATGCTCTTCCAGTAAATGCAGGGATTTTGCTGAGTTCTATCTGAGGTTGAGTCATGTTGCAGTAAGCAACACTCCCACAGAAAAGACTGTCTGTGTTTCAGAGAGCATTTGGAGTTCCCTGGAGAGAAGGAGAATTGCCTGTATTGACATTTAAGAATAAGTATGTTGACCTAGTTGATCAAACCGCAATTACTGAATCTTCTCATGATTTTTTTTTCTGTGTCTTTCTACAGCTCTTATGACTGCCTTCTTGATGACCCTTTTGAACATGATTGGCCTAAGCTTCCTGAACTTCCAGGCATCAACTATTCCATGGATGAACAGTGCCGTTTTGATTTTGGTGTTGGCTACAAAATGTGCACAGCGGTATGTCCAAGGCAGTCATTGCAAAGGCACATGTTAATTCAGCATTTGCCCTTATTTAATAACTACTATGCCTGCATTTGTTTTCATAGCTGGCAAGCACTTTATAGAGTAGTTTAGTCATGTAGAGAGGAGAGAGAGATTTATAGGTGAAACCTAGTAATTTCAGTCCAATTTAACCGCCAGGTAGGCAGCACCACGACCCACATGACTGAGTTGTAATAGCAAATCATTCCAAGACAAAAGGGAAAATCTTATTTTCCTCCCCCCTGCCTTTTTTTTTTTTGCTGTCTCCTCCTTTCTTCTGACTAGTCCAGGACCAAGATATGCAGGCCATGAGCACTGCCCTTCTCTTTCTGAAGATCCTTACTTATTCATAGTCCTGTGTGAGAGATTAATTCACTGAGTGGTTGGAATCCTTATCTGAAAAAATACTGATAATCAAATGTTGAATTTCATGTTCTGAATATCCTGCCTTTCAGTTCCGAACCTTTGACCCATGCAAGCAGTTGTGGTGCAGCCATCCAGATAACCCGTATTTCTGTAAGACGAAGAAAGGGCCTCCACTTGATGGGACAGAATGTGCCCCTGGAAAAGTGAGTATTATGCCTTCAGTATGTTTTTATTTAAAAAAAAAAAAAAAAGTGTCAGGGTTTCTCAGCTTGAGGTAGATTGAGGGACACCTAGGAAACCAGGGAATTGCCCAGCACCACCTTAGTGGAGCCAGAGGCGCTTCCGCACTGCGGTGTTCTGTGCCCTATATGAGTTTTGCTGTAGTACCAAGTGATTGGTGGTGGCTCAGCACATTGGAAGCCCAGTTTAGATATAACCTTCTCTCAGCCTCTTCTGTGGCCTTTCTGTTACCTTTTTTGGATTCTTGACTCATCTGCCAAGTACCATAAAGTGTCATCGGAAATCCACCCTAGCAGATAATGCTGTTACTGTCAGATGGGAGAACTCAGTCCGAAACTCTTCTTAGTGCTTGTGGTCCAGACATTCTGTGGCCAAATGTTTATAGAGGCTTAGGATTAGCTCTTTATTTTTCCCTTTTAATATCTCCCATTAGTGGGTGTCCTGCTGTTAATCCATTTTTAATTATAAAATTATACTGCAATAAAAGTTTCTTTTAGCAAATTCCATGTATTTTGAGATGCAGGAGAGCCACTTAGACCATCTAAATATGCCCAAGCTGGCGAAAAAAAAGAACACCCTGCCCAGTGACTAGTCCTCTGTTTTACCTATTTAAATGGTATATTTGGTCAGTATAAGGAAGGAAAAAGAGAGAGAAAGAAAAAAAAAACACAAAAAAACTAAGCCTCAGCAAGAACTGCATCCTATAATACAATATTTAGAACGCTAAAATTCCTTTTAAAAGATAGTAGAGACTAAGACTCAGATGAAACAAAGAATAATTTAAAAGAGTTGAAAGAAGGGCAGAACATGATGACCTTCATGCATCTTGCTAAAGAAGAAAATGTGTCAGGTTGAGCAGTGCTGCTTATTGTGGAGCTGACTGCAGTCACAGGGGCAGATGAGCTGCATAGACCCTTGACACTTACAGCCCCGGCCAAGTCCGAGGTCTAGTTTGTTTCTAGTCTCTTCTCTGAGCTGTCCCTTCCTAGCCCCATGAGTTCACATCTCTATGCTTTTAACTTGTTTTTGTGATTAAACGTTTGGTTTTGTTTCTCTTCTTGGCTGTTTTTCTTTGTCTGGTTTCTCTCAGTGGTGCTATAAAGGCCACTGCATGTGGAAGAACACTAACCAGCTGAAGCAGGATGGCAACTGGGGACCCTGGACAAAATTTGGCTCCTGCTCACGATCCTGCGGAACTGGAGTTCGCTTCCGAACACGCCAGTGCAACAATCCGATGTAAGTCCCTTAGCTAAGCTGGCAAAGTTGGCAATTCCAGTTGGCTAGGAATCTTAACAGCAAGTTTATTAAATGACAGTTACACTGTGGGATATGTTCTGCTAAAACTTCCATTCTGTTCAAGTCCCTTTAAAACACAGATTTTTGCAGAAAACCAGGCTTATTTTTGGAGAATTTAAGAACTGTGAGAGAAAAGCCTTTAAGATTATACCGTGACATATTTAACTTTTGTAAAAGAATAAAGGTCATATAATGCGCAAGTTCACCAAACTTCACTGTGGGCTGTTAGATAACAGCTAATTGTAAATCAATTATTGGCAGCATATATATGGCTTCTGCATTAGATCTGCCTTTGCGGTGTACGGGCAGGCACAGAAGTTCCATGCAAAGGCATACCTATACAGTATAACTGCTCTGTTTCCATTTCTATGAGTTCTCACTCTTTTTTTGCCCTCTTGTTACTTAAAATTAAGGCGAAAATTTCACTTAGAAGAAAAATCCTAACGTCCTAACATTACAAAAGTCCTAACGTCCAGAGGTTTTTTTGTTTTTTAGAATCTCTTTAGTATTTTCTCTTCATAGGCCAATTAATGGAGGTGAAGACTGTGCTGGGGTCAATTTTGAGTTTCAACTTTGCAATACAGAAGAGTGTCCAAAGCACTTTGAGGACTTCAGAGCACAACAGTGTCAGCAGCGCAACTCTCACTTTGAGTATCAAAACAGCAAACACCACTGGTTGCCATACGAACACCCCGACTGTAAGTCCACTTACTTGAGGTTACTGCATGTTAATCTTGGAATATCATCTTATTTCTAGTGAGAATATGATCTAAAAAGATGGTTGTGGCTCTCGGCTCCTGTTGAGAGTGCTCATAGCTGTTAGTGCACTGCACTGTCACTCTGGCTCTCTGCTGTTGGGCAAAGTGTGCAGAGCTGCCTCTCAAGTCCTGAAGGAGCTCTTCCTGCCCTCGTTCCCATGCAGCTCTTCTTCCCATGAATGCCAAGTGTTAATGTTTGATCACAAGGGCTGGTAGTAACTTCTACTGAAACTGTTTTCCCTTTCCTTATAGCATTTCCTGATTCAGTTAGTCTTTACTATTACTTTACTCGTAGTGCACATGGATAGCTTTTAAGTACAAAAACAGATTCTTAGCTTACTGAAAGGGCCTGCAGAGGCCTTGAGATGCTGGCATTTTGTCCTGAGTTAGAGATGCTCCTGTCTCCTGAGATGCCCTTGATATTCATGGCTAAGGAGTTACATGGAACTACTGACTAGGAAATATGTGTTCAGCTGGCATTTTCCAAACAGCCTAAAAGAGCTACCTATCCAGGTCCTCTCCTCACTTCATGAGGCTTTACCACCATCTTCATACAGACTCAATTTTAAAACCCAGCTGTGATTATTCTGCCACCCTGTGATTTCTTGGTTCCCAGTAGGATTGGAGTGAAAGCTCCTTGCAGAAACCCAGCATTAACACCCTCTTAAAAAGGACTTTGATTTCAAAGCTGTCTATTTAAAGTCCTTTATATTTCTGTTAAATTCTCTTTTCTCCTTTAGTGGGATATTTTTCTGAAGCTCATCTGGATTGCTGTTAACTTACTGAACTGTACTTTGTTTCCTTAATGCACAGCTAATAAGAGATGTCACCTGTACTGCCAATCCAAAGAAACAGGAGATGTGGCTTATATGAAACAACTGGCACATGATGGGACTCGCTGTTCCTATAAAGATCCATACAGTATTTGTGTTCGTGGAGAGTGTGTGGTGAGTGACAGCCTTCCAGGGTCATCATTGAGTTTGTACTGTGCTGTGTTCCTTAATGAGTTAATCCAAAGAACTCAGTAAATAATGCAGAGACAGACTTGGAAAACATTTGCAAAATAAATATTTGCGGTGTCGTGTTCTTCATAATGACTTGAAATTTACATTAAATTACAGCAATAGTAAAGGTCTATCCCATAGAAATACTGCATTTTCTCAAACTGGTAGTTTTATCTTTGAAACTCTCAAACGATGACTTTCATCATTTTTCCTTATTTTCTTTTGTGAGATCTGTGTTCAGCTTGAGCAGGGGGGTTGGACTAGATGATCTCTATAGGCCCCTTCCAACCTCAACCATTCTGTGATTATTCTGTTGTTAGTCCCATGCTTTTTCAGTCGTGAAGAACAGTGAATATAATGCAAGATCTTTTTCATGCTGAAACCATTATCCAGCTACAGAATTTCAAATAATTTGTTTTTAAATCGAATACATCGGTGTTAATGCTTTCATTTTGAGATGGCTTTCCACCATAACTAAAGCTACAGTAGGTGACAAAACCCTCTCTCTTTTTGCTCTTCCTTCTGCAGAAAGTGGGTTGTGACAAGGAGATTGGTTCCAATAAGGCTGAAGATAAATGTGGTGTCTGTGGTGGTGATAACTCTCATTGCCGAACTGTAAAGGGAACCTTCACCCGGACTCCCAAAAAGCTTGGTAGGAATTGCATTTTCATGCATCTGCATATGGTCTCTGTTGTCTCTGGTGTTTCTGTCCTACATATTGTTTTTGCATTCTGGTCAGCAGTGCAACCTATTTTAGAATATTGAAACCAAAATTGTAAGATTATGTTGTAAAAATAGTGTAGTTCTTGATAATGAAATCTTTTAATAACACTGAAATATTTCTGTATTTTAAAGGACCTATGAGAAGAAACCTTGACAAATCTAGTGATCCAGAAATACTCACTATGCAGAGCACAGTTGTTTAGTTGTTCTATGTAACTGCTGAAGCCCAGTCTAATAATGTCTGTGGTCAGTGAGGATTCACCAAGTCATGCAAAACAAAAGCAGCAGTCTGTTCTTCTAACAGTGAAATACAGAAGAAATAGAGGTTCTTCACCCAATGCTGAGTGTAGCACCCATTTATCTATATCCTATCCTGTACAGGAGAACTAGACTTCAGTTTCACAAGTTTCTCTCTTAAATCAAAACTCATGGAGGATTTATGAAGTGGATGCTCATATCAGATTGGTCTTGTATAATGCTTCTTCAGAGATTAGGGTCCTTTAGTCAAATAATGAAAAGATAAATTCAGCTTAATTCTAAACCAAATATAAAAATGCTTTGGTAAGAGTCCTTGTTTCTTATATATATGAAGCTGTGTGACAGATGTCAAATGGAGCATATAATAGCACCCAGTTAGCTCAAAAACAATAATGACATGGTTAACATTTTCAGACTGCTGTTGTGCACATTTTGTGTTATAAGTAATTTAAGAACTTGGACTCCTTCAACAATTTCTGTTTAGTTAATTATTTGTTGAGCTAGGACAGCATTTTCTTGTATATTTGTTAGATATATTTTACATTTTAAGGCTTTCCTATATTGCTTTATTTAAGTCTAGCATAAACTACTCAGTAGTATGGGTCTCTTGTATGATGGAGAACACTGCTATTCCAACAGTATCTGTAAAGTGTTTTAAGATAGAGTGGGTGAAGGCTTAGCAGCAGGTACAGTGAGTTTCTGCCTTAACAGTTTAAATGCTAATTGCTGCCTTGAAGTGAGATTAACTGTCATGTTAATGGACATCAACTTGATCTTCACGTATAGCCATTCTTATTTATGGAGCAGGCAGTTAACTGTGCTTTTCTGACATAAAGCTGTAACTAGCAGAAGTAAATGCTCGGTCTCCTAAGAGTGTTTGTGATTTTTCCCTAAAAAAATTATTATAATTTCTAGGGCAGAGGGAATATCCATGTAACAACTTTGGACTTGGTCTAATTAAGAGCTTTTTTTCTAATGAGTTTATTTTTTGTTTCTTAATTTCTGGAAGAAGAAGAGGGCAAAACAGAGGCCAGCAGAGGGCAAAATATGCTACTGACCACATGATGTTCTGTCTCGACACTTTTGCATATGGGCCACGGAGGACCACTGCATTTTCTTATGTGACAACGTGTGTTCAGATTTAAGTTTACACAGTATTCGCAGTGCCTGGAAAGCAGAACAGGCAGTGCTAGGAGACAGTTCAAGAAAACCTAATGTTGATCAGCAGCTTCTTTCCAAATGGTCTGTGTTTATGAAATGTTAAGTTGTTTTACAGTAACTTTAGCAATCTAGTCATTTAAAGGACTAATTGACCTCTTCCAACAGGGAAACATTTAAGCAAGAGGTGCCAAAAAGAATTCAAGTTGCTGGAAAATGAAATCTGCAAGTATCTAACTTCTAATCACCTACCTACTGGTCTACCTTTCATTGACTATTCAAATTTGCTAGATGTGTCTAATATTACTTTGAACATATTTGAACACATAATGTAATTTATACATCATATTTGTAAAGCACATCTAGCTCACAATTTAGTCAATGAAATGACTTTTCTCCCATAACACTAATTACAGACGTTCTATTTAAGGGAAGACAAGAGGAGCATTTACATTGCCCAAAGGAGCTCGCAATATTTCCCTTTCTGAAATGAAGGAGTCTAAAAATATTCTGGGTAAGTTTCAAGTGCTTGCAGAAAGAGAGGCATCCATGGCAACTCAAGAGTTCTTGCTGCAGTTCTCATCTTCACCTAGTCATTGACAGATAACACCAAACCAGGCAAAAGCTTTATATTTCCTATGCTTGACAGATGGTCAATATAATTGGCAAATGCTGCTTGTGCAGCCAGACATCAGCCAGAATCACAATTTTGCACATTCAGAGCTCTTCATTTCTTTGTTTAGAGTTTCCACATCTGCCAGATACGTGATACACTATAGATGCACTGGTTAGCCCCAGAATCCCCAGGGTGAAACAGAATTAGCTATATGCTGTGTCATGGGTTTGCACTGTACGGACCCCTCAAATTTGGCCACATCTACAGTGCTTCTCTATATCTGGTTTACCTAGATTTCACTTAGAAAGATTACATAGCAGAATGCAAAAGAAGAAAGAACTTAATCATATGAAATACTCTTTAAAAAGTAGATTCAAGGAGATTTATCTTTAATGTACAATTAAAAGAAAAACACAGAAACAGGAAAATACCATATACTTTTATAGTACTACACCCTTATATTCATTTAAAATCATTCACTTGCGTGTTCATGAAGCTTTTATTTACAAGCACCTGCTGACAGGTGCTCAGGAAGGGTTGTCTTCTAATGACAATATTATTTATACCACATTCCTGTGGTATATATAAATCAAAAATTGTTTCTTTTTGCAACAGATTTTTACCCTTACCTGTAGGGAGCTGAATTCGGCCTTTTTATTTCAGCAGGAATAGTTTAACAGAGGAATTTTACGGTCACAAATATAGATAGACTGGGTTAACTTTCAGATAAACAAGCCCTTCATGGACTGTAGCAATAATTTACTCTGTAGAACAGCTACCTTTTTTCAGAGCCTCCATGTTTCGGAAGTAAGCAGACACATGCAAGACATTAACATCTAAACGTAGAGTAAGTAAACTCAAATCTAAGAGCCTGGCTGATGGGAAAAATTATCAGGAAGACTTTTGTTTTCTCACTCCCATTTATGCTGAGAAACATAGGAAACATATTCATATCTTTTGTCTGAAGTGTTAATTGATATGGCCTATAACAGTGTAGTCAGTCAAGTGACAAATAGATTTGTAACTGGTTTCTCTTTTCTCCCCGAAAGAGAAAAAATAAAAGAACAAAAGGAAGCCCTGTCAAATATGTTACAAAACTATTTGATTGGTTTCTTTCTGACACTGCTTCTTAGCTGATGGATGCCCTCTTCTGCAAGTGGCAGCTGGATAATATAGTACGCTACTAACCATAGCTATTACTTTTTCTTTCCTTCTTTGCTCTCTCCATTGAATACTACACATGCCAAAGGGTACCTTAAGATGTTTGATATTCCTCCTGGTGCTCGACATGTGTTTATCCAAGAAGACGAGGCTTCTCCTCACTTTCTTGGTAAGTGTTTCTCTCCTCAGGTTTGTCCTAGAAGCATGACGGAAAGCACAGGGCAGTCATGCAGGATAACCTGAGAAATGAGATAACCAAATTAATGTTCTTAGTGTTTAATTTATGCATTTAAAATTGCATGTTTAGGAAAAAGTTCTACAGCATAAGTTTAACAATCAAATATTTACCTTTCATCTGAATTCTTGAGAATTTTAAACTGACCCCAGTTTGCATGTTTACTAATAAAGGAGTGTGATCACTCATATTTAAACTGGCACTGCCAGGGTAAAAACTATATCTAGTATTAGTGTGAATCCAACTCCGTATCTTTACTTATTCTTACTTGCTATAGATTGTGAGCCACAACTTTTTTATTGGAAAGAAAACTGAGGAACTTGTGATATATTTTGCAGTATTATGAAGTAATTTCATTTGGGATTTCTCTTATGTAGGGCAATTCATATTGTCAATCAGTTTGTACCTTGCTACTTAATACTTATAATGCTTAAGGGATTTTTAGCTCAAACCAGAGGGATGATATTTTTCATGGGTTTCAACAAGCTTTTATTTTAATGAACTCTTTATGTGCCACAGCAATATGTAAGATCTGTAAACTCTTCAGGCAGACTTAAATGAGTTATTTAAGAAACTGGGAATAAAGAAAGAAAAAACGGATTCAACTGTGGTAAAGCCAAGAGGGAAAAATTTGGGCTTTGACGTACAGAGTGTAATTTGGACCAAGCACCTGAGAGTAACTTTCAGAGCAGCACAGTTTGCCTTGGCACTAAGTGGTTTCATCAAGCCACTAACCAGGTACTACAGATTGTGATTAATATAATCAGAGTCAGCTGCAAGGTTTCCACATAGTTCTCTATTGTGTTTTATTGTGCATTGGAAAAGCGATGTAAGGAAAAAATCTGTCTTTCAGGTTTCTAATATACTGGCTTGTAAACAGAGTATAATAATAATCCCCACAGTATGTGACTTGCAAGGTGTGTTGCAGGAACCTAACAAGTAGTTCCTTGCCTGTTCAAATACCTCAGCTCTTCGTTTACTCATTTTAGAATCGAGATATACACATAAGAAAATGTAATATGTTATACAAAGTATTATTTTTGTAATCTGAGGTCTTTAGCAAATTGGGAAGTTAAGTTATTCTGAAGATTTGACTGAGGTCCTTGCTATTATCTGTGCTTCTTACCAATTCAGCTAATATGAGAAAATTTAGACACACTTGTTGTACACAAAATAGATACTTAGATCCATTTCTACCTTTATTTCTATATCTAATTCGTATGCCAAAGGAGGTACAAAATTCAATCAAGTAATTGTATGCATCTGTTATCAGACTGGAATGTGGTGGCTACACGAGGTGGCCTGGGAGGCCCTTTCTCCATGCCAGTGCATCTACAGGACTTGCCAATGTGGTTTTTGGTTTGGGGTTTTTTTTTTGTTTGTTTTTTTTTTTTGTTTTTGCAAGAGTCTGTCTATAATATCTCCTGTCATATTTCACGTAAGCCACCATGATCGCAGATGATATGATGGGAGGCACGACAGCCACTATTTTCAATCCTTTTAGCAATTAAGAACCAGGCTACAGGACATTATATTCTGAATGGAAAAGGGGAGGAAGCCAGATCGCGATCTTTCATCGACCTGGGCGTGGAGTGGGAATACAGCATAGAAGATGACATAGAAACTCTCCACACTGACGGGCCCTTGCATGACGCGGTGGTTGTGCTGGTAGGTTATACGCAGTGGGAAGATGGAGTTCTTGTCTTTTGTAAACATGCATGGACAATATGGAGCTTGTGAGGTAAAACATTGCTGCGTGATGCCTCCTGAAACATGTGTGCCGAGGAGGTGGCTCACAGGAACGTGCTTTTGAGAACACGCTACTGCCAAGCTTAGTGTTCAAGGCAGTAGTGCTTCCACCCTGCCTTCTCCCATAAACTGCTGTCCATTGGCGCAGTTGTAATGTGTCAGTCGCAAGACCAATATGGTGTTGTCTGACATGAGTGGGACACCTCCAGTGGACCAAAAGTGACACTGGATCAGGCTCCATGTCAAGTCACATTTGAGACCAACCCTGCCCAGCCAAGTATATTACTTGGCCACCATACTTCTGTCCTAGATGATGGTGTCCACTTTGGCCAGATCAGAATCCTTTTCTCGTAAGGTATCCTATTTTACATAACTGCTTATATGTCTCTGTGTTGATCTCAATATTCTTAGTTCTAATGGTGAAGATCAGGTTTTGTTTCTGTTAGTTAACTAACAGTTCCCACTTTTTTTCCAAGAACCAGGCCTTGGTTTCTTTACTCTGCAAAGGAATAAATAACAGCTTTGGTCCTGTACCACTGTTTACATTTCATTATTAATAGATCATTCCTCGGGAGAACGACACAAGATCTAGTCTGACTTACAAATACATCATTCATGAGGATTCAGTACCAACTATCAACAGCAACAATGTCCTACAGGAAGAAATAGATACTTTTGAGTGGGCATTGAAGAGTTGGTCCCAGTGCTCCAAACCCTGCGGTGGAGGTAAATACATGATGCTGGAACAGCTTCTAGCAAATTATCAAAAGTAGAAACATTAAATTTGGGGGAAATGAATACTTCAGAAATCTTGAGCCTTCTTTTGCAAAACAGTTTGTTATTTTGGGTGCCCAAGCTTAAAATATTTAAGTGTCTCATTATTTAAAAGTGTCGCAATTCCACCCTAGGAAGGAGAATTCCTTTTTAGGTGTCTAAATTCAGCACAAAGACCCTATTTGGAAGCATAGACTTAGACGTTTGTGCCACTGACAGTTAACCTGTGGTGTGTATATTACTACTTACACAGAAAATGGGGAATATAAAAGTAAGAGTGACTTGAACTCCTGGCGTACAGCAGTGGAGTAGGTCATGTGTTCTGACTGTGACAATACTAAATAGAGACTTGGGATCTGCGCTTATTCCCAGTTTAGCCTGTGGCATGATGCTTCATGTTAGGGAAGTAATTTCTCCTCTCTCTATGCCATGATTGTGTGTGTGCTGCAGATGTTAGACTACAGGATTCTAACAGTCTTTTCTGGCCTTAAAAACCTATCACAGTGCCGTATTTTAAATAGCACTCACAATTTAGAACACTCTGTAATCATGTTGTACCTGATAGTTGAACAAGTGGTGGGTGTGTTTAAATACCATAAAATACCTCCCATAAAATCATAAAATAGTCCATAAACTGGTATTTAAGTAAAATAAAAAATCTTAATAGCAGCAGCATTTTTCCACCGATTTTTCTGAACAATTTTCCAGGATTCCAGTATACCAAATATGGATGCCGCAGGAAAAGTGATAACAAAATGGTTCATCGCAGCTTCTGTGAAGCCAGCAAAAAGCCAAAGCCCATTCGTAGAATGTGCAATCTGCAAGAATGCACACAGCCTCTGTAAGTGTGTTTTGCACAAAAGTGCATGTGATTGTTGCTCGGGGTCAATGTGGAAATTCAACCAAGCCAGACTTGGTGAGATCCTGCTAGGTTTCTAGAGTGGGATCCCTATGTTATGAATGTTTTTTTTTTCTACCTGTATAAGAATGGTTAGTGATCTCATTGAGGGATTTCAACACACACAAAAAAACCTACACTAATGCCTGCCTGAGGTAGCAGTAATTTAGATACTGTGAAAATATTGTGATGGCAGATTATTCCTTTTTACTTCCCAGCTGGGTAGCAGATGAGTGGGAATACTGCACAAAAACCTGTGGGAATTCTGGCTACCAGATCCGCACTGTGCGTTGCATTCAGCCCCTTCATGATGGTGCAAACCGCTCTGTCCATTTCAAGTACTGTAGTGGAGATCGTCCCGAGAGCCGCCGACCGTGCAACCGAGTACCATGCCCTGCACAGTGGAAAGCTGGACCCTGGTCTGAGGTGGGCAAGCAGCATGCAACTATTTCACATTTCCTTAGCAGCGCGTAACGTACCTTTGCTAACACCTCGTGCCTCTCACATCAGTCCTGTGCCTGGGCTGCCTCCACTGGTCAAAATATAAGATCAGCACCAGATAGGCCCTTCCAACTTGAAGGACTTCTGTAGCTCTCCAGAGATCCTAAAAAACAACACAGAAAATATTCAACTATTGACCATGAGAAATATGAGATAAAATCCTGCAAAACTTATGTTGAGATTTTGTTTATTTTTCTCCAGATAAAGTTTCTAACTCTTCATTTCCCTGCTTCTGAGGATAGCATAATGTTTTTTATCAGCTTGGACTGTGGTGGAATCACAGTGTTTTTGCAAGTGTTAGTGTTGATATAATGTCAGGAACAAACATTTGAACCCTATAGCTAAGGGAAGTAACTTGTGGACTCTTAAGTTTTCTAAGTCCCTTATGTCCTATGTCCTTATTTTCTTTATGTTACACAGTCTGGATCAATAAGTAACTACAAGTAGCATATATTCTTATAATAAATTTAACATGACAGAAAGCAAGAAACCAAGGAAAATAACATCCTCCTCCTCTGCATATTTGTCTGCATTGTCAATCTTCCCCAAAGCCCGCTTAAAAAACAAGCTGCTGATATGAAAGGCATCCTCGGGCTATTTTAAATACGTAACTTTTGCACATTGCTGCAAATGGTGAATGTCCTGAATTGTCTTGTCTCTATCTCATAGTGTTCTGTGACCTGCGGGGAAGGAACAGAGACCCGGCAGATCCTATGCCGAGCTGGAGACCAGTGTGATGGAGAAAAGCCAGAATCAGTGAGAGCTTGTAAACTCCCTGCATGTAATGGTAAGAAAACAACTTAAAATGACTGCAGTAGTTAAGAATAGCAATTCCTGTTTCAGAGCAGCACGTCTAATGCTTCTCATGTGCTGGGGAGAGACATGAAATTTCTCTTGCCAATGAACGGTAAAAATAAAGGACATGTATTTAGTCTTACCTGCAGCTTAATTCTGCCCTACAGAAATTCTGTGCTCATACGTGTGGGCTTCTGCAACAGGGCAGAGTCTATGTCCGTGATTTGATACTGTACTTATATTTTGAAATTATGAGACTGCCAGTGATAACTGCACAACTCTGCAGTTATCTCACATCTTGCATGCTAAAAAATGTACCCTTCCTTAGAAATCTGCTTTTGTCCAGCTAGATGTGCCCTTTTGTTCTGCACAGCAAAACCTGTGTTAGATATTGGGGTCTACCCAGTTAGACCCTTTAAAGCCCAAGATAAGTTTACAAGCCAGGCTAGTGAAGAGAGAGGAAAAAAGAAAGGGAAAAGGAAAAAAAAAAAAAAAAAAAAAAAAGGAGCTATAGGGCAGTAAAATGTTCCTAAGAATCTCATTACATTGTTTTCATGGAACCGTTCCCAACAGATTTTGAATCTTTTTATGGCAACACAATCTTTCTTCCTTTGGGTCCATGACTCCATTAATTTTGGGTTTTATTTGTTTCTTTAAATCTTTCATGACAACCCTAACACTCAGACTGCTGGTAGGAGAAGCAGCCTCAGTGTTGTAAGGGAGTGTGGTGTGCTTTCCCACAGTGTGACTCTAACTGGTCTGGTAAAGACGTCTGCTTTTCCTGTGTTTGTCTTCTGCTGCTGCCAGTCAAAAAATTCAGTGCAGAAAACAATGCTGAGAATAATCAGCACTAAATGTTTTTTCCACTAGGTGGGAGCAAGTGACTATATCTGCCTTTACAAACATCATTTAAAGTTCTTTCTCTGTGGTAGAGTGATATTTTTTCGTGTTAAAAATATTTCCAAAACTAAACAAAAACGGCTATGTCTTGCAGTTTCTTCAGACAAAGTTTTGACCGTGTACTTATATACTTGAAGCTCTGGAAATTCCAGCATTAAATTCCTGACTTGCAAAATTCAGCACCACACAGTCTTTTTTTTTTTTTTTTTTTTTTTTTTGCTTATGAGAATGCTATGTCTGTCTCCTAGTGAGTAGTCAGAGCCAAATGCTGCTGATCTGTATGACCAAGGAGCCACTTAAAAGGGATCTAAGCAATAGAAGGCCTACAAATGCCAACTAAATCACATCAGTTAGTACTCTTTGTGGTTTTTATTGTTTTAGGTGCTTCAAATGCACACTGTCTTGTATACCCCAATGAATGAGGGATTTTTGTGGTCAGATGTAGATACTGGAGAAACCCAGCAGAGTTCTGAAACCCCAGATATGTTTCCTGAAAAGAGAGGACATGGTACACATCACATCAGCCGTGGAAGTGCCTTGCCACAGCACATGTACAGCACGACCCAAAGTTTTATGAAAATGCTGTGGATTAGTAGGGCATAGCCAGCTACATCCAGCCAAGTGCTGCGTACCTTTGACAAAACCACATGGGTCCCCATCGGTTCTGCTCCTGAGAACTTGCCTTTAGCACAAACATCTCTGCTTTCTGCAGGAATTTGGGCACTTTCCCCAAGTGCTGGGATTTTCAGCCTTTGCCCTAAGTACTTGACAGTGTTCTTTGAGGCCAAATAGTCTCTCTCTTTTACCACACTTGCGGTTTTTAGAGTGTTCTAGGTTTTGCGGGCATCTAACTGTAATAGATAGTATTCTGTAATAGTTATATATGTGAACTCTAATGCATGGTGTGGTATGTGTCACATTTCTTTATTTTTAAATGTGTATGACCTTAATTACTATTTCAATTTTTAGGGCATTGGACTTAGCAAAACATTAGTCTGCATCAGGTGCTTTTGGCTGAATTATTTACTATCTAAATGCAAGATTGCTGAGAGTTCAATCTTGATGGAATTACAATGAACATATACCACAGTTGGTGTGAATTCTTTTGTACTGTATACATTTGTATTTCTCTTCTGTTTCACAAATACCATGATCTGTCTGCTTGTGGGATGACAGCTACCAGCTCTTCCACCATGTGCCTAAGTGGAGCAGAGTCTTGTAGTATGGAAGAAAAGGGCAACTCCCATAGATATTTCACTTAATTTTCTATGTATCTATGACTAGAATTAAAAAAAAAAAAAAAAGAGGGGGCGGGGAGAGGCAGCAGAATCTTATTCTTTGGACCCATAGCTGCAGTCAAGTTTCTGTAGCTGTGTGGAGACTTTCCTATCAAATACTTGGTTTTATCTGTCCCAAAGAAGAATGGATTTAGCGGTACTTAGAGAGATTGATGGGCTTTTTATCAGGATCTGTATAAAACAGATCAGAGAAAAGTATTTATATGAGATATTCTTCCTTTGCAGCACATGATATAGGATAAAGGATTGTCCTGTTGTCTTAAGTTTTAGTCCATAAATACCAACTTTTAGCTCAGGGCAGGCTAAACAAGTATGAACAAGTGGGATGCTATCAGCAAGTAATGTAAAGCTACAGTGATACTGTTTATAGACTAATATGAAAAATTTGGCGTTAATTTAAAATTATCTTCTACTAGCTTCATCTTCTAAAGATTTCCTATGGAATCAATATGTTTTCTTATGTCATCTACTCTTAGTAACTGTGAAACAAGTAACAAGTTGTGTGATAAGGAGCATTTTTACCATGAACATCAGCAGGATACAAGCACTTACATACTCAGTAGGAAATGGTTGATAAGGCTGTGGAGAATTAACCTAAAAAAGAAAAGAAAGGGATTGTGTGACTGTTTAGTTCAAAACTTGTTCTTGCTGAATCTACTGAATGTAGATAAGTACAAAATCACTTTGTTGTACTCTATATTTGGGTCATGAAACCTAAACCATCAGGAACTAATATGAGGAAAATTAACCATGAGAGAACAGGATCAAACGAAGTGCATTTGTCACTGTGGAAAAGTAAAGTAATTGCTTAGTACTTTCTTTTTTGATATATTTGTCACTTTAGGTAAAATTATTTACTTTAACTTACATATTGACTTTAATTCACAGTGTGTACTTAAAATTACTGCTACAATTTTCCAAATCAGATGTTTTCATCTATGTGGAAGCATAATTGTAGTTCTGTATATGATGCACTAATATATATGTGTGTATATATATATATATGCAAAAATTTGTTTCAATATTAGCTGTTCTAATTTAGATGAATTCTGAATATAGCCTTTGAATTGCTCATGCTAAATTCCTGCTAAAAATAGTTATATATTAGCTTCACAGGCTACATATATTTGCATGCAAAGCTGCAGATTTAATGCTAGGTTTGTCACGAACCAGTAAACATCCAACCAAAGAAGCGCTTGAGGATTAGGAGCAAGGAAAGCTGGTATATTACATACCACAGTCATATAATTTTCCATTTATAAACAATGCCTCACAATCCAACTGAGGCGAGTGTGTCTAAGTTTACTGAATTCAGTGGAATTAAGCTGATTTACACTGATGCAGGAGTTGGCCTAGAGTTCATTTTTTTTTAAATAGGAAAATGTGGTTGCCTAACATACTGTTGACATGTGGTGAGGTAGCATCTGCACACAGGTAAAAAAAATATCATGGTACAGAAAGCTAATTTAATTTCAGAGCTTAATAAGTGGTATTACATGCCATCTGTTGCTCATTAAAATGTTGACTACATAATTACTAACTGCGAATGCAGAAGTAGATGTGTAACAGATCTCAATAGTTTGAGTTAACTTTTGGCTTTTTACATTATAATTTTTCATACTTCTATTTATGTAAAAGCCATCAGTACCATTTCAAATAAACTGTGGTATCTTAGGAAAAAAATCTGCTAATGGAAACTTCCTGTTGTTCTCTGTGCACAGTATTTGAATAGTTACTGGAGGAGTTACTCATTTGTCCCACTTGCTGGTTTTCTCTCCTCTCAAGTATTACATGTCTGTATGTTCTTGATCCAATTTTGGCATCTTCCCAAGGCCTGAACACCTAGTTTAGGAGACACAGATGCCCTGTGTTTCTCAGAGTCTTGGTCATGGGACTCAGTACAGCAAGGGAGACACACACATCCAGGCACTATTCAGCACTGGAGTGAATGGTTTATTTTGAGTGTCCTCGTAGACATCTGTGGGAAGGCAGTTGCATCTTTCTGCCTTCAGATGCCTTGACTTCAAAATAGCAGCATGCTGTCATGAATGCAGTGTTGACCTTGCTGCGAGCAGGAGGCCAGACCAGGTGACCTCCCGAGGTGCCTCCCAATCTAAATTATTCTGGTGGATTTTCCTGCAGCATGTGAAGTTGTGAACTATGCAGATAAGGAACAGTCTAAATGAGCAGTGAGATGAGCTAGACACAGACAGAAGTAATGACATATTAGTTTGCTTGATTTTAATCTGAATGCTTGAAACAAACATCCTGCCTTTCTATGTGCCTTGCCACACTTCTACTAAGGCAGGGCTGTAAGTAGCCTTGCCACAATGGGCTTCAGGAGGGCCAACTTTAGCCTCTTCAGAGACCTCCTCAGAAGAATCCCATGGGCTAGAGCTCTAGCAGGAAGGGGGGCCCAAAAGAGCTGGTTAGTTTTCAAGTGTCACTAGCTCCACGCCCAGCAACGGTGCATCCCTGTGAGTAAGAAGTCAGGCAGAGGGGGCAGGAGACCTGCATGGATGAGCAAGGAGCTTGTGGCAATGCTCAAGCAGAAGAAGGTGGCATACAGAACGTGGAAAAAAGGACAGGCTCCCTGGGAGAAATACAGGAGCGTAGTCATGGAAAGCAGAGATGCAACAATGAAAGCTAAGGCACTTTTAGGACACAATCTGGCAAAGGTTTGTTAAAAATAACAAGAAAAACTTCTTCAAATATATTGAAAGCAAAAGGAAGATCAAGGAAAATGTGGGTCCACTGGTGAACGGGATGGGCACCGTGGTTACGAACAACACAGAAAAAGCAGAGTTGCTGAATGCTGCCTTTGCTTCGGTGTTTACCAAGGGCAGCCCTGTAGAGTCCCAGGCCCTAGCGACAAGAGAAGAAGCCTGGAGAGAGGAAGACTTGCCCTGGGTAGAGGAAGATTGGGTCAGAGAGCACCTAAGGAAAC
>JAWLRI010000274.1:3993496-4005187 GCA_034781795.1 Crypturellus tataupa
ACAGAGCACTGGAACAGGCTGCCCAGAGAGGCTGTGGAGTCTCCTTCCCTGGAGATCTTCAAGACCCGCTTGGATGCGGTCCTGTGCCACGTGCTCTAGGTGACCCTGCGTGTGCTGGGGGGGGGGTTGGACTAGCTGACCTCTAGAGGTCCCTTCCAACCTTAAGCATTCTATGATTTTATGATAAATTGAGGAGAATCTTGGCTTTTTTTTTCTCTGAAATGACAGCAAAGTTTTAATTTTAACTCACATTCCCTCAGAGAATATTAGGCTACCCAGGGAGTTTTTAATTTGATATGGTTAGTATAACAGATTGCAAAGTTAAGAATCTAAAATCTTGAAAGTGCCACCTACTCATGAGTGTTAGAAGCTCTCAGCATTTTTCCCAGTCTTGGTAAAACTTAAAACTTTGCTCATATGACTGGTCAAATGCTGAAGCAGAATGGGAAGATGCAAAAAAAGGTCCCAACTCAATATAAAACATGCCTTAATTTCCTTCTGGCTTCTTGTGTTACTGCTTTCCTCTTTGCCAATTTTATCTATTGCCTTTCTGTTTGTGAAACAAATATCCAGCAAATGCTCAAAGACACTTTGCCATTTTTGACATCTCTAAAACCTCTGGCATCTCACACTTAACTTGAAGGCTTAAGTTTGATTGATGTGTGTTAGAAGGTTTCCAGGTATTTTTAGGTCACTGAAGAACCAAGATATATATTTTACACAGCTAGAACTACTTATTTATAAAAGATGATTTGAAAAGCATCTTTAAGATATTCTCTGGGATTTATTTTCTTTAAGGAAGATTTATTTGTTGAGAGATTGTGTTCCCAGGCTAGAAGTGGAGGTGATTTTGGATGAGTAAAACTACACATAGCTTTGCGGTTTTCCAGTCTGGCATATTGCTATCTGTAGCTCTTTGCAAATATAAACATGCCTTTCCACACCTCTTCCCTTCTGGTATGCAGAGAAACCAACACTTTCAAAGCAACTGGTGATTTCTTGGTTCCCAGCTAAGGCTTTTTCAAAGTCACTGGGGTGTTCTTTCAGGGGATTAGGCATTTTAGGTTGCATACCCTGAGTAGCCCGTGGTTTTGAAAATGGAAGGCTCAGCACTTTCAGTGCCCATTCAAGTGCAGTGCAGGCATTTCTGTGTTCTCCATAGGTTTAAAATCAGGCTTGTGTTTGTTTTGCAGATGAGCCCTGTATGGGAGACAAATCCATCTTCTGCCAAATGGAAGTGCTTGCGCGTTACTGTTCCATCCCTGGCTATAAAAAGCTGTGCTGCGAGTCCTGCAGCAAACGCAGCAGCACCCTCCCACCACCCTTCCTTACGGAAGCTGTGGAGACTGAAGAGGAAGCAATGTTTGATCAAAGCCACCTGCCCAGGGCCTTGGCAATGCCAACATCTCTAGTGCCCCACCGTGCCGAGTTCCTGCCTGGAAGGAGTTCTCTGGGCAGGCTTCCCTCCTCAGATGGGGAGGGAGGTACGCGTGTCTCACTGTCTAACGCCAAACCCAAGAGTGCTGAGTTTCTACAAGGGAGAACTCCTCCAGCAAGCAAGACTTCCAGGCTGTTTGCACTGCCTCACCAGCCACCTGCCAACAGCAGCAATCTCAGTCCTCATAACACCCAGCCTTTGGCAGCAGCTATTCCTATGGTGCCAACTAATAACACTCCAGCCGGTACCCTTTATCCACAGAGAACCTCAAGGAAGAGTGAGAAGCATGCAGACAAGAGATGGCCCTCGAGGCCTTCCACTGTGGAAAGATGAACGTGAATGCCACATGGAGGATAGTAATGGAAAGAGGGTCTTTGGCTTCCATTTCTTTACTTCTGGACATTATGGTGCATGCTGCTTTCCACAAGCAGGACACTGCGGATCATCAGCTCATTCTCCTTGTAAATAGAAAGAACAAGAAGTGCTGGTTCACTTTCTAGTTGCTCCTGTCTTCCTCCCACACTTGGTTATCCAGTGAGTTTGAATGCATTGGAGGAAAGCACCAAAGAATATCCCTAACAGTGAGCAAAAGTTGCTGAGGGCATCAGTCATGATATGGAAAAGCAGCCCTGACCTCAGCACTCACCTCATGTTTTTTATTTTTAAACACATGTAGAAGATACCCCTTCACAAAAGGTACCAAACGTTTACACTTTACAGAATACTTTTGCAATGGAACAACTGAATCTGTATGACTTGTTTTGCTAATTTATCTATATAAATGGTATTGTATGAGCAAATTTGGAGCTGTTGTGTAAATACTGTATATTGCAGAAAAATCAGTATTATTTTTAAGAGTTTTGTGCAGTCAGACAAATGTTTACCTATGTTACATTTCTGGACAATTGTTAGGTGCCTGCCATTGAGTACTGCCTTATTTACATTCCATGAGTTGATTTTTAAAGCAGCATTATCATAAAAGGAGGAGTTCCATTTTCATATAAATTACATCTACTGACACTAGGAAAGGGTTTATTAAGTACTGACAAATGTGATGCTTTCTTCTGGAATAGGGGAAAAAAAGTGTAAACTTAAAGATAGGAATCTATTTATTGCCACCTGCCCATTGAAAGTAGGTTTAGAGATTTTCAGGTAATTCTAGTCCCAGGTTGGAAAAACAATGACTTGTGCCTGTGAAATGAACGGCAACACTCCTAGCCTACACTTATAGGCATTGCTTCAGTGCAGAAGTAGCAGTGCCATCCGTTAAGTCTCCTTTTGCATAGGAGGTCAGATGAGTGTAGGAAACCATGTATATACTGTAAGTACTGTAATGTTCACAAAACAAAAATGAGTTGTGTATTCCTGAAAAAGCTGAAAAGCATCACAGAGGTAGAATAGGCACTAACAAGAAATAGCTGTGGCAATACTTAAAATTGATTTTTTTTTCCTACTGGAAGCATTGATTTCAAGGTGAGAGAGATATTTATTTTCAGCATGGTTCACCTCAAAATCTCCACAACCACAATGCATCTGACTGCAATAATGTACTAGTAATTTATGTCAATAACCATCTTGTTCACAGTCCACCCAATCACACTCTCTCCTGTGTGTTGCTGTAAAGTACTTGTATATAGAATTGAGAACTAAAGATATTTATTAAAAGTTGAATTCTTGATAGTATTTTATGTACTAAATATTTACACTAAGGGCAGTTGACTATTTCTTTTTGCCAAAATAAAATAGAGAGATGTAATTAGATACCTGTACATGCTATTGCATATGGATAGAACAGAAATTTAAGCTAACTAAACTACTGTAGAGAAATTGTTGATCTTATTCTTTACCAAAAAAAAGTTTGATGACATTTTTCCAGGCATCTTTAATTTCTATATAGTTTATTAAAGTTTCATGTGCAATTTTTGCTTCCCCATTAAAAAATTCCTCACGATTGATCATTTAAAAGAACAGTGAATATGTAGCACTAAAATATTGCAAAATAGATTAGAACTCCATGGATTAAAATCTAGAAAGAAGCATATGTAGGGATGATACAGGATCACTAGACTTGAATAAGGATGATATTTTTGTCAGGAGATTTTTAATGTAAATGAGACTATAGGTAGATTAATCTTGTTCAGGGGGGTATAGGTCCCGCTGTGCAAGATATCTTGCACTGCGAAGTGCATAATCTAACTCATGAAAGCGTTGACTAGACTAGACACCTCTAAAGAACTGCTGCTACCGTCCTGCAAGGCTTTTGAAGGTCAAAGGAATTAGTGTTAAATAGATTGTACAGACAATCCCTGAGCCTCAAACAGACAAAGAGGGTGTGTTTGTAACTCTGAAATTCCCCAGAAGTCAAATTCTATTTCTTTCTGCCTCTTTTACATATATACAATATGGGTGTAGATAATCATTGTACCTTTTTGCTTTCTTTTCTAAGAAGCTAATTTTTCTTTCATTAAAGTGTACACTACTGATACTGTTTGTTGTATTGGGGAGCACGTAGCAATAAAAACTTTTAACGTAAAAAGCCTTTCTCTGGTTTGATTCATGTAAGAGGGTTTTGTTCAAAGTTTGTATTTTTGCATCCTTAAATTTCACTGTCATGAAAAAAAGATTATTTGAATTAGATATTTATTTTTTAAAAACAGAGGTCCTGCTTCTACCATTGGAGAGCATAGGTTGCAGAGAAGATGGGGGAAGGAAGGAATGAATTTCCTGTGATGCGAAGCTGATTGCTAGTATGAGTGACACTGTCCAGATAGCAGTTCCAACCCCTTCAGTAATATGTAACATTTCGGGCAGTGCTTTTTAAAGATCTGGTACCAAGGAGATTCTGTGCTGGTGGAATATAGAGGAGACAGCTGTTCTTCTCTGCTATGTCTGTAAATTGGTTTTGAGCAGGTAAGTTTTCAGGTGGATTCTGTCACAGATAATTTGAACCAAACACAAACAAAACCACTATCACCAACAAAAAAGACCTGTATTATTTTTGTACTGTATTATTTTAGTACTGCAGCATGTCCTAAAAATAGCCTTCTCGTACATGTGTTTTGAAGGAATTTTGAGACCATTCATGCACAAGGATGCATCCTTTGAGATAATTGCTGTGTTTCCCATTTGAAAAGTACATACTTAACATCTGCAGTTGTTCCTTGTCTAATGATAGTAGCTTTTCTGTGAGCACTAAGTGCTGACATAAGGGCAAGTGGGGCATGTGTACATTTGTATGCAGGCACACAGACCCACTGACTCACGCTAACACTTAACTAAGGAAAGCTGGCTCACTGTCAGAGTGCCCCATGCTTCTATTTCATTACTTGAGGTAGCGATGGATGTGTATGTCAATGTAAGACTTTTTTTTTTTTTTTTTTTTTAAAGCAACAGTCCAAAAGGTGAAAGACAAAATTATGTTACTGCAATTCAGTAGGTAACTGGAAGCTATTAGTGATCCTCCAGCAAGTATTCAAGGACACTGAAAGTGCCATGTGGCTGCAAAGTGTGTACTTCTGTGTAGTTTAGGATGCTGCCCTAGGGAAAAACATTCACTAGAGATTCACTACATGGTCATTCAGACCCTTTGCTCAATCCAAAACAACAGCTTGGCTTTCTTGTAAGTATTTAAGGAGCTGAGGTGATTAATAAGCCTCTAAGGAGAGCAAATAAAGCTTTGTGCTTCAAAGAAAACACTGTATTGGCACATGTTCTGTCAACAATTCAGTCTACATTATGCATTCCCGTCTTTGTGCCTAAACAACAGGCTCTGGGGCAGTTTCCAGTATTTCTTGCCTGACATTGGGAAAGTTACCTATATCATATTTGCATCTCACTGCTGCTTCTTTCAAATTCCAGCCTTATGGGATAAATTCCACAACAGAAATAATCTTTGTGTTATCCCAAAAGACTAGTGAAGTGTTTCCCAGTTATATAGCTGGTTGTGTTCAAGGAGAATGAATCCAGATTGGAACTTCTAGAGAAAAGTTTATGAATTGATAACAAAAATGGGAGGTCTTCATCACAGAGGTGGAGACTATGGTAACGCTGGCTTATTAATGTGGCACAGCAGAGGCTGAGAGTGTAAGCTAACTGCTGTTTGTATGTACACAGGGAGTAAAAACATGGCAGGCAAGAGAGAACTGGCTTTACAATATACAAATAGAAACATCATAGAGAATATGATCTATGCTATGCCACGTACCTCCAATGAGGAACTGCTAGCTGGAGTCCTGCACAATGCACCGTAATATATCTGGGTGACGAGAGAAGATTTCCAAGCAGCTCTGCTGAGCCTGAAAGGCTGCAAAAGAGGTAAACTCCTCTTGGTACCACCAAAGCATCTGAGAGCCTTGGACTGGATATCACAGTGCTGTGAATGCATGGGGCACCTGCAAGGGGAAAACAGATTCAGCACACAGTTTCCTGTTTCTGTGTTGGTTTGTACCTGAACTTGCTAATAGTATTTACATATTTGATCTGTAATTACTCATTTTAAGTCCAAATGACGTAGTAAGTTTATATTGTTTGGTTTGACTTCAGGTCTCTGCTAAATCTGTTAGTATATTCGGCTATGAATTATATCTTTCAAGTATATTGAAGTATGTTAAGTTTGGTAAGTAAACCTGAAGTAAGCATCTAATGAAATTCAAATTCCTGCACAGAAGTCTGATAGTAGTATTTAATAAACAAGGATCTCTTAAAACTGTCAAGATCTATTTAAGCACTACTGAGTGTTAAAAAAGCTCTATTAATCCAAGTTCAATATGCAATCAGTTTTATTATAAATGGCTCATAATTGGCACTGGCAGTTGTCAATTATACTGGTTTTCCAGTTCTGGAGTAGAAGTTCCAGTACCTGATTGTTACTTATTTGAAACTGGAGGAAACTCCCAATTTATGTATTTCTGGCAACTTTCACATTTGACCACATGACAGCCTGTTAACTGCAGAATCAAATTTCAATTAAAAAAAAAAAAAAAAAAAAACTATCTGTGATGCTATCTCAAGTGTAATTAAAGCAAAGATGCCAGAAGCTCTAACCAGTATTTCAGGAAGATGCCAACCATCTATATACTAAAGGGATAATTGATAAAATTAAAAACCTTTTCAAGTTCTTAAAATGCACAAAAGAAATTCAGGCTTAGAATATTTGATGCTAACAAAGGTGCTGTAGTAACATTTTTTTTTCCAGAGGATTCACATTTTCATTTATTTATGTCTGTTTATTTTTCAAGTAGTCCTCTGAAAGAAAGGGCTAAAAATCTCTCATAATTACAAGGTGTAGTATGAATTGGCCTTTCTAATCAGAGTACAACAGCAAGATGAAACTTCTTAACACCTAGGGCAGTTTCACGTTAAGAACTATAATCCCATCTGCTAGAGACTAGCAAAATTGTTTCATCACCATGAGGTAAATGTAAGGAGGTAACAGGCTCCCTGGGGTGGAGGAGCCGGGGGTCTTGCTAACGAGCACATCCTAACTCAGGGGAAGTAAGTTCTGGGTCTCCATAGGAAATCAGCCAGAGGCACAGGAAACGCAGCACTGTGGTGCACCTTTCTTGATACTAACACTGTCTCATTGTCATTTGTTACGTAATCAGGGGATTGAAGGTTCCTTTGAATGCTTTGGGCTCATTGGAGACGATAAACTCAGCCCAGTCTGGCTCCACGGCCTCATTTTTCACTTACTGCTACTGGTGCCACAGACATCAAGCCACAACGATCCAAGGGGTGGTGCTCTGCACTGGCCATACAACAACTCAGCAGCAACATGAAGTTACTTCACATGCTGCACATGCACCCTGGCAAAACGTGTCAGCTGGACTGACTGCAGACAGGACCCGTAACTGCAGGCAAACTGGAGCACCTTCCACACATGCAGCAGTGGTACAGCCATGGCCGGGAGCAGCAGCTTCATGCCAGGGAATGCAATGGGAAGGACCAACTCAGCAAACACCTATGTGGGTTTTCACAGCAACTACATGGGCTGATGCTGAGGAAAGCACTTGGCCTCTTTTGCCTGCATCAGGCAGATCTCTGCTATGGAGAGGTCCTCACTTTCCTCAGATGTGAGATACTTTGATTGGTAGCCTTTTATGATTGTATTTGTAAATAAAGCTTACTTCAGAAACAGTACTGCATCTCAATGTACTTTTTTAAAACATGGTTCCTTGAGCACTGCAAACAGAGAATGTACATTCAAACTATCTGTTTTGAAGGGAGATCTTGCTCTGATGGTGCTTTTATGGCTACCAGAGACAAAGCTTTCTCCTTCTGGTAAAACTGTCAGAGCCTGGGGAATATCAATGTGTGAAGATGGGTTTTCCTGCACCCCTCACCTCGCTGTGTCTTGACGCTTCCTTAAGGTAAGAGACTAGCTGAATGTTTTCCAGGCAGCAAAGACTAGTCAAGGTAGAGTTTGGAAACAGACTCGTGCCACAGGGTACACAACCTGCCAAAAGACCGGACAGCTGCAGCCTCTCCTCCTTGGGAGCCCCCCTCATCCCCTACGCTGAAGGCTATGCTCCAAAAAGCACCAAGCTGTTTATTTCCTCATACTGCCTCATGCAGTTAGCTGGCTAGTTGGATGAATAAGCGACTACAGTTAAGTACCTTGGAATATAACAGTCCCTCTTCCCCAAGATATTCATGAAGCAGGGCAGCCCAGGACAGTTACCTATGCAAATCTGTGTTTAATAATCTCTCACTACCGTGCATTCAATCACCTGCACAGGGGATAGAACAGAAAAGAACTATGAAGTCCTGGCTCCCCTCAAATTAGACTATCTCAGGTTGGGTATCTGCTGACACTATGAACAAAGCTCTTTGCACCCACTATGGCTCAGGAAGCCACAGTGGGTACAAATTTGACACACGAATTGACAAGGGGAAAGGAAAGGCAGCTAAAGGATTTGCTGGCTGCTGCTTTCTCCTCTATCAATTCTATTAAGTCGGGAGACAATCAAGAGCCCTCCTGTCAGCCAGTATCCTCTTTGAAATTCATCTCAGAAGAGATACAGCAAATCTGTGACCTGGGGCAAGCTGACTCACTGGCATGATACATCAGAGAGCCACAGTAGGGACTAAATAATCAGTTCCTATCTATTTAGAGAAGATTTGGTCAGAACACATGACTAAATTCCATTCCTTTACAATAAAATCAATCCTATCTGGAATGTACCACCGTTGAGGACATCATACGACACGGCCTTTGCCACTTCCCCATGTTCTTCCTCCCTCCACAACACCAGTTGCAGGTGTTCTGCCACAAGGCAGAGAGGTACACATGGCATACATTCAAATTCCACTTGCCACATTGGCAAAAATTCTAGAGGAGTATCCTAGACTGCAATGCGTGCCAGCTTTGGAAGGCAGAATAAAGATGATTTTAAAGTTTCTTCCTGCTTAACTCCAGTTCCGAACTCTCACTTACTGCATATTCATAACTAGCAAAAGCAACTATTGTACTAAGACATAACTAAATGACAAGCTTGAACCTGCAGTGCTTCAAAAGGAAGTCACAAACCCAGACTGCCTCTGCAGCTTGACTAGCCTGCCATTTTGTGCTGTTCATGCCCCTCTATTAGAAAGATGAGGACTGAAAGTAAGATCACCTGGTTGTAAAGCAAACAAGAAAGCAAAGATCACAGCTTGGTGAATGCAGCTTATGTAGGGAGGTGGCAGGCTATCAATTTATACCAGGAAGGCAGGGCATACTCAGGTGAAAATAATTAAGAAATTAGCAGTTAATTAGAGCAGCCTGTGGTGCCCAAAAAGTGGTATCTCTTCCAAACTACATAATGTAATCACTCTGTATTTGCATAGTTCCTCACTAATATGTTTCTACACAAAATACAAATATTCCTTGTAAATGTATTATATAATATTTTCTTTTATAAAGGATCCAAGAAACTATGAAAAGAATCTGAACTAAAAATGCTCCTGATGCTGTGAAAATACTAAGAAAAATAAGAACTTGGGTTTTTTTTGGATAAATGGGCTAAAATACTGACACTATCCTTGCCAAATGTCATCATTCATAAATATTTAAATGACCCATCCTCAGACATTACAAATTCTACCTATAAGTTTATGAGGAAGAATCAGGATAGATAAGACCACACTTTGTAACAGCTGACAGAGATGTTTTTCAATGTACACTCTCTTTGTATTCATCTAGGGAAATTAAATTCAAAGTAATTCACAACAGTTCAACCTTGAAACTATGTTATCTGGCATTACACCTATCAAGAGAAAAATCTCTGAATTTGTCCAGCTGGAAAAGACTACATGTGCATTTAACTTTGAGTTGAAGCCTGTTAGGGAAGGAGAAGATTGTGCCAGAAAAGCAGGACCAGTTGAAAATTGAAAGTTTGGGAAACTGAACTGTCTAATCATGCCTTGTTATATTGGGTAACCAGAGTTTCTGGCATAACTCCAGCTGCAAAGCATCCCAGAATTGACTTCCCACCCACCTTCCCCACCAAAATTTGAATTTCATAAGGATTTTCTGAGCAATTACAGGATCTTGGACCATAGCTGAATCAACGTGAAATTTGGTGTGGGCTTCCCTGGTATGGAGTCAGTCACAATTAAAGCATCACCTGCTGAAGAAGCACAAGCTGGTCTTTTGCTGGTAGAAGTTTCCAAGGGCATTAGTCAGTCTGCCTGGAATTGGGGCCATAGGCACTGACAAACACCAACATTCACCTAAGTTCTTCTTCCATTTATAGTCTAGGAACTATTTAAGGGACATTTCTAACAGCTGGTGAACTCCTGCATCTGAACCTGTATCTTTCTGCCTCACTCACATGCCCATTTAAAATTCATCAGAAAAATAAACAAAGAAACAAACAAACAAACAAACAAAAAAAAAATGTTTCTTGTATCTCCATTCTCCCTCTATAGCTCAAGTGCAGTGCTTGAAACTTGTTTCTGTAATATTAAAAATGACAATACACCTACAGACTGCTGGTATGCCTGCCCAGATAGCTTTGGGCTGGCATACAGGATTCCCTGCATGCCTGCCCAGCCAGCATACAGCAAAGTGTTTGACTCAAAAGCGGCAAACAACTCCCGCCTTTTATGCCCTAAAACCTTGGTTTTTGTCAGGCTATGGGCAGCTGGTTCCAGCTCGTGCCACATCCCTCTTCTCTGAGACTTTGCCCTCACCGCCCGCCTCCCAGTAAGGGAACTCCCCGCTATCCCAAAGAGATTTTTTTTTCCCTCCCCTCTCCGACTCGGCTGCCTTCCCCCCGCCCCACCACTGCCCACCCTGCTCCAGCGCTTCCCCTGGTGGAAATCACCAGCACCGCTGGCGCAGACCCTCCAACCCACGGGAGCACCAATCCCCCCTTCGACCCATGGGGGCACCAACCCACCCTTCCTTGCTGCCCCGGAGCCCGCGGGCGACGAGCAGCTTGGCTGCTCCTTGCACGAACCGTTCCTCGGGGCTGCGCGCCGCTGAAGACGCGGCGGCACCGCCGCCCCATGGGCGTGGGGCGCCGCGGCGGCTGCTAACGGTCGCTAACGGTCGCCACGCGCCCGCAGCGGACACGCGCTGTGGCCACAGGGCGGCCGAGCATGCGCGCCGCAGCCGAGCGCAACGGCCACATCGCAGCCCTTGAACAGCAGAGCAAGGACTGATGAGGCAAATAACGGTCAGGCAGCAATGATTGGTCAGGAGAGCAACGGTCGGGCGGCAACGATTGGTCGGAGCCGGGATGGAGGGGTCCAGTGCCGCTGGGAGGCGGCTCAGGGCTGCAAGGCGGAAGGGCCGGAGCGCTGCGGCTGCCCGTCTGCCCCAGGGCGGCCCCGCGCTGCCGACTGTGCCCTGCCTGCCTGCCTGCCCAGAGGTGCCCCTGAGCCAGGCCCCGAGCATGGCCCACCCCGACCCCCGCCACCACGTGTGGGGTTGGCGGGTGCTCGGACACCTCTGGGCTGTGAGAAGAGGGGCTGAAGGGGAGGTTTGGGGAGGGGGTCTTTACCTCCTTGCCTAAATGCAGCATTTCTGGGGCTCCCACACAGGTTCAGGGAGCTGCTTTGGGGCTCAAAAGAGGGTGATTCACTCCTGCGTTTCTGCGTTGAAAACCAGCGGTTCAGTCTGACCTGTAACAGCCCCCAACTCTCTCTGATGTGGCTGATGATGTTGCATATGTTCTGCAGAAGGCTCTAGAGAGAATAACTGGGAAATGACGGATGTAATTCCTCACACAGTATCTCTGATGTCTCCAGTGCTGCATGAATCAATA